>SJXQ01011923.1:45067-55641 GCA_006408695.1 Aepyceros melampus
TATAAGAGACAGGTGATAAGGGGGGTTTGTGAGAAGCCTCTGCTTTTTTCTTTTTCCTGAGCATCTTTAAGAGTCATAAAAATGGCGTGTTGCTGCCAGTGAGGAGCAGGTCCAAAGAGAGGAGCAGGATTGCCCGAGGGAGACAGTTGGTGCCCCTGCCCCCAGCCCCAGCCACACAGCCTCGAATCTGCCACCAGGCCTGGCTGGGAGATGGGGCTGCCGTGTTTTTCAGTTGGAAGAACGAGGGTGCTGGAGAAGGACTGTGCCAGTCGGGGGTCCCTGGGCTCCCATCCGGGATCACGGGGGCCCTGATAGGAGGAGACAGAGAGGGTCAGAGAGTGACTTCGCTGGTGCTATGTCATCGGCCTCTCGAACTCAGATCAGCCTGCCCCAAGCCCCAGTTCCGTTGTCAAGGCCCCTCCCTTCTAGAAAGATCAAGAACTTCCTCCCGGGGGGAGCGAGCAGAGCCTCTGGGCCAGCAGCTGCAGCGGTAGGGAGGGAGCAAGGCCTCGGATGACAACTGGACATTGTCAGCGTGGGGTCCTTCTTGGCGGCTGTGCCAGCGACCTCACTGCTCGGGGCCGGTCAGCATCAATAATGGCTCACGGCCAGGCCTCCTCGCGCGTCCCGCTTTACGGCCGTCTGGTGGAAATGACTTTTAAGGAGCCTTAAATGGGGCTGGGATCGCTCTGTGGATATTGCATGTGAAGGCTCGGGGCATAAAGATTTAATAGCAAGCGCGATACTGCGAATGGCCGAGCAGCCTGTGGCCGAGCCTGGCTGCCCCCCAGGACAGTCCCCAGGACAGCTGCCCGGGCCTCCTGATAAGGATCTGTCTGTCATGTCCACTGAGGCCTTCCCCCAAGTGATCCTGACCAGGCCTGGGGGGGTGGCGTCCACCTCCTTCTGGTTGAGGAGGTGGCGGGGGGCATCTCTCCTCCTCTGCCCGAGAGCTCTGCGTGCCTGCTTCTACAGGACGATGACCGTCCGCCTGAGAGCAGGGATGGACCAAGAGCTCGCTGAGGTCCTTCTGTGTGTCTGCCCTCTGCTCTCGGGTTAAGGGTAGGGAAAAGGCAGACGGTGACATCACATTGAGGTCAGAGCTAGAAGAAGGGAAACCAGGAGTGTGGGTTCCACAAGGAGGCCCCCGATGTGACCAGTCATCAGGGAGAGCTTTCTGGAGGAAGAGGAGTGTGAGCTGTGTGTGGAAAGGGGAGAGGAATAGGTCAGGCATTGTGAGCAGAGGAAGGGCGGGGTGGAGGCTGGCAGTCCTGGGCGAAGGATGAAGGGGCAACCTTCAGGGACAGAGCAGCCCCCAAGCTGAGTTGCCCTTCCCACCCGGCATCCTGGCCTCCTCTGACACGAGGAGGAATGACCTCTGGTTGTTTCCAGCCGATGGAGCCAGGGTGCTCAGCTTGTGTGTTGCACGTCATTCTAGGAGAACTGTGCAGGGGGTTTGGGAGCTGCCTTCGTTGCTAAGTGTAAGGCTTCCTGGCCTGATGGTGACATGTGCGTGACCTGCCGGGCATCTGCTTGGACACTGCCTGTGCTTAGGACCAGCCCATCGAGAGGGTGGGGCCGCCCTGCCTCCAACTCGGCTTTACTAATTCTTACTCCCCGAAGTGGGCACAGCGACCCTCTGTTACAGAGGGGGAGAGGGCCGAGATGCCCAGGTAGCTTGCCTAAGTTCAGAGGGCCGGTTGGTGCCCGGCCGGGACTGACACCAGGGTCCCAAACTTCGGGCCCGTGTCCTCCTGCTGCCTCCCCGCTGCCTTTGGGACCCCGGCCCCACCAGCCCTGGTTACCCAGGCAGGGGGCTCAGATGTGTTCACAGGTGGGCACAAGGGGTCTGCCGCTCAGGGCTCAGGAGATGTTGTCGGCCAGACCCCCGGAGCTGGCAGTGTGGGCCGTTCGCAAACCTGGAATGGGGTTGATTGTTGCTGGGGGAGGACCCCGGCGGTGGGCTCCTCATTGCTCACCCTCACTTCACAGACAAGGGTTTCCCTGGAGACAGGCGGGGTGGCTGCCGGCCTTCAGGCAGGTAGAACCGTATCCCCACCCGGTCCTTGGCCCCCTCAGGCACACCGGGGCATCAAAGGCATGGTGATGGACAAGTTCGGCAAGCCGGTCAAGAACGCCCGGATCTTAGTCAAGGGCATCCGCCACGACATCACCACTGGTGAGCATCTCCTGGGGCTCCTGTAGCGCTCGGAGTGTGACTGTGCTCCATCCGTCCACTGCTGGCCTCGGGGGAGGGTGAGGCTGGGGAGCCCTGGGGGTCTGTGTCCACCTCGAGCCGTAGCTCCTGCAGCGTTGAGCCGAGCGGCGGGGGGAGGGGGGACACATGCAGGCCCTGACTGCTAACGACCACCGACGTGGATTCTGCGTTACTCAAGAAGTGACTGCTGGGCAAACACCACTGCCATGGAGGGAGCCTGCTGGTTCACATCCCAGAGCTTCTGCCCCACGGATCAGCTGTGTGTCCTCGTGGGCTCTGGTGCCCTCAGGGGTTTCACAGCTGGTTTGAAAAACACCATCCCCTGTGATGTGTGCTCCTGGAGGAAACAGTCCAGAGAAAGGAGGGCTGGTTAATTGTGTGTGTAGGGGAGTGGGGTGGGGTGGATGGACTGTGAAGGCTTCAGAAAGGAGGTGTGCCTAGGCAGGGCTTTGAGGGATGAATAGGAGTCTGACAGAGGGAGGCGGTGGCAAGGATGTTCCAGGCCCACACAGAGGCGAGTGCACCCTTGGAGTCTGCTGCCCTGCAGGCGGACGCCCCCTGACCCCCGGTGCCCACTGTCTCAAGGCTGTGTGAGCCCAGCTCCGAGAGTTGTGCTCCTGGAGGAAACAGTCCAGAGAAAGGAGGGCTGGTTAATTGTGTGTGTAGGGGAGTGGGGTGGGGTGGATGGACTGTGAAGGCTTCAGAAAGGAGGTGTGCCTAGGCAGGGCTTTGAGGGATGAATAGGAGTCTGACAGAGGGAGGCGGTGGCAAGGATGTTCCAGGCCCACACAGAGGCGAGTGCACCCTTGGAGTCTGCTGCCCTGCAGGCGGACGCCCCCTGACCCCCGGTGCCCACTGTCTCAAGGCTGTGTGAGCCCAGCTCCGAGAGCCGTTCTCCTTCTGTGTGTCTGCAGCCCCAGATGGTGACTACTGGAGATTGCTGCCCCCCGGCACCCACATCGTCATCGCTCAAGCCCCCGGCTACTCCAAGGTCATCAAGAAAGTCATCATCCCCGCCCGGATGAAGAGGGCCGGCCGCGTGGACTTCATTCTCCAGCCGCTGAGGACTGGACCCCAGAAGTTCCTTCCCGGGTCCCGGAGGGGTGGGCTCGGAGGGGAGCCCCAGGAGCCCGACCAGGAGCCCCTGGGGGCCCGGAGACAGCCTGCGAGCGGCGGCAGCAAGCCCTGGTGGTGGTCCTACTTCACGTCGCTGGGCCAGCACCAGCCGCGCTGGCTGCTCAAGTACTAGGCGCCCCGGCTCTGCCGGACGCACAGGCCACGTTCTGGGAGGATGTGGATGCAGGTGGGAGGTGGGGGGAAGCTGGGGGAGCCTGGTTTGGGAGCGGGGATTTGGCTGAGGCCCCAGCAGGTGACAAGGTCAGCATAGTCCCCAGGGCAGCTGAGCTGGCAAGAAGCATGGCCCAGCAGTCACCCTCAGAAGCGCCTGACTCCAGGAGGAAGGATCTCCCTCCGCAGCCCCCTCCTCATCCTGTGATGAAAGCATCTCAGGGCCCCTCAGGGCCCCCTCTTGGTCCACCTCTGAAGTTCAGTGTGTCTGTCCGTCCTGGGATCCGTCGGATGGGGAGTGAGGAAGCCTAACAGAGGAGGCCCCTAGAGAGGGTGTGCTAGTCAGCTAGGGCTGCATAGCAAAGCCCCGCAGACCACGCACACTTGTCTCCTGGTTTTGGAGGCTGGGAGGCCGAGTCAGGGTGTTGGCAGGCTCCTTCTGCTCCAGGCCTGTGTCATTGGTGTCTAGACGGCCGTCCTGACCCCATGTCTTCCCATCCTGCTCCCTCCACACCTATCTGTCTGTCTATCCCAATGTCCTCTGTTTATATAAGTCTTATTGGATGGGGGCCCACCCTGAGGGCCCCATTTGATTTGATCACCGCTATCTCCAAATACAGTTGTGTTTGCAGGTACTGGAGCTTAGGACTCCAACATATAAATTCTGGGGAGTGGGGGGTGGCGGGGTGGGGGGAACACAATTCAACCCCTAAAAGGAGGACCAGCCATAGCTCGGTGGTTTCCTTGCTGGCTCCTGGCTGTGTTCTTAGAGGTCCCTTGCATCCTTAGTCCCAGGCCTGGGCAGGGTTGACCCCATACAGAAGTGGAGGTGTGTCTTGCCAGAGCAGTGGCAAGATACACACTTCAGCTGAATGCCAGCCTGCCCCCACCCCTGACCCTTGCCCATCAGCATTGTGGGATCGCGTCCTGCCAGCCTGGACCAAAGCCGACAGGAGCGGGCATGCTTCTGGTGCCGGGCGGTGATGTTTCTTGTGGGAGGGTGCAGGAGGGGGCGCGGGCCTCCCATCACAGTCTGGGCCCCATGCAGCGCTTCACGGTTTGCAACCAAAGCACGTGTGTGTATCCTGGGGTTGATCTGGAGCTCGGGTCAAACACCATCATAGCTCGGTGGTTTCCTTCTGGCTCCTGGCTGTGTTCTTAGAGGTCCCTTGCATCCTTAGTCCCAGGCCTGGGCAGGGTTGACCCCATACAGAAGTGGAGGTGTGTCTTGCCAGAGCAGTGGCAAGATACACACTTCAGCTGAATGCCAGCCTGCCCCCACCCCTGGCCCTTGCCCATCAGCATTGTGGGATCGCGTCCTGCCAGCCTGGACCAAAGCCGACAGGAGCGGGCATGCTTCTGGTGCCGGGCGGTGATGTTTCTTGTGGGAGGGTGCAGGAGGGGGCGTGGGCCTCCCATCACAGTCTGGGCCCCATGCAGCGCTTCACGGTTTGCAACCAAAGCACGTGTGTGTATCCTGGGGTTGATCTGGAGCTCGGGTCAAACACCATGGCTCTTGGAGTCCCTCTGCCCCAGATTCAGCCCCGTGCCAGCAGTCCCGAAGAACAGGTTTATTTGGTCCCACTGTGTCCCGGGTGCCCTATCCTTACTGCACAGATATGGGTGCCACCCAGAGCGCTTGTGTGGTGTGTGAATGGTGTCAGCTGAGTCCCTCCTGCAGGACCCTGTGTGGGGTTCCTGCTCTCCACATCTCTCACCAGCTCCGCTGGTCACAGCCACCTCTTGGGTTGGTCTGAGAGGCAGAGACAGCTCTGCCTGGAGCCCAGTTCACGCTTCAGGCACTGGAGGTGAGGACAAGGGCAGGGAGGTTGACCTCTAAGAGACACCCCAGCCCCCGACTGGTGCCCACCCCGTCTGCAGACAGCAGAGAGCCCACAGTGGCTCCTCTGTCCTTTCAGAGAGCCCACGAATCCTTGGCCTCACCCTGAGCCAGCGTCCCTCCTGTCATTTCAAGTCTCCTGGTTTCTAACGTGGGAAACGGTGTTTGGAAAATGTCAGCTCTGCAGCCAAGCCCTCACTGCCCTCTTCTCCACGATGGGGGTGGGGGGAGCGGGGATCACAGCTTCCAGACCCTGAAGAGGATGAGCTGGAAACAGGGTTCCTTTGTAGGGGGAGCATGGATGGGTTCAAGTGCTTGGCTCAATCCAAGTTCAGGATTACTTGGCCCCCCATGCTAGCCTGAGAACCCTGGGTTTCCACAACGATGGGAGAGATCAAGTCTGTGTTTGTTATAATCAATCATTTGCTTTATTCCAAATGCATACACACTAACCTCAGACAACACCACCCCTCCACTGGCCGTGTGATGACAGAAAACAGTTTAAGATTTTCCTTTTTTTTCTGCTGTTTTTGTGCTGGGAAATAACCTGTTAAGGATACAAGGGCAGATTATTAGCTTTTACTCATCCTGAGGCCATGCAGCTGAAGGCCAGCAGAGAATAGCAGGCAGGTTCTGAAATGGTGGGAGACTGGTCTGCTGGAGACTCAGCCAAGGATGTCCGGAGGGGTGTGGGGGGTGGGGGAGGGCGTGGCTCAGAGACTCAAGGAGGCAGGCAAAGTATTTGGAACTTAAAACCATGATTCATGAGCCAAAATACAACTTTCAGCTGAATGAGAGAGAGATCGGGGGCCTTGGTTGTGAATTAGTGTCTGGAAAGGCTAAGGACAAATATATCACCGAGAGAAAGCCACAGGGAAGAGATGTTGAGGACAGACCCAGCAGCCCCATGTGCAAATACTAGGGGGGAAAACCAAGTAGTAGGGAAAAAATGGAGCTAACGATGGATTCGTGATGGCAGATTGAAAGAGCTCGTAGGTTCAAGGCGAGACTGGTGGAGAAAACACGCCAGATATAGTCAGATGAAGACTCTGAACTCTCAGGGAAAAGCGAAAGTCTTGCGAGCTTCCACAGAGGAAAAAAAAAATCTTAAAAGGCAGGGACTTCCCTGGTGGTCCCGTGGTTAAGACTCTGTGCCCCCAGTGCAAGGGGCTTAGGGTCAATTCCTGGTCAGGGAGTTAGATCCTGCATGCTGAAACTTAGACCCCACACATGGCAGCGAAGGTCCCACGTGCTACAGCTAAGATACAGCGAATCTTAAAAAAACAAACAAACAAAAACGTGCAGCTATATAAATTAAAAAAAAGAAAAGGCATCAGATTGCCTGGACTTCTCATCTGTCGCTCTGAGGCACTAGAGGACGGTGGGCCAGTGTGCAGAGAGCTCCGCGGCGCGGACTCCGCTCGGGACTCCCGTACCCTGGTTGCTGTTCGGTTGCTCAGTCCTGTCCGACTCTTTGCGACCCCATGAACCGCAGTACTCCAGGCCTCCCTGTCCATCACCAACTCCCGGAGTTCACTCACACTCATGTCCATTGAATCAGTGATGCCATTCAAACATCTCATCCTCTGTCGTCCCCTTCTCCTCCCACCTTCAATCTTTCCCAGCATCAGAGTCTTTTCCAATGAGTCAGTTCTTCACATCAGGTGACCAAAATATTAGAATTTCAGCTTCAGCATCAGTCCTTTCAATGAACACCCAGGACTGATCTCCTTTAGGATGGACTGGTTGGATCTCCTTGCAGTCCAAGGGACTCTCAAGAGTCTTCTCCAACACCACAGTTCAAAAGCATCAGTTCTTGGGCGCTCAGCCTTCTTTATGGTCCAACTCTCACATCCATACATGACCGCTAGAAAAACCAAAGCTTTGACTCTATGGACCTTTGTCAGCAAAGTGATGTCTCTGCTTTTTAATACTCTGCTGGGTTTGCCATAGCTTTTCTTCCGAGGAGCAAGCGTCTTTTAATTTCATGGCTGCAGTCACATGACTGCAGTGATTTTGGAGCCCAAGAAAATAAAATGTGTCACTGTTTCCATTTTTCCCCCATTCATTTGCCATGAAGTGATGGGACCAGATGCCATGATCTTCATTTTTTGAATGCTGAGTTTTAAGCCAGTTTTTTTCGCTCTCCTCTTTCACCTTCACAAAGAGGCTCTTTAGTTTGTCTTCACTTTTTGCCGTTAGGACGGTATCTGCATGTCTGAGGTTGTTGATATTTCTCCCACAATGAATAATTGTCCTCAGTTGTGTCTGCTCTTTGTGACATGACATGACGTGGATACTTGTAATCAATGATCGTCATAACAGTGATGCCCACAGAAAGCTTTCTCTGTGCTGGTGATGCTCAACTGCTTTAAGTGTATGAGCTTAATTCGGCACCTCTCACTGATGAGTATTAGAATCATCCCGGTTTTATAGGCCCAGAGAGGCTAAGTAACTTACCCACAGTCACACAGCCAGGGCTTGGGATGAGTCTGTGCTATTTGCTCCTCTTTTACATTCTCTGCAGATGGAATTCTTGGGTCACAGAGAAGGAGCTTCCCCGATTTGGGGAGGGTCCAGGGAATACATCACCCACTTGAGACAGAGCCCCGACACGGTGGAGACTGAAAGCAAGGGTCCTCCTGCCCTGGTCACTGTGGGGCCGAAGCCAGTGTCAGATCCACGGGGACCTGGGACTGCAGCGAGAAAGTCATCGCAGGGCTAACTCCACAGCTCCTGGCCATGAGAGCTGGTCCTGCCTCTCCCGCATGGGGTTGGCGCCCTGGCAGAGGCTCCAAAGGCAGCAGAAGGGGTCACTGGTGGCGGGTCTTGATGTCGTGTGCTAACACAGAGCCAGGAGTTCACTGTGGAGGCAGGAGAAGGAGGGTGACCCCTGGTGGGAAGAGGACGTGGGGTGGACAGCAGCAGAGAGAGGAAAAGGCGAGACGTCCGCAGCGAGGGGAAGAGCGGCAAAGAGCACGTGAACGGCGTGAGGTCCCACGCTGCGCCCGGGCTGAGCGCCCTGCTAGAGAGCAGAGGCCACCCATCCGGGCTGTCGAAAGCTGCGTGTATTTTATTTTGTTTATTCTTTAATTTTTTTAAAATTGAAATATAGTTGATTCAAAATGTGTTAGTTTCAGGCATACAGAAGAGTGATTCAGGGCCATGTGTATGTGTACATATATATATTCTTCTTTTTTAACATTCTGTTAAACAGGCATCTTTCAAGTGAGTGGTAAAGAATATTTGAGAATAAAGAGATGTTGAAAGGCTTCCAAGAAATGCAGATAAAAGGAGAGCAAGGGCATCATTTTTAGTCTAGAGCAGGTGGAACTGAAAATCAAAAACATTAAATGGGAAAGAGACATTTTGAAGGATTAAAAGAACATTTACGAGTAATATAAAATAATCAAATCTGTATTCTACACTCATCAACTTAGCAGCTAACTGTATAAAACCAAGGTATTTAAAAATATGGATCATATGAATGCCAAGGAATGGCAATGTACCATTTCAGAATTAGACCAAGCTAGCAGATGATAAATAAAGGAACCAAGCTTTAGAGAAATGGAAACGAATGTAACAGATGTATACAAAACATTTCATGCTTCACGTAGAGATCACATTTTGTTTGCAAGAGGCGCTGACCATTTATGAAAATTGATAATGTACTTAGTCACAGAGTAAACCTTTAGAAGAGTCGAGATTTTCTCTAGCCATGTTCTAGAAAAATCATAAATAATATATAAAATTTTGACAACCCTCCCCCGCCCCACAAACCCCAACCCTTTACTGCTTGGAAAGTTAGAAAGAAGTATGCTCGAATGACGCTCTATCTTAGAGAACAGGCTTAGCCGCGCAGCCGAGAACCAGCAGGAGAGCCACCTGGAAGTCTGGGCTGGCAGCAGCAAGTCCCCGACATCCCAGGCCCCACGGTCCTGACGCCCCACCACCCAAAGGCTGCCCCGACCACCTGGTCCCCAGCGGCCCGCATCACTTCCGCTCACATCCCATTGGCCAGAAGCCAGTCGCGTGGCTGCCTAGCCTAAGGAATACTGGGAGCTGTAGTTTTTATCCTGGGTGGGGATGTGTCCAGTGAAAATGGAGAGCTCTGTTACCATAGAAAGGAGAAGGATTTTGGAAGACTATTAGACTCTGTACTACATCCTTAGAGGAAAATGGAAAGGAAAACTGAAATTAATAACTCATCTAAGAAAGGGTCAAGGAAAGCATATCAATGGGACACAGAGCTGAGAAAAATGTAAGCTTTCAGTACATTGATCCTTGAAGAGGAAAGACTAAAACTACAGGGATTAATTTATCACGTGAAGAATGTATAATAATAAAAAAAATATAAGAAGAGGAAAATGATAGAGAAAAAGATAAATCAGAAGAGCAGAAAGTATACACAAATCTCAGAACGGATTCTTTTTTTTTTTTTAGAGCAGATTCTTTAAAAAGACCAACAAAAACACATAAATTTCTCACAACCTGATTAAGAAATACAGAGAGTAAGAGAGACATGATTGAAAGTGAGAAAAAGACAATAACTAAAAAATTGGAAGAGATTAAAAAAAAAAAATATATATATATATATATTTTTTTTTTTACCAGAACTTTCATGTAATTTGATGGCCATAAAACTGACCTGGAGAGAAAGAGGTGATGTCCTGGAAACCATATAAATTGAACATATAAAATAAGTATAAATGATAAAACTTAAGAAGAAGTCAATAACTTGAACAGATCACATACCAGAAAGCAGATGGAAACACGGGTACCAAGGGCTGGGGGGTGGAGGCGGGGGGTCTGCTAAGGAGCATGGTTTTCAGGACTGAGGCAAATGTCCTGGAATCAGAGAGTGGTGATGCTTGTACGACTCTGGGAGCGTAGCAGAACCCACCTTACACCTTAAAATGGTGAATTTGATGCCCTCTGAATTTTGCCTCTGTTTTTTACAAAGGGCAGAGAGAAGGCTTGTGGGAAGGAGCCCTGAGGATGGAGTGATGGCCAGGGGACAGTGCTCACTGGTGGACGTGGAACGCTGAGGGGATTCTCGGTCTGTGGGAGGGGGTCTGGGGCACACTCGTCCTTGGTTGTATGAGGCCTGTCACGTGTCCTCTGGTGCCTGCCGACCGTGAGCTCTGCGAGCCAGGCCCCTGGGAGAGGCCAGTGCATCCGTGATGCTCTTGGAACAAGGGATGAGTGAATGGGAAACAGGACGAAAGC
>SJXQ01011923.1:64231-110022 GCA_006408695.1 Aepyceros melampus
AGCTCGCTCTCTCACAGCGTTTTGGGGAATGGCGGTACCCTGTGACAACCCTGCGTTCTTTCTGCTCCTCCTTTGAGGAGGCCATTTCCCACGTGGGGTCAGAGCCTCATGGGTGGGACTTGGGGTGTCATAGCTGAGGTATTGGGCAAGCCATTTACCCTGGGAAGGGGTCACTGCTTGCTCGCCCTTGAACACAGGTGGGGCAGGATGGGAGCCCCCTCTCCAGGCTACCGCGGCCCCCATTGGAATTCTCTCCTTTTAACCTGCAATTTGTATAAAAATTTAAATTAGCCTGGTTCCTCACCTTCGCGTCTTACCCTTGGGGATAACTAGTATAATAACAGCTGCTTATAAGCATCCTCAGTCTTGCTCAGAACCGCCTTGAAAAACCCCACGGACAGAAGTCAGCACCCAGGTCTGCCTGCTGGACCGAGAGACGCGAGCTAACTTGGAATGGAAGTGGGCAAGACAAAGGAAGGCTTTTCTTTTTTAAGTTTTATTTATTTATTGGCCACGCTGTGCGGCATGTGGGATCTTAGTTTCCTTCCCTGGGGATCAAATCCATACTCCCTGCGGTGGAAGCATGGAGTCCTAACCACTGGGTAACCAGGGAAGCCCCAGAAAGGCTTTTAAATCACATCCTCATTCCAGCACCCTCCCAAAGAAACGTGCGTCCAGGTCTCCTGCCGAGAAAAAGCCCGTGAGCCCGACCCTGACCGTGGCCCCCCTGGTTCCCTTGGTGGACCTTCCATGGGCTCTTCCTGGTTCCCTCGGTGGACCTTCCATGCTGTGCCCTCTCTGGCCCCTCTGCCCCTCTCTGTCCCCTCTGTGTCCACTGTGCACTCCCTCAAAAGATGGAGCAAGTCTGTGCGTCTGAGGTGGGGTGGGCTACTCCGGGAAGGCTTCCCAGAGGGAGAGGCCCAGAGTGGATCTTAGAGGCACAATCAGAGCTCCTCGGGGGCAAGTGGAGGAGTTGCCGGGGTGTGGAGTGCAGGCTACTGTGTCAGCCGGAGCCCAGGCCTGGGGAGGGGGAGCCTAGTCCAGTAAATCTGGGCTTAACCTGCAGATTCCTGGTGCACGCTATCACGGGCAAGGCTCTGAGAAGTCCTGCATAAGGAAACCAGCTCGCTCTAGCCTAGCAGGGCCCTGACTCATTTGACCACAGGACCCTCTTCTGCACACGACCCCCGGGAAACCGCAGGAAATCGAGGCTGGCTACGTCACCACCCCAGCCACGGGGAACACAGACACGTAGGTGCTGGGCCTCAGGGACTCGGGCATCACATGACTCCTCCACAGTCGCGGCTCCTCTAACCCGCTCCCTCACACGGAGAGGCTGGGGCCTGGCTCTGGGGCTTAGATACTGGCAGGGGCACCCAGAAGCTGAGCCATCCAGCCCTCACTCCTTGACCAACTCTCAGGGGATGTAGAGAGTTAAAGGGGGTGGACAGAGCCTGGAGTCTGGACCTCAGTGCCTGGGACGTACTGAGACCTTCCATTCAGTTCAGTCGATCCGTTGTGTCCGACTCTTTGTGACCCCATGGACTGCAACACATCAGGCTTTCCTGTCCATCACCAACTCCCAACTCCCGGGGCTTGCTCAAACTCATGTCCACTGAGTCGGTGATTCCATTCAACCATCTCATCCTCTGTCATCCCCTTCTCCCACTTTCAATCTTTCCCAGCATCAGGAGAAAGGAATGGCAAACCACTTCAGCATTCTTGCCTTGAGAACCCCATGAAGAGTAAGAAAAGGCTGAGACCTTGGCCAAGTGCTTTTGGTCTTGGGGGCTGGAAGGAGAGGGGCCAGGCCCAGGGAGATGGACGGTTAAGGCCAGGAAGCCTGACTCGAAGCTTTCTCCACCGTGATGCTCCGTCTTGCCCCGCCCGGCCCAGCACACGTCAAAGCCACCTGCCCCCCAGGCTGCGAGCGGCCGAGCATGAACACCTCCTGACCACTGTCCAGAACACTCCTCAGCCTCCGGCTTGCTCCTGCGCTGCCAAAATAGAGAGCAGACTTCCTCTGCATGTCTGGACCCGCAGGATGAAAACCTGAAAGGCAGCTCTCGGCGAGAGGAGACAGATAAAGCCCAGCCTTCCGGAGAAGATGGAGGCGCCTAATTCTTTCCGGGGCATCGGGCGGGGAGAATGCTGGTCTGCAAGGAGAACTGAGGTTCCCGGGGCCCACGGGGCAGTAGACTCCAACGCTTCAGCTCAGCCCGGAGGTCTCAGCCCCATCCAGCGCAAAGCAGCATCTCCTGGGAGCCAGGCACGCAGCATCAGGGCTCTGCTTGACCTTCAAGTGGATAATATGGCTCCCCGCAGACAGGGAGGGCAAGGCCAGGGAGCTGAGTTCACTTTCCACCAGTCAAGTGTAGGGGAAGAGATGGGACCTGGACTTTGCATCCACCATGCTCTCTGGGAAAGATGCTGATGCTGGAAAAGATTGAGGTGGGGAGAAGAAGGGGATGACAGAGGATGAGATGGTTGGATGGTATCACACCGACTCTATGGACATGAGTCTGAGCAAGCTCTGGGAGTTGGTGATGGACAGAGAGGCCTGGCGTGCTGCAGTCCATGGGGTCTCAGAGAATCGGACACAGTTGGGCAACTGATCTGAACTGATGCTCTCTGCAGCCCTGAAGTCTTGGAGCTGGGGACGCAGGATTGACTCAGGGCCGGCGAGCTGGGCCCCTGAGCCAGCCTTCCAGAACCACCCAACTTGCTAGTTCTCTGCCGAGGAACATCTGCAGGCAGGCCAGACCTCCTGCCCTCTCACTTCTGTCCTCTCTGCCTTTGGACCTCAAGTGACATGAGCTGAGGCCATGCTGGCTGGGATGTGGGCTAGAACCCCCTGGAGCAAGCAGTCGTGGTCTCTGCTGTCTCAAGGGTCCCCAGGCTGCCTTGAAGAGCTGGTGGATGGTGGTTGAGAGCACGCCCTGCGCAGTCTGACCTCCAGGCACAGCTCTGGGTTCCGCTGTGTCCACTGCCGGCAGAGTCACTTAGCCGCTCTGTGCAGCGGGCTGGGTGATGTGGGTATACGCTGGGAAGTGCTGATCTAAGGATGAATGATTCTCAACAGCAAAGCCAGCCCCCAAGAGGGTGCCTGGCCCTGGGAGCCTGGTTGGCTGGTCTGCGTGTGTGCATTGGTGTGATGGGGATGCCCAACAACCTGCCTGACTCTCCAGAAAGGAAAATAGAAACAAATCAACTCTGATTGGCAACACTTGCAGATTTTCATGGAGTAAAACTTTCAACACAGTCATTGAGGCAATTTAACAAGTGGCTCCCAAAAATCTGGAGGGGAAAGATGAGCCCCGGAGGGGCTGCTGCAGCCCCTACCTGGGAGCTCATTATCCTCACTGTGGCAAATAGAAGAGTTAGTCCTGTGTGACCTCAGGAGAAGGCTCGGCCTCTCTGTGCTTCTGACCTTACCTGTGCTGAGAGTACTAACAAAGCAAGGCACACAAGCCGGAGGTGGTGCAGAGTGAGGACCTGGGGACCTTCCCTCCCCTTGGGATCATCGTCCTGATTGGGAGTAACATACACATCACGGGGGCAGAGTTGCCTGGGGCGGATCTGCCGGCAGTGTGGGGGGGAGAAGTGGACTCGTCCCTGGCACCAGCTCCTGGACGGCAGGGTAGCAGAGGTCCCTGTAGGATGGTCCCCCCTTTGCAGGACCAGCCTCCTCCTCCGCTCACTCTTGCAGGTTGGAACCCCCGGGAGCAGTAGGTGAGACTCCTCTGTATCTGGAAGCTGACTTGGCTTCTGGCTGGGTCTGGGGCCACTGGCCCAGGCAGAGCAAGGACCCCAGTCCTATACTCTGGATACGACAGAGGTAAGAGTTCCAGGATGCTCGTCACCTTGGGGGGCTTTGGTGAAGCGAGAATCACCCCCCACCCCAAGTTCGGAGGGGAGGCGGCTGCTGTGACCCTGCCATGTAGAAGCCGCATCCCGGCCAGGCTTCTCTCCCACCCCAGCCCCTCCCTCCCTTTCCCTTGAACTGGCATGGGAGGTGAATAAGGACCATCAAAGACGCCGGGTCCCAGTGCCTGAAACCTGGGTTACCCCGTGTGGAGAAGGGGCTTCCCAGGTGGTGTCGAAGACCTTGAGATTTGGAGGTGATCTTGGCGCAGTGGTCCCCAGCCTTTCTTGCACCAGGAACCAGTTTTGTGGGAGACAATTTTTCCAAGACCTGGCCAGAAGGGGAGATGGTTCGGGGGTGATTCAAGCTCATTGCCTTTACTGCGCGATCTGTTTTATCTTTTTTTTTAATTTTAATTTTTACTTTATTTTGCTTTACTCTACGGTATTGTTCTTATTCCCTGGTGATATACAGTGAGTCATACAGCTCGCCATCGAGCAGAATCAGACCGCCAGACATCAGCTTCTCAAGGGAGCGTGCCACCTGGACCCCTCGCTTGTGCAGCTCCCAGTAGGGTTCGCGCTCCCATGAGAGTCTAATGCCGCTGCTGCTCTGACAGGAAGCAGAGCTCAGGCGGCCACGCCAGTGATGGGCAGGGGCTGTGCCTGCAGACGGAGCTTTGCTCCGTGGCCCAGCGCTCGCCTCCTGCTCTGTGGCCTGGTTCCTAGCAAGCCACGGGTGGGTAGCAGTCTGGGGCCCGGGTGCTGGGGACCCCTGTTCTAGGTTATCCGAGTGAATCCTAAATCTAACAATCACAGGGGTCCTTATAAGAGGGGGCAGAGAAGACTCTTGAGAGTCGCTTGGACATCAAGAAGATCAAACCAGTCACTCCTAAAGGAAATCAACCCCGAATAGTCATTGGCAGCTGAAACTCCAGTACTTTGGCCACCACATGGGAAGAGTTGACTCATTAGTAAAAATCCTGATGGTATGAAAGATTGAGGGTAGGAGGAGAAGGGGACACAGAGGATGAGACGGTTGGATGGCATCAACGACTCGGTGGACATGAGTTGGAGCAAACTCTGGGAGATACCGAAGGACAGGGAAGCCTGGCCTGGTGCCGTTCGTGGACTCCCAAAGAGTCAGACATGATGAGTGACGAGAAGGAGGCCTGACTATTGTGCATAGGTAGGATACCTGACGGTGGAAGCGGAGATTGGAGGGATGTGGCCAGGAGCCGGGGACGGTGAGCAGCCTCTAGAGGTTGGAAGAGACAAGGACTGCTTCTGCCCCTGGAGTCTCTAGAGGGAACCAGCCCTGCTGACACTTTGATTTTAGGGCTGGAAGACTTCTCACCTCCAGAGCTGCCATGAGAAATGAAAGCCACCAAGTTTGTGGTGGTTCATCACAGCAGCTTGTTTGTTATAGGAGAGAATTAATGCAAGATGCAGCGTGCTTTCCTGCCATTCTTGTTCCTAGGATATGCTTCCTCTAACGAACTCCTGCACATCCTCCAAAGCCCCACGGAAGCATCATCACCTCTGGCCAGGCTCTCGATGTGAAACTGACAGCTCTTTCCTCATTGTATGCACGCGTCATTCACAGCGAGTTTCATGGCACTGTGGCCAGCTCTGCAAGCAAGGAGCAGCCTCCCCACACATGCCCACACGCGGGAGAAGGCGGAGGAAGCTGACGATCTTGTGTTCTCTTGCCTCCCTCGGGTGGGCCTGCGGCTTGATGAGCGGTCTGACTGCTGAACGAACCCGGGCTGAAGTGACTGATCTTCACCTCTGGCCAGGCTCTCGATGTGAAACTGACAGCTCTTTCCTCATTGTATGCACGCGTCATTCACAGCGAGTTTCATGGCACTGTGGCCAGCTCTGCAAGCAAGGAGCAGCCTCCCCACACATGCCCACACGCGGGAGAAGGCGGAGGAAGCTGACGATCTTGTGTTCTCTTGCCTCCCTCGGGTGGGCCTGCGGCTTGATGAGCGGTCTGACTGCTGAACGAACCCGGGCTGAAGTGACTGATCAGAGGAAGGCATCCCTCCAAAGGGAGACCCTGAGTGGGCCTGCTCGTGGTGATAAATATTTCTGGAGGAGAGACTTATGGGGGCTCAGCGAAGATTTATTGATGATCTAAGGAGCTGCATAGACCAGAGTGCTCCGCGTCAACTCAGCCCTGGAAACAGAGGGTTCTCTGTGGGGTCAGGGGAGGTCTGATGCGGGAATCAGGGGCCTGGGATCCGAGGGAGGTGGGGGTGGGAGGGGCCGGCTGGCCGGCTGTGCAGACCCACGGGACCCAAGGCTGGCACCACTCAGAACCAGGCCGGGTTCCAGCCCCGACACGAGGCGGCTCGTCCAGAGAGTCCTGCGAGCTGTACCGTGAGTGCTGTCTGCTTCGTCGCTTCAGTCGTGTCTGACCCCCTGCGACCCCGTGGACTGTAGCCCCCCAGGCTCCTCTGTCCATGGGATTCTCCAGGCAAGAACACTGGAGTGGGTTGCTGTGCCCTCCTCCAGGGGATCTTCCCGCCTCAGGGATCGAACCCGGGTCTCCTGCACTGCAGGCAGATTCTTTACCATTGGGGCCACCAGGGAAACTGTCCTGAGGATGGTTCTAACATGGAGAGGAATCCCACCTGCAGAGGCCGGGAGGGCCGCCCTTGCAGCTACTCCTTCCAGCCATGGTGTCCTGGTGCATTGGCGAGGGTGAGCTCGGCAGGTGCCACCCCTGCCTTGATTAGACATTCCGGGGCCAAACCCACCCTCAGCCACACCCCGAGCCCCCCGCACGTGCATGCAGGAATCATGGCAGGATCTCAGCAAGCCAGCCTGGCCAGGCAACGGCTCGTAAACACACTCTGCTCACACTCCAGACGGAGCCTGGCAGGCGGAGGAAGCCCTGGGCAAGGGTCGAGGTGGGATGAACCCAACACGGGGGGAAAGCCAGACAGGAAGACCACAAGATCCACCCGGGGCCCCCTGAGGGCCAGCCGCAGGGCCAGGCCGGCTGCCCCCAGGGCATCTCTCTGCCCACCACACTGCAGGGCTCCCCATGCCTTTCCTGGCACCTGCCAGAAATAGCAGTCTTCAGGGGAGGGTAAGTGCTGCACAGACCTCAACTGCCTGCCCACGTCCCCGGGCCTTCCTGAACGCCCCTCCCTGCCACCCACCGCAGGGGAAACCAGAGACCACCCTGAACCTTTACCTGAGATTTTTTCCTTTTATTTAATTCTACCAGTTTATTGCTACCAACCCATGTCCCTCCACCCTCATGCACGCCTGCTCAGTCCTGGAACCCCATGGACTGCAGCCCGCCAGGCTCCTCCGTCCCTGGACGTTTCCCAGGCAAGAATACTGGAGAGGGGTGCCGTTTCCTTCTCCAACCTTGAGGTTTTCTAAATCAGGGGACCTGGCCTGTTCCTGGCGGGTTGGGAGTGAGGGAAGAACGGTTTCGTGACAGTACTTTACAATAGAACGGGTCTCCAGACTCTCACCTTACCAAAACCATCTTAGTGGAGATGCGGAGTCAGAATTCCCGTTCCCGAAGCCACTGAGCCCTGAATGCATGTGTTCTGGTGTCTGGCGGGGACGCAGAGTCGGGGGTTCAGTAAACTCTGGGCCCCAGTTTGCCTCCAACAGCGCAGGTGGGAGGTCACCCCGCCTGGCCCATGTCCGCCTCGGGAAACGTTCAGCCACGTGCTCCCACAGGTCATTCCGTGTGGCGGCATTCACGCTTCTAATCCCATGTCCCCTCGGACCCCAGCCTGAGGTCTGGCCCCGCTCGAGCACTGCTGGGGTCATCATGCTGACGCTGGTTCCCCTCCCCAGCCTCGCTGCCCCCGGGGTCCCTCCCAGGCACCGCCAGCCAGTGCCACCTGCGCCAGACAGGCTTGGCACAGAGCGGGGAGTTCAGGAAACCCCAGACCCCACTCGCTGCCTTTCCAGCCCCAGGGCTGGCAGCCTGCTTCCTGACTCTCCCTGCACCCCCAGCTCCCACGCTGCCCTCCCCTCCTCCCACGGGTCAGGAGGGGTTGACTAGAAAGTGCAGGACGCCAGAACTCAGCTCCCAGCCCTTCCGCCCACACACCAGCTGCTGACCCGGGCGACACTGAACTGCTCGGGCCTTGCTCAATCACCCGTTCACGCACCAAACACACACGGCCAGTCAGCAAACCTTCATCATGTGTCTGTGTGCCTCAGACACCGTGCTCTGCCTGCGCCTGGGGACCAAGCCAGCCCAGCGCTGCCCTCCTGAGCCCGCTCCAGCCCATTTCCCTAAAAGTGCAGCTCAAACTCACATATCATAAAACTCGTCTACAAAACTGTGTGCAATCCAACGGTTTTTAGGATATTCACAGAGTAATCAGAGGAACTGGATATCAAATCACCAGCATCGCTGGACCATGGAGACAGCAAGAGAATCCCAGAAAAACATCTACTTCTGCTTCATTGACTAGGCTAAAGCCTTTGACTGCATGAATCACAACCACCTGTGGAAAATTCTTCAAGAAATGGGAATAGCAGACCACCTAAACTGCCTCCTGGGAAACCTGGATGCTGGTTAAGAAGCAACAGTTAGAAATGGACATGGAACAATGGGCTGCTTCAAAAGTGGGAAAGGAGCACATCAAGGCTGCCTATTGTCATCCTCCTTATTTAAATTCTAGACAGAGTACCTCATGCGAAACGCCGGGCTGGATGAAGCGCAAGCTGGAATCAAGATTGCCAGGAGAAATGTCAAGAACCTTAAGATAGGCAAATGACGCCACCTTTATGGCAAAAAGCAAAGAGGAACTGAAGAAGCTCTTGATGAAGGTGAAAGAAGAGAGTGAAAAAGCTGGCTTAAAACTCAACATTCAAAGAAACGAAGATCATGGCCTCCAGTCCCGTCACTTCATGGCAAATAGAAGGGGAAAAAGTGGAAGCAGTGAAAGATATTTTTTCCTTTGGGCTCCAAAATCACTGCAGATGGTGACTGCAGCCATGAAATTGAAAGACGCTGGCTCCTTGGAAGAAAAGCTATGACAAGCCTAGACAGCATATTCAAAAGCAGAGACATCACTTTGCTGACCAAAGTCCATATAGTCAAAGTTATGGTTTTTCCAGTAGTCATGTATGGATATGAGGTTGAACCAATGCTCTGAGCACCAGAGAATTGATGCTTTTGAACCGTGGTGTTGGAGAAGACTCTTGAGAGTTCCTTGGACTGCAAGGAGAACCAACCAGTCCATCCTAAAGGAAATTAGTCCTAAGTCTTCACTGGAAGGACTGATGCTGAAGCTGAAACTCCAATACTTTGGCCACCTGATGTGAAGAGTTGACTCATTGGAAAAGACTCTGATGCTGGGAAAGATTGAAGGCAGGAGGAGAAGCGGGTGACAGAGGATGAGATGGCTGGATGGCATCTCCGACTCAATAGACATGAGTGTGAGCAAACTCCAGGAGATGATGATGGACAGGGAAGCCTGGTGTGCTATAGTACACGGGGTATCAAAGAGTTGGACACAGCTTAGCATCTGAACAACAACATCTACCCATGATCGCAGTCAATTTTAGGACACCATAACCACCCCCTCCCAAAGAAACCCCACCCCCACTGGCAGTCACTCCAAGCCTTCCCTGTTCCAACCTCGGCCTCCCTAGTCCACTTCCTGTCTCTCTGGGTTTGCCTGTTCAGCACATGTCGTATAAATGAAGCCATACGGTCCGCGGCCTTTTGTGACTGGCCTCTCTCACTGAGCAACACGTTTTCAAGGTCCAGCCAAGTCGTGGCCTGAGTCGGTGTTTCTCTGCTTTTGATGGTCAAATACTCCACCGCATGGACCAACCATGTCCCTCATCCACTGTCCATTCATTCGTCTGTGGGAGAGCTCTGGGACTGGGGCCACTTTTTGGCTCTTACAAACAAGGCTGCCATGATCACTCATGTACAACATTTTGTATGTAATGTGTGTTCAGTTCTCTGGGGTCTATACCTTGGAGTGGAATTCCGGGACCACGATCTGGGTAACTGCAACCTCGTGAAGTTTTCTAACATCTGGAGGGTAAGCTTTTCTCCTTGGTATTATTCTGGAGGGTCTTCCCTTTTGTGGCTGTTTATTGTTCCATAAACACTTTAGAATTGGCTCATTAAGACACATACACACACCACACACACACACACAGAAATATGTCTGGAATTGTACTGAATCTGTAGACCTGGTTGGCTTGGGGAGAACTGACCTCTTGCAATTCACGAGACTTTGTCTCTCTGGATATGATGTATTTCTCCACTTTTTAGGTCTCCTAAAATATCTGTCAATAATATTTAATGACTTTCTCCACAGAGCTGCTTTCTATCCTTTTTTTAAAGATTTATTACTAGGGGTTCTATAATTGCTGTGACTATTTTAAAAATTAGATTTTCTGTTTGTTGCTAGCCTAAAGTAATATATTTTATTTTATTTACTTTTTTTTTTTAAGGAGAAGGGCTTGCATCTCTCTCTCCTCTACCGTTTTTAATTTTTTTATTTTTGGCCATACTGCCCATGGGATCTCAGTTCCTTGACCAGGGATCAAGCTCATGCCCGCCGCAGTGGAAATGTGGAGTCTTAACCACTAGACAACCAGAGAAGTCCCTAAAGTAACATATTTTATTTTTAAAAAGTTTTTCCCCTAAAGTAACATTTTAAAAAAATATACTGATATGGTTTTCAGAAACCTTGCTAATCTCCTAGTGATTCAGATAATTTGTCTATGATTATCTGGGTTTTGGCAGAGAACAATCATGTCATACGGAAATAATGACAACTTGGCTTCTTTCCCTGAACTCGTCCTTTGCTCTCTTTGTCTCGCCTTGCTGCCCTGGCTGGGCGCTCTAAGTGGGATTGACTTGAGCGAGGCTGTGTTGCCTGGCTCCGGACGTGTGAAATGTTTTGAGTTGTTCACCTGCAAGCAGGCTGTCTGCATAGACTTGTTGGGTGTTCAATATTGGCTAAGGAAATGCTCTTCCAGTCTTGGTTGGCCAAGCTGCCTTTTAGATGCCAGCTTTTAGAATCCTTGTGACTCTATTAACTTTACCCTGTTAACTTCTCCACAACAACCCACAGAGTGGGTGCTGTTCTCTTCACCTGATAGATGGGGCCCCGAAGGGTGGGGAAACTTGCCTGATGTCACACGGCTGACGCGGCACCAGATTCAGTCCAGGACCCAGCATGTCCATTACCGCCCTGCTCTGCCTTCAACAAGCAAGACTAAAACAGTTAAAAACCTAAGGTAGGGACTTCCCTGGTGGTCCAGTGGTTAAGAACCCGCCTTGCAATGCAGGGGACACGGGTTCAATCCCTGGTCAGGGAATTAAAGTCCCACATGTCTCAGAGCAACTAAGCCCTTGAGCAGCAACTACAGAGTCTGCAACCACAGCTAGAGATTCTGCGTGCCACAAGCAAAGCTCCCACATGAAGCAATGAAGACCCTGCGTGCTGCAGCTAAGACCCTGCACAGCCATGTAAATAAATACACACATTAAAAAAAAATCTAGGGTAGTATAAATACCAACAAAATACACAATTTGGTTCTTTGAAATATTAAACAAAGAAATCTTTACCAAGACTGCTTAGGAGAAAAAGGGAAAGCCGCTCAGTCATGTCCAACTCTTTGCAAACCCATGGGTTGTAGCCCACCAGGCTCCTCTGTCCATTGGATTCTCCAGGCAAGAATATTGAAGTGGGTTGCCTTTCCCTTTACGAGGGGATCTTTCTGACCCAGGGACTGAACCCAGGTCTCCCACATTGCAGGCAGATTCTTTACCAGCTGAGCCACCAGGGCATGCCAGACCCATGCCGTGCATGACCCATGCCACCAGACCCAGCATGGCAATCAATAAACAAAAAATATAAACGTAGAAATAAAAGCTGAACGTGGAAAACAAAGCTATTAGAAGAAAAGGCATCAGATGAGCTCAGAATCTCAGGGAAAGTTCTGAGTCAAGAGGCAAAGATAATAACTCACAAAGGGAAGAGTGATCGATTTGATTACATCAAAGTTTAAATGGCCTGCAGGATGAAAGACCCAGAAACAAAGATAAACATCGAGGAGAGCTGAGGCCGACTCATCCGACGGAAGATTGATACCCAGGGTGTATTCATCCCTCCTGTCAGCCAACGAGGCAGACAACCTCGTTGAAACAGACAACAGCTGTAAACAAACAGGAAGAAACCTGAATGTCCAACAGGCATGTGAACATGCACACGTTAAGGCACCGGTCAAGCTGGCGCACCCAAGGGTGGGAGAAGGGTCGCTGTCCACCTCTTTCCTTCCGGAAATCCACCCTCAGAGGCTGTGACACGTGCCCTTGGCAGGCACACACGGCGGCTGCGGGCAGCTTTGGTGGTCATGGAAAAAGAAAAAAAAAATTACTGGAAATAGCCTACATTCGCATCATGTGGAATGGATGAATAAAATGCAGGTGAACTCACAAGAGGGCCTTCCCTCATGACTTAGTGGTAGAGAATCTGCCTGCAATGCAGAAGACCCGGGTTCAATCTCTGAGTGGGGAAGATCCCCTGGAGGAGGCATGGCAACCCACTCCAGGACTCTTGCCTGGAGAATCCCACGGACAGAGGAGCCTGGCGGGCTGCAGTCCAAAGTGTTGCAAACAGTCGGACGTGACTGAGCGACTAAGCACATCTCAGCAGCATATACTTATATGATGAAATACTGCAGCACAGCTGCAGCAAAGCTGAAACGTTCTACATACATTTCTGTGCCATCCTTCGTTTCCACACAGCCATGCATGTAGAAGAGAAGGTGAACCGCAGAAGAAACCATGGCCCAGAACGGTATGGCTTCACCAGCGGAGGGGCATGAGGGGAGCAGAACGGGCAGGAGACAGGCAAACTGCGTCTGTGGCTTTGATTTCCTTTATGGCCATAAATCTAAATAAAAATGATGAGAGGTGAATATTTGTGGATTCTGGGAGCTGGGAATGGGGGTGGGTTTTTTTTTCCCCTCAGCACTTTTCTATGTTTTTAAATTGTTTTGAAAAAGATGCTGGAGGATGAAGGGCATGAGTGGGCAGAGAGGAAGGCGGGGAGAGAGGAAGGGGCTTCCCTTACCTCCTGCAGGCATGACTCACCCTGGCCGCCAGCCGGTGGCTCCGTGTGGTTCCTGGGTATTGATCGGAGATTCACTCTCTGGCCACAAGCTCCCCAGGCGGAGTCTGCAGCAGCCGCTTGATCATGAGAATTGTCACACCTGGGGTAAGCCAGGCCAGGTGTGCAGAGAACAAGGTGGGAGAGGGGTCAGGCCAGGAGCCTGAGAGCCCAGCTGCCCCTCAGACTTGCTGAGTGGGCTGGGCAGGTCACACCCCTTCTTACCCACGGTGACGGTGAAGGAGGGTCTGGCTGACCTCAAAGAATAATACTGAGGCTAAAGGGCAGCCACATGACCACAGGCATGATTGGAAAGTCGAAGAGGCCCTGCTGAGAAGGGAGCATGTGCTTGGGTTCTTGAGGGATGAATAGGAGTTTACAAGCTGGAAGAAAGAAAGGTGCTCCTGTCCGAGGGAACAGCATAGACAAAGGTGCGGAGGTGGGACAGGGCTCGGCCAGCCCAGGAAGCTGCAAGCCAGCTGGGGTACTTTCACCCTCCCTCGAAGTGCCCACATCATCCCACCTGAGACTCTGGCACCTGTGACCTCCAGCGAGAACAGGCTAGGACCTGCCAGAAAACCTCACCCGGAGTTGCACGTCCAGTCCCTGTGCTGAGTAGTCTCCTGTATTCCGAAGAGCTGGGGAGCCATTTGGGAGGGTGTGACTACTCCCAAACCCTGCGTGCATTTTGCTTTGGGTTCCAACATGGAGAAATAAAAACGTAATCCACTTAACTGAGATATATGGCCGCTGCCAATGACAGCAAAACAAATGCTGCCTCTCTCCTCCATTACGATTCTGGACCAAATCAATATCAAAACAGCCGAAGTCTAGACGCATAAATGTCAAACTATTTAACAAGAAGCAGTTAGCGCAGAGAAAACACTTAAATGGCAATTGAAGGGTCTGATGAGCCTTAAAGTAGCTTACGAGGATTTATGGGAGATAAAAACAGTTTAACTAAGCCTGGAGCCGGGCCCCAAGGCCCAGCACGAGGCCGGCGGGACTTTGTCTTCCCTGTCAGGCTGCCGAGTGGGGCTGCCTTGTCCAAGGAGCAGGAGCCCCGTTCCTCTGGCTCCCTGCTGCCTCATCAAGCAGCAGGTTGATGTGTACTGATAACGATGTGACGTGATTTCCATCCTGTAATGTCGAGCTGCAGCCCTGTATCTGCAGCTTGCTTTCCAGTGCCCAGTTCCCAGCCATTACCTGTTTAAATATAGCAAGAGCCACAGCTGATCAGGCGACCGCCACGTTCCAGGCACACACATTACCGCGTGTGACCCAAAACCGCCGGTGGGGCGGGGACTCGCCTTCATGGGGAAGGGGCGACGGGGAGGCCGAGGGTGTGCTCAAGGTCACTTCGGGTGTGCACCTGAATTCCTCTGAATCCCTCTGGCCTGGAGCCTGTCTCCGCCCGCCCGCCTTGCTACCACACCTCTGTCCATTGTGGGCTCGCCACGGTGGTCCATGTGGGTCCCTGGGGACGAGGGAGATGACCTCCCTTGAGGACCCATCTCAAGTGCCTTCAACTGCCCATTTTCTGGTTAGCGGAAATCAATGGCGGCTTCTTAATTGTTGGTAATGACTTCAGGCCCATCCAGTTATGGCCGCACTCAACGAGGGTCCGTAAATCACCATAAGCACTCGGAGGGCTAACGAGCACCAGACTGGAATTTCAAAATGGCCATTTGAATTTGAAATGGCACAGACGGCCGTGGACTGCATCAGCAGCCCGTCTTCCACCAACTCCTAAGGCAACTCACCGCTTTCCTACAGGGAGACCTCTCTGCAACCAATAGGAATCATTTCCAGGATGTATCGGTAAATTTCACAGTTGTGACCCAGAGTCATCTTAGCCACCAACTAAGGTGAAGGTTGGGAAGGTCCCCTGGAGGAGGCAGGGCAACCCGCTCCAGTATTCTTGCCTGGAGAATCCCATGGGCAGAGGAGCCAGGCGGGCTGCAGCCCATGGGGTCCCAAACAGCCAGACATGGCTGAGCAACTGACCACACAGTAGCTACGCAAGGCGAAGGCTGGCAGGTCTTCACGCCGTTCAGATAAGGACTGCCCACGGCGACCCGCTTGCTGAGCCTTCCCGAGGAGGCGTAGCCACGGATCACGCCTCCCGCTTCCATAGCCTCCGATTAAGGTGGAAGCTGCCGCCTGGGTGACCTCGGCCACGTTTGGGAGTCTGCCGTGGCTCCCCTGGGGGGGGACAGTCTGCCGTGGCTCCCCTGGGGGGGGACAGTCTGCCGTGGCTCCCCTGGGGGGGGACAGTCTGCCGTGGCTCCCCTGGGGGGGGACAGTTTGCTGTCTGTCCCCTCGCTGGATGGCGAGCCCAGTGTGCAGCACAAGCTCAGTGATGCTTTCTGTTCAAGGAGTAAGTAGGCAAGACTGCCCGGAGAAATATCGACAGTCTCAGATGTGCAGATGATACCACTCTAATGGCAGAAAGTGAAGAGGAACTAAAGAGCCTCTTGATGAAGGGGAAAGAGGAGAGTGAAAAAGCTGGCTTAAAACTCAGCATTCAAAAAACTAAGATCATGGCATCCAGTCCCAACACTTCCTGGCAAATAGATGGGAAACAATGGAAACAATGACAAACTTTATTTTATTGGGCTCCAAAATCACTGCAGATGGTGACTGCAGCTGTAAAATTAAAAGACACTTGCTCCTTGGAAGGAAAGCATTGACCAACCTAGACAGTGTACCAAAAAGCAGACCCATCACTTTGCTGACAAAGACCTATATAGTCAAAGCTATGGTGTTTTCAGTAGTCATAGATGGATATAAGAGTTGGACCAACAAAAGTCTGAGCACTGAAGAACTGATGCTTTTGAACTGTGCTGCTGGAGAAGACTCTTGAGAGTCCTGTGGACAGCAAGGAGATCCAACCAGTCCATCCTAAAGGAAATAAGTTCTGAATAGTCATTGGAAGGACTGATGCTGAAGCTGAAGCTCTAATACTTTGGCCACCTGAAGCAAACAGCTGACTCATTAGAAAAGACCCTGCTGCTGGGAAAGACTGAGGGCAAGAGAAAAAGAAGCGACAAAGGATGAGATGGTTAGATGGCGTCACTGACTCAGTGGACATGAGTTTGAGCAAGCTCCAGGAGATAGTGAAGGACAGAGGGGCCTGGCCTGCTGCATCCATGGGGTCCCAAAGAGTCAGACAGAACTTAGCAACTGAGTATCAGCAACAAAGTTAGCCACCATCTGAGGCTTCAGCAAGTAGTGACGTTTGCAGTAGTAGCAGCGAAGATCACTGATCACAGATCACCCCATCACAAGTACAGTAATAATGAGAAAGTTAGAAATATTGTGAGAGTTATCAAAACATGACACAGAGACAGGAAGTGAGGGATCAGTGTTGAAAGAACAGCACTGATAGACTTGTTCAGCGCAGGGTTGTCTCCAACCTGCAGTTTGTGAAAAAACAAACAAACAGAAAGCCATATCTTGAAGCACAATAAAACAAGGTGTGTCTATAGATATCAGTAGTTAAGTGGAATATTTAGACACGGACCTATGTGTATGTAGACACTTGACTTATGACCCTGTATTCGTGGGGTACAGATCGGTAGGACCACTTTTAAAGCAACTTCTAGTACAGCTGAAGATGCATGTACCCTCTGTCCTAGACACCCCAGTGTTCTACAGATGTTTTATCAGAATCAGCTGGACGGGGCCTTCCCCAGTGGTCCAGTGCTTAAGAACCCAGCTTGTGGTCCCTGGTTGGGGAGCTGAGGTCGCACACAGAGTCGCAGATAAGCAACACTGAGCCAGAGCTCCGCGCCAGAGGGTCCCCGCCCAGCAGTGAAGACCCCACGTGCAACCCAGCGCAGCCAAAGAAAGAAGCCAGTCAGAAGGGGTTAGAGATGCAGCTTCTCAGGGCCACCCAGCCCTTCAGCATCAAAAACAGGGGATGGGGCCCAGCAGCCTGTTTCAACAAGTCCCCCCTCCACCCCTTCCTGGAGGTGGCTCAAACGAAGAATCTGCCTGCAATACAGGAGACCCGGGTTCAATCCCTCAGTCAGGAAGATCCCCTGGAGAAGGAAATGCAACCCACTCCAGTGTTCTTGCCTGGAGAATTCCATGGACAGAGGAGCCTGGTGGGCTACAGTCCATGGCATCGCAAAGACTTGGGCAAGGCTGAGTGACTAACACACACCATGTGTCATTCAGACACATGCCCAAGTTTAACACTGGTTTCAGGGAACGCTCAGGCCCTGTTCATCAGAAAGACGTGCGTATCCTGAGAACCAGTGGAGAACAGCTGCTGGGGGCCTGCGAGGAGGAGCCCCCACCTCATGTCCACCCACATCCCCATGGCCCCTTCTCGGTCCCCTTTGCAGCCTCCTCTCTACACAATCTGCAGACCTCGGAGCACCCAGGTTCTACTACCTCGTAGGTGCCGGGAACTCGTCTGTGAAAGACAACTTGAACAGAATTCCCTGGGAAGAGTGGCTTCAGGAGAGTCACAGAAGGTTGCACGTGTTCCCAACAGAGTAAAGAACCCCTGGCTCAGGGCTAAGGGGAGTGGAGTGGAGCTGGGGGTTAGGGCTTTGAACCCCCTGGCCAGGGCAGGCTTTACTGTGCAGACTTGAGGGAGTGCACTGGGCAGCTGTCTGGAGAAGAGAGCTCTGAACAGGGAGGGCAGATGGTGCAGAGGCCCTGGGGTGTGCTGTGTCTGTCTGCTCCAGGAGCAGCGAGGAGGTGAGACAGGTTGGTCCAAAGTGAGTGATGGAGAAGTTACAATGGCCAGAGAGAGTTCCCACTGAAGGCACTGAGAAGGCTTTGGCTTTTACTCTGAGTGAGTAGAGGAATCTCTGGGGGCTTTGGGGAGGAGAAATGAGGTGAGAAAAAGGATCATGCCACCTGGTGGTTCCAGAACAATCTCTGGGGGTTGGTAGTAAAGCAGGGAGGCCAGTAAGGAGAAGATGAGAATGGCTGGGCTGCAACTGGGGGCTTCCCTAATGGTTCAGGGCTCCAAAATCACTGCGGACAGTGACTGCAGCCATGAAATTAAAAGACGCTCGCTCCTCAGAAGACAAGCTGTGACAAACCTAGAGAGAGTGTTAAGAGGCAGAGACGCCTCTGTCTCGGATGTCTGGAGGCCAAACTCAACTTTCCCACCAAATCCTCAGAAAGAAGGGGCTCTTCCTGGAACCCTCCTACACTGTTGATGAGAGTTAAATTGGTGCAGCCACTGTGGAGAACAGTATGGAGGCTGCTTTAAAAAGTAAAGCAGAGCTGTCATCAGTTCAGTTCAGGCACTCAGTCGTGTCCGACTCTTTGCGACCCTATGAATCGCAGCATGCCAGACCTCCCTGTCCATCACCAACTCCCGGAGTTCACTCAGACTCACATCCATCGAGTCGGTTATTCCATCCAGCCAACTCATCCTCTGGCATCCCCTTCTCCTCCTGCCCCCAATCCCTCCCAGCATCAGAGTCTTTTCCATTGAGTCAGCTCTTCGCATGAGGTGGCCAAAGTACTGGAGTTTCAGCTTTAGCATCATTCCTTCCAAAGAAATCCCAGGGTTGATCTCCCTCAGAATGGACTGGTTGGATCTCCTTGCAGTCCAAGGGACTCTCAGGAGTCTTCTCCAACACCACAGTTCAAAAGCATCAGTTCCTCAGCACTCAGCTTTCGTTATGGTCCAACTCTCACATCCATACATGACTACTGGAAAAACCATATCTTTGACTATAAGGACCTTTGTGGGCAAAGTAATGTCTCTGCTTTTGAATACACTGTCTAGGTTTGTCATAGCTTTTCTTCCAAGGAGCAAGTATCTTTTAATTTCATGGCTGAAGTCACCATCTGCAGTGATTTTGGAGCCCAGAAAATTAACATCTGTCACCATTTCCATTGTTTCCCCATCTATTTGCCATGAAGTGATGGGACCAGATGATATGATCTTAGTTTTCTGAATGTTGAGATTTAAGCCAACTTTTTCAGTCTCCTCTTTCACTTTCAACAAGAGGCTCTTTAGTTCTTCATTTTCTGCCTTAAGTTCAGATCAGTTCAGTTCAGTCACTCAGTCGTGTCCAGCTCTTTGTGACCCCATGGGCTGCAGCACCACAGGCCTCCTTGTCCATCACTAACTCCCAGAGCCTACTCAAACTCAAGTCCATCACATCCGTGACACCATAAGGGTGGTGTCATCTGCATATCTGAGGTTATTGACATTTCTCCAGGCAATCTTGATTTAGCTTGTGCTTCATCCAGCCTGGCATTTTGCATGATGTACTCGGCATATAAGTTAAATAAGCAGGGTGACAGTATGCAGCCTTGATGGACTCATTTCCCAATTTGGAACCAGTCGGTTGGTCCCTGTGCAGTTCTAACTGCTGCTTCTTGACCTGCATACAGATTTCTCAAGAGGCAGGTAAGATGATCTGGTATTCCTATCTCTTTAAGAATTTTCCACAGTATATTTTTATCCACACAGTCAAAGGCTTTAGTGTAGTCTATAAAGCAGAAGTAGAGGCTTTTCTGGAACTCTCTTGCTGTTTTGATGATCCAGTGGATGTTGGCAATTTGATCTCTGCTTCCTCTGCCTTTTCTAAATCCAGCTTGAACATCTGGAAGTTCATGGTTCATGTATTGCTGAAGCCTGGCTTGGAGAATTTTGAACATTACTTTTCTAGGGTGTGAGATGAGTACAGTTGTGCAGTAGTTTGAATATTCTATGGCATTGTCTTTCTTTGGGACTGGAATGAAAACTGACCTTTTCCAGTCCTGAGGCCACTGCTGAGTTTTCCAAATTTGCTGGCACACTGAGTGCAGCACTCTCACAGCATCATCTTTTAGGATCTGAAACAGCTCAACTGGAATTCTATCACCCCCACTAGCTTTGTTCATAGTGATGCTTCCTGAGGCCCACTTGACTTTGCATTTCAGGATGCCTGGCTCTAGGTGAGTGATCACACCATCGTGGTTATCTGGGTCATGAAAATCTCTTTTTGAATAGTTCTTCTGTGTGTTCTTGTCACCTCTTCTAAATATCTACTGCTTCTGTTAGGTCCATACCATTTCTGTCCTTTATTGTGCCCATCTTTGCATGAAATGTTCCCTTGGTATCTCTAATTTTCTTAAGAGATCTCTAGTCTTACCCAATCTATTGTTTTCCTCTATTTCTTTGCATTGATCACTGAGGAAGGCTTTCTTATCTCTCCTTGCTATTCTTAGGAACTTTGCATTCAGATGGATATATGTTCCCTTTTCTCCTTGCCTTTTGCTTCTCTTCTTTTCTCAGCTATTCATAAAATCTCCTCAGACAACCATTTTGCCTTTTTGTGTTTCTTTTTCTTGGGGATGGTTTTATAGACAGTCAACTATACCCTGGTTCAAAAGAAAAAAAAAAGAAAGGGCATTTCCTGTGTGGAGAAGGGCAGAGACATGCGCCCTGCCTGTGGCCAACATTCAGAGGGGAGGGAGGTGGTGACCTTGTGTTAAAGCATGGTTCCAGGAACAGCTTGTCAGAGATTGATTTGAGGGTGATGTTCCCCATTCCGCTCCTACCTGGGCAGTTCCCACCCTGCTCTGAGCTAATTTGCTTACCGGCATCGCCTTTCTCATCAGAGGAAAAGATGTTTGCCTAAATTTAGAAGCTTTTCTGGAAGAGAGGTGTCGTGTGACTGTCAGGGGATGAGGAAGGGAACACAGCCCAGGCCACAACTTCCTCTGCCCACCGACACTCAGACAGGGTCCCACTACCAGCGTGGAGGTCAAGGAAGGGCAGAGGCTGCCCTCTCTGCTGGGTCCTCCGCAAAGTGTGGGCCCCATGAGCACAAAGCAGGGAGCCCACCAGCTCATGTCTCCCTCATGGGTGCGACTGTGCCCTTTTGTAACTGAGCGATCCTGAGGTCTCGGAGCTGGTGAGAGGTGAGACCTGATCCCATCTCCCCCCTTGCTCAAGCCTCCCACCCCTAACAGGTTTCGTTTCCCTGGAAACCATCTCAGAGTCAAGGGTCAAGGCCCCCATCTTTGGTCCTGGTTTGCTTCTAGAGCTGGGTTGCCAGAAGAAAGAAAATAAGGCCCTTGTTCCCTAAGTTGGGGCTTCCCAGGTGACTCAGTGGGTGAAGTAACTGACTGCAATGCAGGAGATTTGGGTCTGATTCCTGGGTCAGGAAGATTCCCTGGAGGAGGGCGTGGCAACCCACTCTAGTATCCTTGCCCAGAGAATCATGGACAGAGAGAGGAGCCTGGCCGGCTACAGTCCACGGGGTTTCAAGGAATCGGACATGACTGAGTGACTGAGCGTGCATACATGCACCCTAGGCTGAGAGGGTGTGAGGGCACCCATTTCCCAGATCCACCAGCAAAGCTCTGGCTGCACAGATGTGAGGATGTGGCTTCCTAAGGTCACGTTAGGGTCCTGGCCCCAGACTGCTGTTCTGGTGGCGGAGCCCCTGCCTGGAGGAGAGTCTGGTCCTGCTGACCCATCCTTGGTGATCAGGTGAGGAACGTGTCCTCACCACCCGCCTCTGCACTGCCCTTCCTCATCCTCCGAGGAAAGGGTGTACCACTGATACATCCAGAGACCCCAGTACACCATGACATAAGGCCCCCAGGAGGGCCTTCCCTCTCAGCCCTCTGGGGCCCCGGGCGTCCACCCGTGGGTGAGGCGGATGGGAGGGTCCTGGACAGCGCGGCGCTGGGAGCTGTCCCTGGTGCTGAAATACCCTTGCATGCGCGTGAGGCTCCTAGCTAACCAGACTCTCCCTTCCCAAAAGTCAACCCCACTTCCATCCTAGCACAGTCTTTTCAGCTTTTCCAAACCCTTTGTCTCATCCAGCTCCCATTTGTAACCATTACACCACTGTCCACTCACTCACCAACACCCACTGTTGCCAGGCACAACGTTATATAGTTGAGAAATGATAGATTAGACTAGTCCCCGCCTTCATGGAGCTCAGGGTCACATGGGGGAGACAAGCAGGTGTGTAACCAAGGGGATACAAAGGAAGAGACAGAGGCAGTATCCTGACCCTGGTCATTCCTTCACTCAAAAATATTTGCTAGGCACCTTCTGTGCACCAGGCAAGCTCCACCCACAGAAGCTGCCTAATAAAGGGTAAACAAAGGGTGATCTCTTCACACAATGGAATACTATTCAACCCATGAAAAGGAACCAAATTCTGACATGTGCTACCTCATAGATGAACCTTGTGGATAATAGGCTAAGTGAAACAGGCAGTCACAAAAAGACAAATGTAATATAATCCCACGTATGTGAGGTATATCAGTTCAGCTCAGTCACTCAATCATGTTGACTCTTTTTGACCCCATGGACTGCAGCACGCCTGGCCTCCCTGTCCATCACCAACTCCTGGAGCTTGCTCAAACTCATGTCCATTGAGTTAGTGATTCCACCCAACCATCTCATCCTCTGTCATCCCCTTCTCCTCCCACCTTCAGTCTTCTCCAGCATCAAGGTCTTTTCCAATGAGTCAGTTCTTCACATCAGGAGGCCAATTTACTGGAGATTCAGCTTCAGCATCAGTCCTTCCAATGAATATTCAGCACTAATTTCCTTCAGGATTGACTGGTTTGATTTCCTTGCAGTCCAAGGGACTCTCAAGAGTCTTTTCCAATACCACAGTTCAAAAGCATCAATTCTTTGGTGCTCAACTTTCTTTATAGTCCACCTCTCACATCCATACATGGCTACCAGGAAAACCATAGCTTTGACTAGAGGGACCTTTGTTGGCAAAGTGAGGTATCAGTTCAGTTGAGTTGCTCAGTCATGTTTGACTCTTTGTGACCTCATGGACTGCAGCATGCCAGGCTTCCCTGTCCTTCACCAACTCTGGGAGCTTGCTCAAACCCATGTCCATTGAGCCAGTGATGCCATCCAATCATCTCATCCTCTTTCATCCACTTCTCCTCTTGCTTTCAATCTTCCCAGCATCAGGGTCTTTTCCAATGAATCATTTCTTCACATCAGGTGTCCAAAGTATTGGAGTTTCGGTTTCAGTATCAGTGAGGTATACAGGAGAGCAAATTTATAGAGAAAGTAGAATGATGGGTATGGGGGCTAGGGGAAAAGGGGATGAGGCATCAATATTTAACAAGGACAGAATTCCTGTTTGGAAAAGATGATGGAAAAGTTCTGGATGTGAACGGTGATGAGATTGTACAACATCAATGTACTTAATGCTGCTGAACTGTACACTTAAAAATGGCCAAAACCCAACAAGGACCTACCATATAGCACAGAGAAATATACTCAGTATTTTGCAATAACCTATCAGGGAAAATAATCTGAAAGTGACACATATGTAAAACTGAACCCTTTGCTGTACACTTTAAACTATCTCAGCACTGTAAATCAGTTACATATCAACAAAAATCATAAAGTAGTAAAGTGTATGTTTATTTTAGCACACAAAATAAGTCAACCCAATAAAAAAGACATTAGAAAAAGACTCATAAGTCAAAGAGATGAGGCTACCACTGGCTAAACATGCAAAATTTGAACTTCACTAAGAATAATGCAGATATTAACTGCAGTGATCTGAGATGCATTGAATACGTTTAAATTAATGAGCTCATAATGATTAAAAAAACACAAACCCTGATTGGCCACCAGGGGAGGACACTGCTCTGAATATTTGAGTGCAGACAGGTCCTTGTGTGAACATATGATTTTAATGCCCGTGTGTAAACAAACAGGAGTGGCACTGCTTGGTCACATGGTAACTACTTGTCTGACTTTATAAGAAACTGGCAATCTGTCCACTTTGTTAAGAGTTCTAATCATGAATGGATGTTGAAATGTGTCCAAAACATTTTATGCATCTTTTGATATGATCGTATGATTTTTATTCTTCAATTTGTTAACATGGTGTATCACATTGATTGATTAATGGATACTGAATCATCCTTGCATTTCTGGACAAATCCCACTTGATCACCACGTACACTCCTTTTAATGTGCTGTTGAACTCATATTGCTGTTGCTAACACTTTATTGAGAAAGTTGGCATGCATGTTCATCAGCAATATTGGCCTGCAATTTTCTTTCTTTCTTTTTTTCTTTTTTGGTGTCTTGATCTTGTTACAGTATCAGGGTATTCAAGCTTTGTAGAATGAGTTTGGAAGCGTTCCATCCTCTTCAGTTTTATGGAATAGTTTGAACAGAATAGATAGATGTTAACTCTTTTAACATCTTTTAACATGATACAGAGTACATCATGAGAAACGCTGGACTGGAAGAAATACAAGCTGGAATCAAGATTGCTGGGAGAAGTATCAATAACCTCAGATATGCAGATGACACCACCCTTATGGCAGAAAGTGAAGAGGAGCTAAAAGCCTCTTGATGAAAGTGAAAGAGGAGAGTGAAAAAGTTGGCTTAAAGCTCAACATTCAGAAAACAAAGATCATGGCATCTGGTCCCATAACTTCATGGGAAATAGAAGGAGAAACAGTAGAAACAGTGTCAGACTTTATTTTTCTGAGCTCCAAATCACTGCAGATGGTGACTGCAGCCATGAAATTAAAAGACGTTTACTTCTTGGAAGAAAAGTTATGGCCAACCTAGATAGCATATTCAAAAGCAGAGACATGACTTTGTCAACAAAGGTCCGTCTAGTCAAGGCTATGGTTTTTCCTGTGGTCATGTATGGATGTGAGAGTTGGACTGTGAAGGAAGCTGAGCACCGAAGAATTGATGCTTTTGAACTGTGGTGCTGGAGAAGACTCTTGAGAGTCCCTTGGACTGCAAGGAGATCCAACCAGTCCATTCTGAAGGAGATCAGCCCTGGGATTTCTTGGGAAGGAATGATGCTAAAGCTGAAGCTCCAGTACTTTGGCCACCTCATGCGAAGAGTTGACTCATTGGAAAAGACTCTGATGCTGGGAGGGATTGGGGGCAGGAGGAGAAGGGGACAACCGAGGATGAGATGGCTGGATGGCATCACAGACTCGATGGACGTGAGTCTGAGTGAACTCCGGGAGATGGTGATGGACAGGGAGGCCTGGCGTACTGTGATTCATGGAGTCGCAAAGAGTCGGACACGACTGAGTGACTGAACTGGACTGAACTGAATTCTTTTAAAGATGTCTGACAGAATTCACCTGTGAATTTGTCTCTTCCTGGGCTTTTATTTGTTGGGAGTTCTAAAATAACTGATTCAGCTTTATTATTCCTAATTGGTCTGTTTATATTTTCCATTTCTTCCTGATTCAGTCTTGGGAGATTACACATTTCTAGGAATTTGCTCATTTCTTCTAGAGTATTTGCTTTATGGATGTATATTTGTTCATAGTAATCTCTTATGATTCTTTTTATTTCTGGGATCTCATTTGTAACTTGCTCTCTTTAATTTCTATTCTACTTACTTGGGTCCTCTTTTTTCTTGATGAGTCTAGCTAAAGGTTTATCAGTTTATCTTTTCAAAAAACCAGCTCTTAGCTTTATTGATCTTTCTTAAAGTTTCAATTTTATTTATTTATGTCCTGATCTTTATTGTTTCTTTCCTTTTTTACTAATCTTGGGTTTTGGTTGTTCTTTGTTCTTTTCTCTAGTTCCTTTAGGTGTGAGGTTAAGTTGTTTATTTGAGATTTTTCTTGTTTCCTGAGGTAGGCCTGTATAGCTATAAGTCTCTTTTAGAACTGTTTTCACTGTGTCTTACAGATTTTGGATCATTGTGTTTACATTTTCCTTTGTCTCCAGGTATTTTTAAATTTCCTTCTTGAGTTTTCCCAGCAATCCATTGGTTGGTTAGCAGCATACTGTTTAGCCTCCATCTATTTTTGCTGTATGCAATTTTTTCCTTGTAGTTAATTTCAAGTTTCTAACTGTTCTGGTTGAAAATGATGCTTGATATGATTTCCATCCTCTTATATTTACTGAAGCTTGTTTTCTGGCCTCGTTTGTGACCTATCCTGGAGAATGTTCCATGTGAACTTGAGAAGAATGTATGCTGCTGCTATTGGATGTAATTCCTATGTTCATCTACTAAGTCCCTCTGGTTTAAAGTGTCAGTTAAGACCTGTGTTTCCTTACTGATTTTCTGTCTGGATGATGTTTCCATGATGTAAGTGGGGTGTTATGATGCTGCTGTCAATTTCTCCTTTTTTTTTTTGAGATTTTTAAGAATATACTTAAGTGCTCCTATGTTGGATGCATATATACCTAAAATTATTGTATCTTCTTGTTGAACTGAACCTTTTATCAACGTGTAATGTCTTTCTTGGTCTCTTGCCCAGTCTTTGCCTTAAAGTCTGTTTTGTCTGAGATGAGCACTGCTGCACCAGCTTCCTGTCTCCATTTGCATGGGTACCTTTTCCCATACTCCCAGTCTCTGTGTGTGTCTTGAGATATGAAGTGAGTCTCTTGTAGGCAGCATATTGGGTCTTGCTTTTGCATTCATTTAGCCACTCTGTCTTTTGATTGGAGCATTTAGTCCATTTACATTTAAAATAATTAGGTAATTATTAAGTTTAAAGCAGTTATTAACTATATACTCACTACGATCTTGCTCATTTTCTTGTTTCTATAGTTCTTTTTTGTACCTTCCTTCTTCTTGACTCTCTTCCCTTCCCTGAAGATGTAGTGACTCTCTTCACTGTCTGGAGTCCTTTCTCTTTTTCAGTGTGTGCATATCTATTATAGATTTTTGGTTGGCCATTACTAAGGAGGATGTACATATATGTGATTTTAAGTTGAAAATATCTTAATTTTGAGTGCATTCTAAAAACCCTGCAGTTTTACTTCCCCTCTACTATGTTTAATGTTGACATCCTAGTTTATATCTCTTGTTTTGTATTCAGTTCAGTTCAGTCGCTCAGTCGTGTCTGACTCTTTGCAACCCCATGGACTGCAGCACATCAGGCCTCCCTCTCCATCACCAACTCTTGGAGTTTACTCAAACTGAAGTCGGTTGAGTCGGTGATGCCATCCAACTATCTCCTCCTCTGTCATCCCCTTCTCCTCTCAACTTCAATCTTTTGCAGCACTGGAATCTTTTCAATGAGTCAGTTCTCTGCATCAGGTGGCCAAAGTTTGGAATTTCAGCCTCAGCATCAGTCCTTCCAATGAATATTCAGGACTGATTTTCTTTAGGATGGAATGGTTGGATCTCCTTGCAGTCCAAGGGACTCTCAAGAGTCTTCTCCAACACCACAGTTCAAATGTATCAATTTTCAGCACTCAGCTTTCTTCATAGTCCAACTCTCACATCCATGCATGACTACTGGAAAAATCATAGTTTTGACTAGACAGATATTTGTTGGTAAAGTAATGTCTCTGCTTTTTAATATGCTCTCTAGGTTGGTCATAACTTTTCTTCCAAGGAGCAGGCATCTTTTAATTTCATGGCTGCAGCCACCATCTGCAGTGATTTTGGAAACCGCTTCCCCACAAAAAAAAAAAAAGTCTCTCACTGTTTCCATTGTTTCCCCATCTATTTGACATGAAGTGATGGGACCAGATCTTAGTTTTCTGAATGTTGAGCTTTAAGCCAACTTTTTCACTCTCCTCTTTCACTTTCATCAAGAGGTTCTTTAGTTCTTCTTCACTTTCTGCCATAAGGGTGCTGTCATCTGCAAATCTGAGGTTATTGATATTTCTCCCGGCAATGTTGATTTCAGCTTGTGCTTCATCCAGTCCGGCATTTCTCATGATGTACTCTGCATTTAAGTTAAATAAACAGGGTGACAATATACAGCCTTGACGTACTCCTTTTCCTGTTTGGAACCAGTCTGTTGTTCCATGTCCAGTTCTAATTGTTGCTTCCTGACCTACATATGGATTTCTGAAGAGGTAGTTAAGATGATTTGGTATTCCCATCTCTTGAAGAATTTTCCACAGTTTGTTGTGACCCACACAGTCTGATATTTATTAGACTATAGTGAACATAGATGCTTTTAACACTTTTGTCTTTTAGCCTTCCTGCTGGCTTTGTAGGTGGGTGGGTCACCACCTTTGCTGTATACTCGCCTTTACCGGTGAGATTTTTTCTTTTCTGCTGCTGCTGTTTAGTCGCTAAGTTGCGTCTGACTCTCTGTGACCCCATGGATTGTAGCCCGCCAGGCTCCTCCATCCATGGGATTTTTCATGCAAGAATACTGGAGTGGGTTGTCATTTCCTTCTCCAGGTGATCTCCCAGACTCAGAATGGAACTCAAGTCTCCTGTTTGGCAGGCAAATTCTTCACCACTGAGCCACCTAGGAAGACCCTTTTCCTTTTCCAATTTTCGTATCTGTTGTATGGTCTTTTCCGCTTAGAGACATTGTTTCAATGTTTCTCATAAAGCCAGTTTACTGGTGCTGAATTCTTTCAGCTCTTGCTGATCTATTCCCTCTTTAATTCTCCTTTGTGTTCTAATTAGCCTTGCAGGTAGAATATTCTCGATTTTCCTTTTTTTCCTTTCAGCCCTCTAGCTATGTCATGTACTCCATTCTGGCCTGCAAAGTCTCTGTTGAAAAGTCAGCAGACAGCCTCATGGTAGTTCCCTTGTACATAACTAGTTGTTTTTCCCTTGATGCTTTTAAGATTCCCTTTTTATCTTTGATTTTTTTATATTTAATGACAATGAGTCTGTATGTAGACCCATTTGGGTTGATCTTGTTTGGGACTCTGTAGTTAAAGCTATGGTCGGACCATAAAGAAGGCTGAACACTGAAGAATTGATGCTTTTGAGTTGTGATGTGGGAGAAGACTCTTGAGAGTCCCTTGGACTGCCAGGAGATCCAACAAGTCCATCCTAAAGGAGATCAGTCCTGAATATTCATTAGAAGGACTGAGGCTGAAGCTGAAGCTCCAATAATTTGGCCACCTGATGGGATGAATCAACTCACTGGAAAAGACCCTGATGCTGTGAACGATTGAAGGCAGGAGGAGAAGCGGGTGACAAAGGATGAGATTGTTGGATGGCATCACCGACTCAATGGACATGAGTTTCAGCAAGTTCCGGGAGACGGTAAGGACAGGGAGGCCTGGTGTGCTGCGGTCCATGGGGTCGCAAAGCGTTGGACGCGACTGAGCGACTGAGCAGCCGATTCCTCCGTCTGGATGTGTGTTTCCTTTCGCATGCCAGCTTTTGGCTCTTATTTCTTCACATTTCTAACTTCTCTGCCCCATTCACTCTACTTTTCCCTTCTAGGATTCCCGAGTTAGTACACTTGACATTGTACCAGAGATCTCTAAACCATCATCATTTTCAGACATTCTTTTTCTTTTGTGTGTTCAGCTAGGGAGACTCTCACTGCTCTGTCCTCCAGCTTGCCGGTCCAGTCCTCTGCGTCATCTGATGCACCATGGATTCCTTCTAGTGTGTTTTTCCTGTCAATTATTTTGTCCTTCAGCTCTGCTTGGTCCTTCTTTACGTTTCTCGCTCTTTGTTGAATTTCCCAGCATGCTCACTCATTCTTCTCCTGACTTGGTGGAACATCTGTACGATCGCTACTTTTGCCTTGTGTTGGGCGGATTGATTACCTCCGCTTTGCTAAGTTCTTCTTCTGGGATTCTTATCGCGTTCCTCTGTCTGGAACATTCTCCTCTGTGGCCTGATCTTGCCTCAGTCGCTGTTTCTGTTTGTGTGATTTGTTGGGCTGGTTACATTTGCTGATCTTGGGGAAGTGGCCTTACATTGGCTGCGTCCCGTGAGGCCCAGCAGCACAGTCCCATCCGCTCACCAGCGCCGCACGCTCTGTGCTCGAGGGGTGCCCCAAGGGGGCGGCACGGCCCTGCTGTCGTGGCGGGCTGACGCCTGTGGGTGCCCCGGCCCGGCTGGCTGCCAGGCTCTGCCCTGAGCAGAGGCCGCTGGCCCGCTGGCGGGTGGCCCGGGCGGTGGGCTGTGCGGCTCAGGGGCCTGGAGTACATGCTCTTCCGTTACATCGTGTTCACATCTCTTGTGCACTTTCATGTTTGGTTATCTTATTGTTTTATCATAATTAAAAAAAATATCTATTCTGGGTTCAAATTCTTTACCATATGTATATATGTACATGAAAGAAAGTGAGAGTCGCTCAGTCATGTCTGACTCTTTGCGACCCCATGTACTGTGTCCATGGAATTCTCCAGACCAGAATACTGGAGTGGGCAGCCTTTCCCTTCTCCAGAGGATCTTCCCAACCCAGGGATCAAACCCAAGTCTCCAGCGTTGCAGGCAGATTCTTTACCAGTTGAGCTACCAGGGACGCCCCATATGTGTGTATATATAGTTAGTATTTTCATGTTCTGTTAAGAATTTGCCTACCCCAAGGTGACTGATACTTTTCATAGTTTTGTATCCAAGCTTAGTCACTCAATGGTGTCAAGCTCTTTGCAACTGCATGAATTATAGCCTACTAGGCTGCTCTTCGGCACCCCACTCCAGTACTCTTGCCTGGAAAATCCTATGGACGGAGGAGCCTGGTGGGCTGCAGTCCATGGGGTCGCTAAGAGTCAGATACGACTGAGTGACTTCACTTTCATTTTTCACTTTCATGCATTGGGAAGGAAATGACAACCCACTCCAGTGTTCTTGCCTAGAGAATCCCAGGGATGGGGGAGCCTGGTGGGCTGCCGTCTATGGGGTCGCACAGAGTCGGACACGACTGAAGCGACTTAGCAGCAGCAGCAGCAGGCTGCTCTTCATGGGAAATAGATGGGGAAACAGTGGAAACAGTGTCAGACTTTATTTTTGGGGCTCCAAAATCACTGCAGATGGTGATTACAGCCATGAAATTAAAAGGCGCTTACTCCTTGGAGGAAAAGTTATGACCAACCTAGATAGCATATTCAAAAGCAGAGACATTACTTTGCCAACAAAGGTCTGTCTAGTCAAGGCTATGGTTTTTCCAGTGGTCATGTATGGAGGTGAGACTTGGACTGTGAAGAAAGCTGAGAGCCGAAGAATTGATGCTTTTGAATTGTGGTGTTGGAGAAGACTCTTGAGAGTCCTTTGGACTGCAAGGAGATCCAACCAGTCCATTCTGAAGGAGATCAGCCATGGATGTTCTTTGGAGGGAATGATGCTAAAGCTGAAGCTCCAGTACTTTGGGCACCTCATGCAAAGAGTTGACTCATTGGAAAAGACTCTGATGCTGGGAGGGACTGGAGGCAGGAGGAGAAGGGGATGACAGAGGATGAGATGGCTGGATGGTATCACGGACTCAATGGACATGAGTCTGAGTAAACTCCAGGAGTTGGTGATGGACAGGGAGGCCTGGTGTGCTGCAGTTCATGGGGTTGCAAAGAATCGGACACGACTGAGTGACTGAACTGAACTGAACTGAAGGCTGCTCTATCCATGGGGATTCTCCAGGCAAGAATACTGGAGTAAGTGGCCATTCCCTTCTCCAGGGGATCTGCTCAACCTGAGGGTCAAACCTGACCCAGGAATGGAACCCTGCAGGCAGATCGTTTACCGTCTGAGGCCCCAGGGAGGCCCAGCTGTTACATTTAGGTCTGTTATCTGTGGGAAGCGCGTGGGAAGCATGGGGATAGGAGGATGGCTCTCCTGAGGCTGTGTGTGGTGCCAGGCTGCGAGGGGCTGCATGTCTTCTGTGAGTCATAACGGCATCTGGGGAGAGTAGAAGGGGTCAGAATCCCAGACTGGCCAGTGATGGTCCCGAGTAACGGCATCAATCATTTTCACAGGCAGGGTTTCGTCATCGACAAATCACGTCCTCAATAGATCTGCACGGTATCCTGACTCAGGAAAGAGGCTGGACAGGATTTCTTTGTTCTGTTGTGCAGGTAAAGAGGGTGAAGCATGGAGAAGTTCAAACGCCTGCCCTAGGCCACACAGCTGGTGGGGCAGAGCGAGGGCTCGCCCCCTGCCTCTGCTCTTCCGCTCCGGGGCGGCCTCTGCCCCCGTCGTGGCTCCCTCACCCGCTCCGTTTTCACTCTTCACCTTGGTCAAGCCTCCTCCCTTCACCAAGCTGGCAAATCTTGGGAATGCCCCGTGCTTGCTTTTCTTCATTCACTGAACAAACAGTAAGGCCCGACTTTGGCCATTGCGGGGCTTGGAGCAGGGGGCAGGTGCGGTCAACCTGGGTGAACAGCAGGTCCCCACCAGGCTTGCTGAGTCTGTGAGACAGTCGTGCTCCCTGTCACGGGGCCGCGGCTGCACCGGGTCCCCAGAGGGGCCACTCTAGGCCTCTCTGCTCACGCCCTGACTCAGCATTACCTAGGGCTGTGTGTGTCATCATGGGACCACCGGGATCAGACGGCACACAAAGCAGGGTTGCTAGAGGGGGCTTCTTTACAAAGGTAGGGTTGTAGAGGATCATGATGGAGGGCTTAGGGCCAGGTTAGTAGCAGCCGGGCTGTTACTACCTCTAGTCCTGGAGGGATAAGGGGAAGGGGGCAGTTATTACAGCATCATTATGGGGAGGGGGAGGAGGAGGAGAGGAAAGAGATGGAGGGAGGAGGAGAGAGAAAGAAAGAGGGAGAGACCTGCAGTTCCAGGCGCTCCAGCTCCAGGCGACCTCACGGGGAGCCCCAGGGCACTGAGGACTCTGACCTTGTTCCCCCTTCTCTCTGATCTCCACTGGCTCCCAAGTCGAACTGGAAGACACAGACCTCTTGGGGCGAGAAGATGAAAGGAGAGGAGTTCTCAAGCTGCCCCGGAGACCTCTGTGATGGTTTGACTGTAAGTACGCAGAAGAGCCTGCCACCTGGGAAGCGCGAGGCTCCTGCCAGCAGGAAGCATCCTGTTCGTGGAGGTGCAGCAGGACCCCTGGGGCTTAGGAGGGGCTGGACGGCATCAAGCCCTGGACGGAGGCCTGCGGGACACCCTTGCTATGGACTCTGGGGGAGGGTCTTCACTGAGTGGAGCTCCCTCTCCTCCTCCACCGGGAGGGCTAGCTTAGGTTACAAGAATGATGTGCTCTATGGCTGTTCATCAACCGAGTGGATCACTGTGACTCCCGCACGTGATTGGAAATAGGGGGCTACATGAAAGGCATGTGGCCGGAGCTGCCTGGGATCCGAGAAACAAGCTCACTTCAGCCCCAGTGGGGAGGAGTTCTCCCTCGAACATGCTTGAGAGTGTGGGGGCCTGGACATTTGAAAGACATTTCAAGACATCTAAAGAGCGGCAGAGACACGTGGGTTTGCTTAGGCCCTGACCGAGCCGTCTTTCTTGTGGGATTCGGCCCGTTCTCTCTTGGAGCCCAAGGAGCCAGGAGGGAAAATGAAAAACAAAGTTTTCAAGAATTATCGCAGCTTCTTCCCTTCCTTTGCCGCCTCTCCTTCCCTTTCAAGTTGACAGAAAGGAGCGCTGCCCCCTCCCAGATTTTTTTTTTTTTCAAACGTGAAATGGAGCATTCCCGCCGTCTCAGGTCCCACATTTGATTCCGATTTACGCCCGAAGTGTGATGACAAGCGCCCCCGGCTGATAATGGACGAGGCCGCGCCTGGGAAGGCAAGACTCCGGGTCCCGCATGGCTCTCTCGGCCACAGCCGTCACTCAGCTGGCCCTCAGCCGTCTGTGAGCCCCTCCCTGCAGGCAGGGGAGCCGCGAACCCACAGCGGCCAAGAGAGCCACTAGGCAGGGCCAGGGGTCACCGCCGGGTCAGGAACCAAGCGGGCTTGGACAGCCGTGGAGGTGGACGTGACGGGCATTTAGATGAAGCGACCCGATGGAGGTCAAGAGGGGTCCGGGGAGCTTCTGGCCAAGGCAGGGTGGGTCGCGGTGGGGCCCGGAGTCCGGCGATGGCCCAGGCGGTCATGTCTGCCCCCGGGACCAAGCCCGCCACAGGCCGAGTTTGCTTCTGCTCCTTCTCCAAGGCCTTTGCCCGTTGACTCGGTTGGTGGTTTCCCACTGGGGCTCTGGTCAGTGTGTGCTTCTCTTTAGCCAAGAGAAAGAGATAAAAGTGGCACTGGTCCCTGCAGAGTCTCAGCCTCCAGAGGCCTTGCCTGTGTCTGCTTCCCTGTGGCTGCTCCGTCACGAGCACATGCTGGTCTAGCCTGCTGAGGACGAAGGGCGTGCTGAGCAGAGCGGAGCCCCCAGGTGACTCCCCACCTCCACCACGGCTGGCCCGGACCGGCAGAGCTCCCCAGTGCAGCCTCGCGAACCTCGTGCTCCCCGTTCTCGGCCCTGCGTCCGCTGCGGTCTGTGTGCAGCACAGGCTGATGCTGACCCCCAGCAGGCGCGTGCCCCTGCTGTCCTGCCTTCTCCTTCTTCACTCCCTTTCCACCTTCCGGTCAGGCTCTGGGCTCCCTTGAGGGTCACTCCTGATGGGGGCCTTTCCTTCACGAGGACACTCGGGCTCTCAGCGTCTGGCTGTAACCCACCCCGGACTGCAGGACAGAAAGCTACGTGGAGAAGGAGCCCCAGACCCCTAAAAGGTGCTGGCTTTGGAGGTCTGCATCCCAGCTCAGCCAGGTAGCAGCCCCAGGGACTCGGGCACTGACAGCTTTCTGGTGGGTGGAGCGTGGATGCCAGCTGGCACCAGCTTACCAAACTTCAGTGCACACAGCACCTGCTGAATACAGGTGATAGGCATACAGCTGGCAGTTATAGAACAGAGTCCCTGAAGCGGAGCCCCCCAGGTCCAGCAGGCCGTCAGCCTGGGCATTGCTATAGCCCCTCGCGCAGGGGCGTTGACTGGGTTCGGCCAAATCGGCCTCCCTCCAGGGGGAGGGCGCAGAGAGATACTGCCAAGTGCAAATTTGATAACCAGACGCCGTGCTGAGGCTGCTGGACAGCACAGGCTCCTTTGATCCTGGACTGTCTGGGCCAGCCACTCTCTAGCTGCCCAGGATCTGTTTTCCATTTTGAGTTTGGCTGGCCGACCCCCACTCCTTTATGGAAGATCAGTTTCAGGCCCCAGAAGACAGAGCAATGGGCAGGAAGGAAAGGTGTACCTCCCTTCCTCGGGGGTGGTACCCCGTTCACTTGGCCCCTGGGGTAAGAGGGGCCCTGCGAGTCCCCTGAAAGGTGGGAAAGTGGCTGGGGGGTGGGGACAAAGGTGCCACAGACGGGAGGTTCCTGGGTGGCTCTGGGGCTCCCAGTGTGGCTGCTATGGCCACTGGCTGCATGATGTCACGCGGAGGCTCTGACACTCGGTTTCCGTGAGCCTCCGAGAGGCTCAGCTGAGCGGCAAAGGAGATTTGAGGATGGGCACTGACATGGCGAAGGAGGCTTTTGGGGTTGTTCAAGGAATCTCTGTTGAATAAATCCATGGAAGGATAAGCAGAGGGTTGGGTAGGTGGACAGATGAATGGGCGATGGATGGATGGGTAAGTGGGTAGATGGGTGGATGGGTGGGTAGGTGCATAGATGAACGGTGAGTGAGGGATGGATGGATAGATGACCATGTGGGTAGACAGATGAAGGATGGATGAGTAGGCGGGTAGATGGATAAATTCCCTCTTGCTTTAGCTTTAAGGAAGGGGGCTAAGATGTCATCATCTACACAAAGAAATTAATCAGCCTGCCCTGCTCCTCTCCCAGGGTTGAACAAAAGTGATCTGAGAGCCAGGTGGGGTGACAATATGGCATCATGAGAAGAAACAGACACTTGGAATCAGAACCGGAATCTTGGCCAAACTGAGCTCTCTCTGTGGGCAGTCTCCAGGACGTCAGCTCCACAGACGAGGGCCTTTGTCTCCTTGCTTGTCTCTGCGTCCCTGCACCTCTGCCAGGGCAGAATGTGTCCCTCAAAACTTACATTGACGCCCTAACCCTCATGTGAAGATACTTGGGGGTTGGGGCCTTTGGCAGGTAATCAGGCGTAGATGAGGTCGTAAGGGTGAGGCCCCCTGGGTGGGATTGGTGCCCTTGTAGGAAGAAGAGACGCCGAGCTTGCTTGCTGCCGTGTGAGCACGCAGGGAGAAGGTGGCCCTCTGCAAGCCAGGAACTGGGCTTCCACCAGAAACGGGAGAAACCAGAGCCTTGATCCTGGGCTTCCGGCATCCAGAACCATGAGGTCCAAATTTCTGTTATTTCAGCCCCTCCGTCTAGGTGTTCTGTTATGGCTGCCTGACCTGACGAATACAATCAATCACCCATAGCACCTGGCATACCACAGCACTCAAAAAAGGCGTGCGCTGATTGACACAGTCACTCTGAGCTTCAGTTTGCAAAATGTGGGTAATGGCGGCCACGCGTCCTGGAGAGCTGACGTGGAGTTGGCTGCAGTGAGCGAGGGAGCCGGCTGTGCTGACTGCTTATGATCACGCTCTCGTAGCAGGTGATTCCTGTTGCTGTCACTAAAAGAAAGACAACAAGAGCAATGGCAGTAAATTACAGGACACATCTGGTTTCCCGCGCAGGAAGTCTGCCAGGTGGATGGTCTTAGGTTGGGCCAGCTCATTCCATGCTGTCGTCCTTCTGATTCTTCCGTTCTGCAGTCCACCCTGTCTCTCCTCATGGGCCCAGGGAGGCGGCCCCTGCTCCATCCATCTCCTCGATGTACCTGGGGACGAGGCAGGCAACTCTGCATGAGCCACCGCCCCTCTCTTGCTTCAGTTTTGCTATCTGTCAAATGGGGTCAACAGTGGCCCTTGCTTTATATGATTGTTGTGAAAATCAGGGGGAAATGTGCTTGAGGAGCTCAGCCCTGGGCTCTGTGTGTGCCTGCAGTGGGTACTGGCTGTTAGGTGCAGAGGTCGGGAGGAAGCCTCCTGCTTCTACACCCAGCCTGCTGCACTCTGCTCACATCACAGTCACGACCATGCAGACACCAGGCCCTGTGTTCAAATTACCCAGTACTCCTCTGCACCTGGAAGCTTCTTGTGAAATGGTGAATTTGTTTCCTGGGGCTGTGGTAATAGAATGCCACAAGCTGGGGGACCAAACACAGAAGAACCCATTCTCTCACAGCTCTGGGGGCCAAAAGTCCAAGATGGAGGTGTGGGCGGGGCCAAGCCCCCTCTGAGGGTGCAGGGGAGGCTCCTTCCTGCTTCTTGCAGCCCCTGCGGCCCCGGCTTGCAGTTTCGTTGCTCTGACCTCTGCCCCTATCTCCAGCCTCTGTCCCCCCTGGGTGTGTGGTCAAATGTCCCCCTGCTTCCCTCCGATAAGGACATCCGTCCTTGGATTCAGGGCCACCCACATAACCCAGGCTGCTCTCCCCAAGGCAAGATCCTTAACTCAATCCCGTCTGCCAAGACTCTTTCCCCAAAGAAGGTCACATTACAGGATCTGGGGATCCGGACGTAGAAATATGTGTGGGGGCGTTACCCGGGCCACCTGGGGATGTCAGCACCCTGGTGGCTGCAGAGCTGTGGTGCTGGGACCCCGATGCACGACCTCGAGCTGCCCACCTTCCAGATGCGAGAGCGGAGGCAGAGGTGCTTGTGCCCAGGATCGCTGTGGTCCCCCACCCCCGATCTGCTGCCCCCTGCTGGACCCCCCAGGAGTGCAGGCAGGCAGACAGGGAGGTGGCACCACAGCCAACTGGGGAGCACAGAGCCGCTGATGCCGGGGGCGGGGTGCCGGGCTGCCCAGTGCTGTGACAGCTCAGCTGGGGTGCAGACAAGACGGGGAGGGGGACAGATTCCCAGATCACAGGGAGACGTGCCAGCCACAGGGGTGCATCCAGATGGCCGCTCCAGGAGGAGAGAGGACCTAGAACTCAGGGACAGACTGTGGGGTTCGACTGGGAGGTGGGGAGGGTGGTAGGGCAGCCGGAGCTCTGGCGTAAGAAGGCCGCAGTGAGTGGGTAAGTGGCAGGTGGAGAGCCTGACTGGGCCGGGCAGTGAGAAAGGCGAGCTCCACCCAGCCCCCTCCCTCCACAGGTCCTGTCCCTCTGGGGGCTACAGTTCCCTGCCTCCCTCTCTGGGAGAAAGGTACCTGCTCTGGGGCTGCTGGGAGGAGAAGGGCGCAGAAGGGCCAGAGTGCCGACGGTCCTGGGCAGACATGGGGTGGCAGCTCTGTGTCCATTTCATCCCCTGCTCTCATTCCGGATGGAGCCTGAGACTGCCGGGAGCTCAGCTGCTCGCTCCAAAGGCGGGTACCTGGATGGAGAGCTGAGCACGTGCAGGGACCCCCTTCCTGCTCAGAAGCCCCCTCCAAAGGGGCCCGATGCTGTTCTTCCCCCTCCAAGTCTGGGGGCCCCGGGTGATTCTTTGGCAAGAGATGCTCCCGCTCTCTGAGGAGGACGGGGGCTTGCTGCAGGGCGAGGTGGGCCTGGGCTTTAGGATGAGGCCTGGGGCTGGGTCCTCACCCCTCCTACCAGCCCCTTGGCACAGGCAAGGCCCCCAGTACCCCTGGGGCACACGGGGAGCCCACTGGTGGTTCCCAGGCCTTCCTGCCGTGAGAACCAGGTGAAGGCCAGGCTCACACAGCTCCATCTAGTTTATCCTGACCTTTGCATGAGTGATTCTGAATTGAGAGTTATCAACAACAGCAAAGGCATCATTTCACACACAGAGAGGAGTTGAGAGGAGAGAAAGTGCTTTGCTGAAGCAATTCCTGTGAAGGAGCTGGACCAAAATACGGTGATCATCTTTGATCAAACAGTGCATACGGCAGCAACGGGCCCTCTCTGAACCCGATGAGAAGACAATCAACCATACACGTGATGGGCAAGGGTCTAGGTCCGGGTGAGGGGTCAGCCTGGGCCTGACCCTGGCGAACTTAGTCAGGTCGCTGCCACGTCCAGGCCAGGGTCCTCCACCACCAGCTGTAAGTGTGGACGTGGTGGGTTCAGCATTCCCAAGCGCCTCGTCCATGGCGGCCCCACAAGATGCTCCAGGGTAGTGCCAGGGCTGCAGGGCGTTGGCCAGGCTCTGCGCAAGGTCCAGGAGGTGTGAGTGGGCCAAGGGTGGCAGAGGATGATGGAGAGGCGGCCCCAGAGGAGGCGGGGACTTGCGAGGTGGGTGAGCAGGTGGGGAGGGGACTTGGGCAGGGAGTGAGTGGGAGCCCCTGGGACACCCACAGAACACGCGCGCTCCGTGGTGTGTATGCACTGGGGTCCCAAAGACAGGCCTGGACTAGAGACACTGGCGGCGGCTGAGTCGTGGGTGAGGACAGATTCCAGGACCCAGGGCACAGGGGAAAAGTCAGACAGCTGGGGGCAGAGGCTGGAGTTGCAGCTGCAGTGGGCACAAGGGAACGAGCCTGCAGCGGAAACGGAGGAGAGGAGGTGATGGAGGAGGCGGGTGGTGGGGAAGAGGGCCTGGTGGAGAAGGAGATGCTGGAGGTGACGGAGAGGCATAGCTGCTGACGGGCAGAGAACGGGGTGTGGAGAAACCAAGAAGGGTGTATGAGACATGGGAGCAGCTTTGAAATCTCTGCCCACCGAAAGGTCCAGTGAAACACGGACTGGGGCTGGCACGGCCAGCCACACTGTGTAACCCTCCTGGTCCCTTTTCTGGAAGGGCCACTCACACCCCCACACTCTGCCGGGCATGGTCCAGGTGCTGCTTTACCTGCCTCTCATGAAAATCCTGGGAGGAGGCCCTGTGCCCATTTCACTGAGGAGGAGCCTGAGGCTCAGAGACTGCAGGGAGTCCAGGGCCACAAAGCTTCTTGGCGGGGCTGGTGGGGGGCGGTGGGTGCACGGCGGAGGAGCCAGAACTGAACCGGGTGGGGAGATGGTCCATCCTCTCCCCGCTGTGTGAGAGTTTCCAGGATGTGTGAGGGTGAAGGAGGATGAGCTCGAGCGGAAGGGCCGGGGTGAGACTGAGCCCAAGAGCCCCTCCCAGCTTCTCCCTAGTCTTCCTTCCCCCATCTCTGCACATACACACACACACACCATTCTTTGCTGTGTCTGTGTGTGTCTCTCTACAACCACACACACACACACACACACACACACGAAGAGAGAATTAAGGGAAGGGAAGTCGGTGATCTATGGGAGGCTGTCTCTATTGTTGGTATCTAAAGGGTCCTCTGCCAGGACGCCTGCCGCTGCGTGGACCTCGGTTCATTCCCGCACCTCTGGCCTGCATTCCTCCGTGTGACCACCACGTGTCGCACGTTCTGCCCAGCAGATCCCATCGGTTAACCACTTCCTCTCCATGCAGCAAAGTCCAAGTGTTAGTTGCTCAGTCATGTCCAACTCTTTGCAACCCTACGATATTCTCTAGGCCAGAACACTGGAGTGGGGAGCCTTTCCCTTCTCCAGGGGATCTTCCCAACCCAGGGATCACACCCAGGTCTCCCACATTGCAGGCAGATTCTTTACCGTCTGAGTCCCCAGGGAAGCACGCCTGGTTGCTGTAATGTTGCAAGGGAAGGTTTAAAGGCTTGTCCACCGTCTTCCTGTCTCATAACAGCTTCTCGGGCTTCACTTGCAACATGTTCTATAATTTCTCTCATTGAGGCACATTAACAATGAAAGATTCCCTTAATTGAGAGGTTACATTCATATTTTTATTCCAATAATGACAGATTTTCCAAAGTGTGGCTGTCAGGGAGAGGGTGCTATTTATTAACTTCCGGTCCAGCTCCATCCGACCTGCTGTGTGGCCCTGGGCCAGTCCCCCCAACCACACCCCTGTGCTCAGAGGGCTGGGTCCCCTCATCACAGCTCTGCCCTTCCATTCTCTGTGAAATGACTCCCTCAAATGCAAGAAGGAATGTATTCTTGGCAGCAACCTAAGATTTGAGTCTCCTGTCTCTCACCCAGAACAATGACAAAATCAATTCAACAAACCCAGCTGATTTCACTGAAAAAGGAATGCCATTCATTCATGCTTTTAGGAGATCGTGTTTATAACTGGATGCTGTGCTTAGCGTGTGCGTGCGTGTGTGCGTGCGTGTGTGTGTGCATGCTTGAGCACAGGTAAGAAGTGGATGACCCATGAGTGGTGGAAAGGCATCCAATTTTGGAAGCCTTAGTCATTTCAAAGGCGTTCTCCAGGACCTACTATGAGCCAGGCCTGGGGTAGGGTGCTTGGGACCAGGGGTGGCTGAACAAGGCTTGTCCCCAAGGAGGGCACAGCCATGTGCAGGGGACCAACAGGCAGAGGGATCCAGGCTGGCCTCTGCCGTGCAGTCCTGGGGGAAAGCACAGTGAGCGTGTGAGGTCCCTGGCCCGTGCTTGGGGCCAGCCTTCTGGACATGTGCTCTGAGTCTTGAAGGATGGTCAGGAGTTAAGAACCCAGCAGACGAAGGGAGGCAGGACACCCTTGGAGGCCAGGCACCCGGACAGAGGGCTTGCTGGGAGCAGGTAAGCATGTTTGGTCCTCTGGGGTAGGGGGCAAGGCTGGGGATGCCCGTTGGGCCTCAGCTCGCCAATGCTGCAGAAAAGGGTGCCCTTGGAGTGTGGCATGGCTGGGCTCATCATTCAGCTCTGTCTCAGACCAACTGTGCAACCACAGATTTAACCTTAGCCTTCCTGGGCCTCAGTTGCCTCATCTGTGAGACGGGGATGGTACCAACTCCTGCAGCGCTGCGTCTGTAGTGAGTGCAAACAGCGGGCGTCTGCCGTGGTGCCAAAGGAGCCCCAACAGCCCTCCTGCCTCCCCCAGACCCAGGTGAGCTGTCTGAGCTCACCCGAGGGATCCCAACCCCTGGCCCACTGTGTTTACCCAGCAGCTTGTTTGATGAACGAATCCTGCCTGTGTCCCTTGGGGGATGGTGGGGGTTACTCACCTGTCCCCAGACCACTGTGGTCTCCCTGAGTCATCGGCACAGCCCTCAACCGCACTTCCTGCCATCAGGAGCCTGGGGTGCTGGTCCAGTGACCAGTTCTGCCCCTCTTCCGGGAAACCTGACCGGTCCCCTCTTCCCTGAGAGCAGCGCCACTCTTAGTCCCGGACGGTCGGCTGCACAGGTAGAATCGGGGCGGTCGGCAGGTTCCTGAGTCTCCAGCTGGGACCTGGCGTAAGCCCGGGCAAGCAGGTCCCCTCTCGGGATGGGCTGCGTGTCCCCCTCTGTAAGAGGAAGAGCGGAAGGCGTGAGCTCTGCGTGCTGTATTGCTCTCTCTAGATGCCCTGTGTGTGACTGGCACTCATGGCAGGGGCGGGCACACCGAGAGAAAGAGGACCTGGAGTGCCCATGCCCTCACGTCTCTGCGTGAGAGTGAAGGGGACGCAGGAGGGCTTCTGGGTGAGTCCTTGCTGCCGGTGGCGGCTGCCGCCCTCGTGTCTGTGGCTCTGAGTTCCCGGCGCTGCTCATGGGCTCGTCCTCAGCCCACGCGCCATCACTCGTGGAGCCCCTGCTGGGTGCCAAGTCCAGTCCATCTGGCAGGGGAGTCGGACAGCAAGGGCTCGGGGCCCAGCTGCGTAGCACAGGGGTGCCTGAGAGAGCTACCGAAGCTGCAGAGAGGCGTGACCGAGGGGGGAGCCTCAGGCGGTCGGGGAGCCAAGCTGCAGAGCAGAAGCAGGGGCAGGGGGCGATATCCAAGACGTGGAAGCCGCCCAAGTGTGCACGGACACAGGAACGGATACTTAAGACGCGGTGCGTATGTGTGTGCACAGTGGGATACCACTCAGCCGTGAAACATGAAACGATGCCAGGAACCTGGATGGGCCTAGGGACGGCCATCCACATGAGCAAAGCCAACAGAGAAAGACAAATGTCCTGTGTATCCATTCTTCTTAGGGCTCTGGAGGCTTCCTAAATCTGTGACTGGCATTTCCTTCCACTGTGGACGATTCCCAGCCGTTACTCCCTCCTGTCTTGCTTGTTTTCGTCTCCTTCCCTGGCTGTGATGTCCGCCCAGGGCTCAGTCTGGCCTTTTCATCCTTCCCCACATGGTCTTCTCTCTGGTCTGTAACACCCACCCTCTGGCCTCCTAGGCTCCGCCTGGAGGGCCTCTTCTTCCCAGATTTGCAGTCCGTCCGCCCGTCCTTCTGCTCTGCCCTCTGCGCCCCGATCCATCACCTAAGCTCTTAGTTTCTCTGTCTAGGTTTTTAGTTCCTCAAACTCCACCTACTGCTCTTTACAGACGCCTCTTCTCTGCTAAGATCCTCCTTCTTGTCATCGATTTTCTTGCACATGTCAGTCACAATTATTTTTATTGTGACCCTGTTACCATGTGTTCAGGTCATCCATGAGTCTGTTTCTAGCCTCTATTTTCTCTCTTGACCCTGCTTCTCATTTTGCTCAGTAACTTTGCATTAAATGAGAAACACCGTGAATAACAAATTGTAGAGGTTCTGAATGGTGCTCTATTCCTTGGAGAAGGGTGTAGTTCGTCCTCTGAGAGGTGAGCAGGGGCAAATAACTGTAACTTGCTCAGGGAATGAGCTGGTAGGAAGCTGGGTCACAGTCTGTAACTTGCTCAGGGAATGAGCTGGTAGGAAGCTGGGTCACAGTCTGTAACTTGCTCAGGGAATGAGCTGGTAGGAAGCTGGGTCACAGTCTGCCCAAGCCTTGCTTTCCCCTCAGGTTCACCTCACTCCCAACTGGGTCCCTCCGAGGGTCCCCACTGAAGACTTGAGGTGTCTCGGATGCCTGTTCTTTGGGTAACTGGGAGCATCCTGTTTTCTCTCCTCTGGACCGTGACGCTGAGACCCAGCCCTGGCCTTCTTCGTATCTGTTCTCCTGAGCAGCCTGACGATCTGGCAAATACCCCGGAGAAGGCAGTGGCAGCCCACTCCGGTACTCTTGCCTGGGAAATCCCATGGACGGAGGAGCCTGGCAGGCTGCAGTCCATGGGGTCGCAAAGAGTCAGACACGACTGAGCGACTTCACTTCACTTTCAAGGAAAACTGCCTCGTGCTGGACTCACTGCTCTCAGTCCATTTATCTGAGCTCTGGTATCTCAAGGCCTAGTTGCCCGGGACACTTTGATGCCTCCAAATATATCTTTAAAAATTGCTTTCTCTAGTTGTCGGGAGAGTGTTGGGCTACTATGGGCTTCTCAGGGGCCAGAGTGCCTGGAGGATGGATACGGGGGCTGGATGGGAGCAGGAAGGCCTGGGAGGGGTGGCTGCTGTTGGCAGGGGCGGTTGAGACCGGAACCCAAGAGCTGCCACGGGGGAGGGGGCCCCGGGACTTGCGTGGCTGGTTAGATGACGGGGGCAGGGGTTCAGGGAGGGAGTGGAAGGGGCAAGGTGGCTGGAGACACCTGGAGGCTGGGGGTAGCCATAGGTCTGGAGGCTCGGGAGGGGAGGAGAGGTGTTCTGTTTTAGCCTTGCTAAGGGTGTGGGGCCAATGAGGCCTCCAGGTAGAAGAGCCCAGGAGACAGCTGGAGCTCACAGAGCCTTCTAGAAGTGAGATGGAGTCTTGAGAGGGCTGAGACAGACCCAGGTGAGTGGGGAGATGAGTGGGGAGGGGCTGGCCTGGAGCCCCAAGGACCTGTCAGCCCCAGAGGCAGGTGGAGGGCAGGAGCGGGAGTAGCGGCAGCAGAGAAGTGGGAGGGGGACCCAGGCCCGGCGGGCTTCGGAGGAGGGGGGCTCAGAAGAGGGGAGGAGCCCCAGAGCAAGGGGCCGCGGAGGGCTCCTCCAAAACTAGGCCCGACCTGCCTCACCGCTGACCCTGATACAGACCGGATGGGGAGCTTGGTCAGGAGCCAGGTCAGCGGGGTGATGGAGGGGGCGCTGAGAGGGGAGCCGTCAGACGGTGGGCGGCAGCAGGGTGACCCGTGGTTGGCCTGAGCCCAGCTCCCCTATACCAGGCCTGGGACTGCTGCTGGCGACTTGCAGACTTTGGCCTCCAGGGCCCTGGAACCTTCCCTCACCCAGAGACGCAGGCTGCTTCCTTGAAGACAGAGGTGACTCAACCACCGCTGGGACCCTGCAAAGGAGACACAGCAAGAAGTGGATCAGGCCTCATCAGACTTCAAGGGCCAACTTCAAAGGGGCTGCAGGGCCTGGGGGGGCACCCCGGGAATGCCACGGGTGGGGCAAGGCTCAGGGAAGCCCCCACACCTGCCAGGGCGAGGGGTGTAGAAAGCCCAGGTGCCTGAGGTCGGGGGCTTCTGGCCCTGGGCCAACTGCCACTGTGGGACCTCAGGAAGGCGGTCTGCCCTCTCGGGGCCTGGCGTCCTTCTCCGTGAAGTCAATGACGGAAATAACGCCAACCTCGCCTGGCAGGGAGGACAGCGGCGTGGAGCGTCATCATCACCCCCACACGACGGTGGCAAGGACCTCGAGGAAACGAGGACAGGCTTCTCGGGGAGGCGGGGCGGTCGCCATGCTTAGGCGCTTTCCATCTCAGTCATGCATGCACACGCTTGTACATATACGTGCACGCTGCTGCTGCTGCTGCTGAGTCACTTCAGTCGTGTCCAACTCTGCGCGACCCTGTAGGTGGCAGCCCACCAGGCTTCCCCGTCCCTGGGATTCTCCAGGCAAGAGCACTGGAGTGGGTTGCCATTTCCTTCTCCAATGCATGAGAGTAAAAAGTGAAAGTGAAGTCGCTCAGTCGTGTCCGACTCTTCGCGACCCCATGGACTGCAGCCCACCAGGCTCCTCCGTCCATGAGATTTTCCAGGCAAGAGCACTGGAGTGGGGTGCCACTGCCTTCTCCGATATATGTGCATATGTGCAAGCAAAAATATATACATACACACTCAAGCCATATGCAGACTCTTGTGTGTGCAAACGTTTGCACAGTCACACATTTACATACACGCACACATGTGTGCACACACCTACATACGCATACACATGTAAGCACACTCACACACCTACACACACACACCCATGCACACTCACACACCTGCACACATGGACACACGTGTGCACAGCCACACATTCACATACTTGCACAAACGTGTGCACACACACCTACACACACATGCACGTATCTGCATGCTCACACACTTACATGCTCACACAATATGCAGACTCCTGTGTGTGCACACGGGTACACAGTCCACACACGCGTGCACACACACCTACAGGCATGCACACACGTATGCACACTCACACACACGCACACTCACACGTGCCCGTGCATGGAGGCACCACCTCTGCTCACAGCCAGTGCAGATTCA
>SJXQ01011923.1:122415-135276 GCA_006408695.1 Aepyceros melampus
CCGCATGGGAGGTGCAGGAGGGCACTGCAGCCCTGGGAGCTGGGTCAGGCAGGAGAGGCTGAGAAAAGGGCTCCAACAATTAGCCGGGGATCACGTTTCTGCTGGTGGTGGGGGAGGGGCAAGGAGTTAAAAGCCAGGAGCGGGGGCTCAGGTCTTGCCCCTCCCCCTGCCTTCTCATGCCCACCCCCTCTTCGTGGGAGTCTGCTTAGTAAATATTAATTTGCTCCCAATTACTGATGACAGGTCAAGGAAGACCTCGCTGCCAATCGGTCCCACGCATGGGGCAAGGCAGGAGTTTGTCGTTCTTAGCTTGCAATAGCAACAAGGCCTCACGGTGACCACAGATGGTGGTTGGGGGCGTCTCCTGGTGGCCATGGGTGTCCAGAGGACCACACCTCTTCTCAGCGAGAGCAGGAGGTCCATTTTGCCAAGTGAGGTAGTGCCCTGGGGGCCAGGAGCCAAGGACACCTCCCCAAGGCGGTGACCACAGGCTGCTCAGAAATGGAAGTCGACCAGCAAAGGGATTCCTGGAGTCGGGCCTGCCTGGACACAGTGGGTGGTGTGGGGAAGGAGTCCACCTTGTCCTCGAGGATGCTGGGTCAAGGTCGGGACAGGCAGCCTGGACCCCTGGATGGAAGGGCCAGGATGGTTCACTCTTGGGGCCCCACGTGTGAGCCTGGGGTGTGAGCCAGGACCGCTGACCCCCCTTCCCTGCCCTCCCCCGGGAATTCACAGGAAGGAAACGAGACTGGCCTCTTCTCCCTGAGGCTGGCTGGAGCCTGGGAAGGGGGATAGCAACAGATACACGTGGAGGTGAGTAAGGTGGGCTGGAGCTCCAGCACCGAGCCCCCCAACCCGCACACAAGGCCGCTTGCCATTAGTTTTCACCAACCCCTCTCCCACTACCCGCTCCTGCAAAGGGCTGTCTCAGACCTCAGCATTCACCACCTGCTGTGGATTAAATTGTCACCCCTCAGATTCAGAGGTGAAGCCCCGAGCCCCATTGTGAAGTCATTTAGGAGATAATTAAGGTTCACCGAGGTCATTAAGCGGGGCCCTGATGTGACAGCTGGAGGTCTTACCGGAAGGCATGGAGATCTCTCCCCCACCCTGTGAGGACACCCCAAGAGGGAGGTGTCGGCAAAGCAGGAAGAGGCCTCCCTAGCGCCCCACCCTGCCGGCATTCTGATCTTGGCCTTGCAGCCTCCACAGCGGCAAGAGGACACATTTCTGTGGTTTAAGCCCCAGTCATTGGAAAAGACCCTAATGCTGCAAAGATCGGGGGTGGGGGAGAAGCAGGTGACAGAGGACGAGATGGTCGTGAGTTTGAGCAGCTTCCGGGAGGTGGTGAAGGACAGGGAAGCCTGGCGTGCGGCAGTCCATGGGGTTGCAGAGTCGGACATGGCTGAGTGACCGAACAGCAGCGATTCCTCCAGGGCGTGGTTCTGTGACGGCGGACAGAGCCCGGACGCTCCTGCGGAAGGAGGATGGGCCCCTGGCGGGAAGTGTGCTGGGACCTCGGTGTCCTGGCCCCTCGGTGCTCTGCCCTCTGCACCCTCCTCCTGGGGGCCATGCTGACCAATGGCCAGAGGTCACCCCGTGGTCCTGCACAGTCCACACCAGGGCATGGGGGCGGGAGGAAGTGGCATTGTCCCCATCACCCCGACTCCACCAACTCTGGGCACGCCCAGGGTTTGGTGTGTCTAGAATATCCAAAGTCCAGGCAGGGAGAGAGCCAGGACTGGACTGCTGGGTGGGCGCAGTGTCTGGAGGACGGGACCAGGATTTCTGGGCTGAGGCCAGGCCCTTGACCTCTGAGAAGCTGGGAGTAGGAGGGCGGGAAAGCCCACACGGCTGGTGGTGTGTTAGGAGCACGAACCGGGTTCTCTAAGCTCACGTCCACTGGAACTTCAGAATGCGGCCTTCTCTGTGGATGTAATGAGGTGAGAACGGGATTAGGGTGCAGTCTAATCACTGGTGTCCTAACGGGAGACAGAAAGAGACCCAAGGAGATGGGGAGGCCACGTGAAGATGGAGAGAATCAGCCACAATGTCGGGAGACCTGGAGCCACTGGGAGCTGGAAGAGTCAGGAAGCTCTTCCCCTGGAAGCTCCTGGGGGAACAAAGACTTGCCCACACCTTGATTTTGAACTTCCAGCTACAGGTCTACAGTGTGAAGCCCCCTTTTCCCACTCCCAGGTCTGTGGTGCCAGGAAACACTGAGGCTGGCGGTCACATGGCTGCCCAGAGAATGTCCCACACGTGGCCCCCAAGGTCACCTGCCAGAGCCAGGAGCCAGGTCTGGGGGTTGGTCTCACCCTGCTGCCCTGGACCACTGGACGGCAGTGCTGAGCCCGGACCAGACACCTGGACCCCACTTGCGTCGGGCCCATGAAGGACTGAAACCAGGAGTGTCTGTAGCCAGACTTAGGGGGGCGGCTCTGACCAAAGCCTCGGGGCCCCCGACCTTCAGAAGAGCTCACGGGTCTGCCCTCTCGACTGTCCATGAGAGGCCCTGCAGCCTCGTCTCTGTTTTCCGAGTGAGAGGACATGGGAGGTAACTGGGGCCCACATGGCATGTGAGAAGCAGAAGTTTCCAGAACCACCCCTTCCCTGCGTTTCTCATCCTTCCCTCAGTCGAAAGCTGAGCTTCGTCCTCACCAGGCTGCAGGGTTGACCACCAGCCAGAGCTGCGCACGGATAGATGGGTGAGCAGGCATTTCCAAGCCCCTCCTGTGCAGGGCGCTGGGGAGGCAGCCTGCCCCTCACCACCCTGACCCCGGGATCCCCACCTACTAGGTGGGGAGAACTGAAGCCTTTCCCCACCAGGTGAAGGGGCGAGCAGATGAAGACAGGGGGTTTCTCTGCACCCACCGGGCCTGCACAGGGTGGACAGGGAGAGGCCAGGCAGAGCTGGCTCTGGGTAGGGCGGCATCCTCTCCTCTCGTCTCTGGATGCCCCCAGCGCCACATCCGCACTTGCCCCACCCCAGGGGGTGGCGTGGCAGTCAGGGTCCACACCCAGAGCCCGGGCGCGATGGGAGGGAGTGAGCGTGAGTCTGGATCCCTTTTGCCCAGACTACGCCTTCAATCCCACATGTTCTGCCAGGATCTTCCTATAAATGCCTGTTGCCCAAGTTGCCCCAAGCTGGTTTGTGCAATGCGCATCCAAAGAAACTTCAGGGGAGAGAGAGACGGGGGGCTTCCTACAGGAAGTGGGACCTGGACCGGGTCCTCCAGGTGGGTGGACGAGACTGGAATCGAGGCCAGGCTATAAGGCCAGGAAGCAATTCTCTGGCAAAGGTGGTGAGGTGGGCAAGAGTGCCAGGGGATACCCTCCTCATGGATGGGTCTCTTGTCCAGCCCCTCTGCACCGCTGGGTGACAGGACTCACCACCCTCCAGAGCCATGTCATCCCGGGGACTGTGCAGTGAAAGAAGGAGCCTGGTCTGACACCTCTGATGCTGGGCACCTGAGCGGGTGCAGACCAGGCATGCCGGGCAAGTGTTAGGGGCGGGGTGGGGGCAAATGTCGGAATTATGAGTTTGAGTCATTGCTCTTGAGACAACCCTCCAAGATTCCTTTACATGGAAAGTGCACGAAGTGAAGTCACTCAGTCATGTTCGACTCTTTGCGACCTCATGAACTGCAGCCTACCAGGCTCTCCATCCATGGGATTTTCCAGGCAAGAGTACTGGAGTAGGGTGCCATTTCCTTCTCCAGGAAAGTGCATGGTTTCTGCCAAACTGGTTAGAAAATGCAGAGCCAGCTTTCTCAGCCTGTAAGCAGCCCACACCCCTCTCCCAGCCTGCTCCCCACAACACGAGACGGAGAGCGAGGAGACAGCAGGACGCTGCTGGACGGATGCAGAGCCCGCAGCAGCAAGGCCTAGTCAGAAGCCCCCAGACGTCCCTTCTGGGAAGTGCCCCAGCCCCAGGCCCGCGCTGGCCCCAGGGCTGCGGCAGTGACAGGCAGAGCTGAAGTCTGGCCCCAGTTCATGCCCCGCATTGTGATAAGGCCTGGGCCGGGGGTCTGTAGAAACAGCAGACCCTCAAAGTCTGTCTTGGCCACCAGGAGCTGGGAGTGTAGCTGGGGAGCAGAAGATAAGCAGAGGGAAGAGTTAGAGACACCTCCAGACAGCCAGGGAGCTGCTCCCGACTCAGGATGGGAAAGGCTGCTGGGTGACTGCCACTCACCGCTCCGGGCCCTCCTGTGTCTCCTGGGCCAGGCGATTGAGCGACTGCCCCCCATCCACCCATCTCCCTGGCCTCCTCACTTCATCCAGTTCATCGTGTCCAGCCAGCTGACCTCCCTCCATCCCTTGTCCACACTGCCGCTGGACTGAGCTCCCAAGCGCCCTTCAGATGTCAGGTAAGATGGGAGGAGAGGGAGGAGGCTCTGGCTCCCGTCCCAACCAGAGAGTTCAGTGAAGAACTCCAGACACAGAAGCTGGTGGATGCTCACTGCAGCATCCAGGCAAATCATTTCTGGGGGTTAGCAGCCTGCTGTGGGTCTTCATGGATGTAACCAACAGAAACACAGATCCGGGCATCTTGGCATCACTCCTGAGTGCCCCTTCGGCATGGGGTGGTGGAGCTGGCAAACCCCTGAGCACCTCTGGTAAGGGAAGACGATACAGGGGCAGGGCAGACACCCCAGAGAGTGTTGAGGGAGACCCTTGGGAGCAGGAGCTCAGGGTCTCAAGAATCACAGAGAGTTTCCTGGAGCTTATCCTTTTTAACGATTCATATGGATTTGGAAAAATGGCCAAAATGAAGTAATGGCAAACAAGTGAATCAGAGCAGAAAGGCAAAGCCGTGGAAATAGCCAGAGACGAGGATAAAGGAATAACAAAACAATCCCACGGAGATAGCTGGTGACCCTGAGGAGGTGACCCCAAAACGGAACAGAAACTAGCTGTAAGGGATTACATCATGAGATCATCGTACAGGACGAACTTGCCCAGGAGTGAAGGGGACACTAGTCTGCAGACTGAGCAGCTGGTCACTTTCCAGGGCAAGGCGGTGGACAACGAGTCACACCGACACAAATCCATGTCAAATTATTGAACTTCAAGGTCAAAGAGACATTTTCAGGTACCCAGAAAACAAAACTAGAGAGGTTGCTATCCAATGATCCTACACCATCATCAATGCCACAAAAACCCCACATCTGGATGAAAAGTTTGTGGAGGAAAAAATGCGGTTGAAAAAAGGAGAAAAGGACTTCCCTGGTGGTACAGTGGGTCAGAACCCGCCTGCCAATACGGGGGACACGGGTTCTACCCCTGCTCCAGGAAGATTCCACGGCCGTGGGCAGCTAAAGCCCATGAGCCCCAGCTCCTGGAGCCTGCACGCTCCTGATCCCGCGAGCCACGGCTACTGAGCCGCAGCTGCTGAAGCCCTTGTGCCTACAGCCTCTGCTCTGCAACAAGAGAACACCCCGTGATGAGAAGGCTGCACACGGCAACAGAGCAGCCCCCGATTGCCACAGCTAGAGAAGGCCCTGCATACAGCAGTGAAGACCCAGCGCCCCCAAAATAAAGAAACAGACAAGCTGCTCAAGAGCGAGGCAACCGAATAATGATCTGAAGAGCAAGACGATTCAGCTCACAGAGCAGTCGTCCGTCCCTCTAGGAAAGCAACGCTTCCTGATCAGGTCCTGCCAAATGGAGACGGAAGGAGAAGCTGGGAGAAAGGCAGCCCTCATGCCAGCAGGGCATGGCCGCAAAGGACTGAAGAAATAGCTCGGGGGCTCGACTCTCTGCCGAGGTGACCTCGAGCGCAAAGGCAGAAATAGGCAACATCGACATGCAGACGTGCAAGCATTCAGAAAATACGGCATTTCTGACCCTTCTTGTGGGAAATATACCACTTTCGAAAACAGTTTTTTCACAGATGACTAGAATTTTAAAAACTTCAGGATTAGAAAAGTTGTAGTTAAATGAAATGTTGAGGGTAAGTATGGAATCAAATTTTGCACGGTCAATAAATAGGGAAATCAAGATCCCACTCCAGTATTCTTGTCTGGGAAATCCCGTGGACAGAGGAGCCTGGCAGGCTACAGTCCATGGGGTCACAAAGGGTCAAACACAACTGAGCAACTAAGCAACAAGACCACAGCAGAGCTCGTAAAAGGTGTGAACCTGGATTAAGTAGGATAGATACTACAATGAACAAAAAAGTTGGGCATTTTGATTGTGATTGCCTTAAACCTATAGATCAGGAGTGGGTAAAATTTCTTAAAACACCAGATAGTAAATATTTTTGGCTTTGAGAATGATATAGTCTATTGTGAGCAGTCAACACTGCCATTGAAGATTGCCATGGAACATCCATAGACATTACATAAACTAAGGGCATGGCTATGTTCTAATAAAACTTTATTCGTAAAAGCAGGCAGTCAGCTGAGGGACATAGGTTACTAACCCCTTCAATTGGTGGAATCAACTGGTGGAAAACAGACATCTTAACAACATTGAATCTTCCAATCCATGAGTACGATATATCCCTTCATTTATGTAGATCTTTAATTTTACCCAGAAATGTTTTGAGTTTTTATGCAGAGGTCCCATAAAGCCTCCATGAAATTTATACCTATATATTTTATATTACTACAAATGGTATTTACAATTGTTTTGTCCCAAATTCCAATTTTGAAAAAAAAATGACACCTTCCAAGCCAATGCTAGCTTGGAGAAATAGTGACTTTTGTATACTGACCTTGTATATACACCTAAAAGGCCTAGCAGGTTTTTGGTTTCTTATGATTTTCTATATAAACACATGCGCTACTGCAGCTCAGTTCAGTTCAGTCACTCAGTCATGTCCGACTCTTTGTGATGCCATGGACTGCAGCACGCCAGGCTTCCCTGTCCATCCTCAACTCCCTGAATTTACTCAAACTCATTGAATCAGTGGTGCCATATAACCATTTCATCCCCTGTTGTCCCCTTCTCCTCCTGCCTTCGATCTTGCCTAGTATCAGGGTCTTTCCAATGAGTCAGTTCTTTGCATCAGATGGCCAAAGTATTGGAGTCTCAGCTTCATCATCAGTCCTTCCAGTGAATATTCAGGACTGATTTCCTTTAGGATGGACTGGTTGGATCTCCTTGCAGTCCAAGGGACTCTCAAGAGTCTTCTCCAACACCACAGTTCAAAAGCATCAATTCTTCAGCGCTCATCTTTCTTCATAGTCCAACTCTCACATCCATACATGACCACTGGAAAAACCACAGTTTTGATTAGATGGACCTTTGTTGGAAAAGTAATGCCTCTGCCTTTTAATATGCTATCTAGGTTGGTCATAACTTTTCTTCCAAGGAGTAAGCATCTTTTAATTTTATGGCTGCAGTCACCATCTGCAGTGATTTTGGAGCCCAGAAAAATAAATTCTGTCACTGTTTCCACTGTTTCCCCATCTATTTCCCATGAAGTGATGGAACCAGATGCCATGATCTTCGCTTTCCTGAATGTTGAGCTTTAAGCCAACTTTTTCACTCTCCTCTTTCACTTTTATCAAGAGGCTTTTTTAGTTCCTCTTCACTTTCTGCCATAAGGGTGGTGTCATCTGCATACCTGAGGTTATTGATATTTCTCCTGGCAATCTTAATTCCAGCTTGTGCTTCATCCAGTCCAGCATTTCTCATGATGTATTCTGCATATAAGCTAAATAAACAGGGTGGCAATATTCAGTCTTGACATACTCCTTTCCTGATTTGGAACCAGTCTGTTGTTCCATGTCCAGTTCTAATGTTGCTTCTTGACCTGTATACAGATAACTCAGGAGACAGATAAGGTGGTCTGGTATTCCCATCTCTTTCAGAATTTTCCACAGTTTGTTGTGATCCACACAGTCAAATGCTTTGGCATAGTCAATAAAGCAGAAATGGATGTTTTTCTGAAACTCTTGGTTTTTTAATTATCCAATTGATGTTGGCAATTTGATCTCTGGTTCCTCTGCCTTTTGTAAAACCAGCTTGAACATCTGGAAGTTCACAGTTCACATACTGTTGAAGCCTGGCTTGGAGAATTTTGAGCATTACTTTACTAGCATGTGAGATGAGTGCAATTGTGTGATAGTTTGAGCATTCTTTGGCATTGCCTTTCTTTGGGATTGGAATGAAAACTGACCTTTTCCAGTCCTGTGGCCACTGCTGAGTTTTCCAAATTTGCTGGCATATTGAGTGCAGCACTTTCACAGCATCATCTTTTAGGGTTTGAAATAGCTCAAGCAGAATTCCATCACCTCCACTAGCTTGTTTATAGTGATGCTTCCTAAGGCCCACTTGACTTTGCATTCCAAGATGTCTGGCTCTAGGTGAGTGATCACAGCATTGTGGTTATCTGGGTCATGAAGATCTTTTTTGTAAAGTTCTTCTGTGTATTCTTGCCACCTCTTCTTAATATCTTCTGCTTCAGTTAGGTCCTTCTGTTAGGTCCTGTTTCTGTCCTTTATTGAGCCCATCTTTGCATGAAATGTTCCCTTGGTATCTCTAATTTTCTTGAAGTGATCTCTAGTCTTTCCCATTCTATTGTTTTCCTCTATTTCTTTGCCTTGATCACTGAGGAAGTCTTTTTTATGTGTAGAGAAGACTTTACACATGGACATCACCAGATGGTCAATACAGAAATCAGATTTATTATATTCTTTGTAGCCAAAGATGGAGAAGCTGTATACAGTCAGCAAAAACAAGACTGGGAGCTGACTGTAGTTCAGATTGTGAACTTCTTATTGCCAAATTCAGACTTAAACTGAAGAAAGTAGGGGAAACCCCAGACCATTCAGGTATGATCTAAATCAAATCCCGTACAATCATACAGTAGAAGTGACAAATAGATTCAAGGGATTAGATCTTTTAGACAGAGTACCTGAAGAACTATGGACGGAGGTTCATGACATTGTAGGAAGCAGTGATCAAGACCATCCCCAAGAAAAAGAAATGCAAAAAGGCAAAGTGGTTGTCTGAGGAAGCCTTACAAACAGCTGTGAAAGGAAGAGAGGGGAAAGGCAAAGGAGAAAAGGAAAGATGCCACTGCAAATATAGCTTATTTCTTCCTTTCCAACATGTGTGCCTTTTATTTAATTATGTTTATTTCTTTTTCTTGCCTTACTGAGTTGGCCAGGCCCTTCTGTGCAGTGGTAGATAGAAACAATGAGAACAGAAAACTGCCTTGCCCTCGAGCTCAGGAGGAAGCATCGAGCCGATCCCCCTTCAGTAAAATGCTGTCTCTAGGTTTCCATGACTATTCTCAATGTACTTGAGGGAAACTCTCTTCTAATCGTGGTTTGCTGAGAGTTCTCATCATGAATGAATTTTGCAGAATGAATATCACAAAATGACTTCTCTGCCTGCTTTACAATGATCACAGGATTATCTCCTTATTCTGTTAATGCAGTAATTAACTCTGATTGATTTTTGAAATCTTGAGCCAACCTTGCATTCTTCAAATAAATCCCCCTGGTCTTCCTGTGTACAGTTGAATTAATCTGCTAATATTTTGTTATTGAATATCATGTAGTATATTTTTCTGTGGAAGATGTGTTCTGGTTCAAGTCCAGGAAAGATATTGGTCTGTTCTCCTTTGTAATTTCTTTGTCTGGTTTTGGTATCAGGGTAATACTGGCCTCAAAAAAAAGGGATCTTAATGTTTCCCTTCTTTATTTTCTAAAAGAATACGAGTTGTACTGGTATTATTTCTCTCTTATAAGTTTTACAGAATGTACCAGTGAAGCCATTGGGAACTGGAGTTATGTTTGTAAAAAGGTATATGATTTTTAAAAATTGATTTTTTAATAAGTTTAGAGATATGCAGATAATGTGCAGTTTACAAGAAATCTGTCTACTTATCTACGCTATCAAATTTATGGGACATATGGCTGGGATTTTGGCTTTATTTACAATTTTTTTTGACAGACCAAAGCTGTATATAACTAGTGTATGCATCTGATGAATTTAGAGATAAGTACACACTGCTGAAACCAGCACCACAATCCATGCCATCAATTCCCAAAGTTTTCTCCCACTGTCTTATTTAAGTCTTTTATGATATTTCTTATTTTCTTTTTAGTGACTGTAGGATCTGCAGTAAAATTTTATCTTCATTTTTTATGTTGGTAAATTATACATTCTCTGTTTTTTCTAGGCATTTATTAAATTCTTTAATTTTTAAGAGAACAAATTTTAGTTTTTATGAATTTTCTGTTTCATTTTTACTTCATTATTTCTGTATTTATCTTCATTACTTCCTTCTTTCAACTTATTTTGCATTTCCTTGTCTCTTCCTTTTTTTTTCGCTTTTTAACGTAAGCATAGATCACTGATTTTAAATCACTTTCCCTTGCTTAGCATAGGTAAAGAAATAAATTCCACAAAAACTATTTTTACCTATATCTCACACATTCTGAGATGATAGTGTTTCTATGGTTATTCAGATTAAAATAACGTCTCATTTTTCTGGTGAATTATTCTTTGATCCACGGGGGAAGCTTGCTAATTTCCAAATATTTGGGGACTTTCTAGATATCTTATTTTGATTGCTTTCTCGCTTACTTCTCCTATGGTCAGAGAACATTCTCTGAAGGTTCAGTGTTCTGAAACTTACTTATTTCTTGTCCTAGTAGTGATCCGTCTTGGCCAACATCCCACGATGTTGTAGGTACCTCTTCCGGTTGTTGGCACACATCCGGTGTGGTCGGGTGGTTGACGATGATGCTGAGATCACCAGCACCTCGCTGATACTTTGCCTTTGTGTGTAAGTGCTGAGAGAGGGGCATCAAGTTCTTCCCTGCTTCCCTTCCTCCACCAGTCCGTTCCACTGCTGTCAAATGCTGGTGACTTCACCTACCTTGTACAGGTCTAGCAAGTACCAGCTAGTCCACCACAGCTGGGAGAGAAAATCCCAGTTAATCCACTTTTACCTTACTTTGCCTTAAGCTTGACATTCCTTTACCCTCTGGGAAAATTTATAAATTTCTTGGCCCCATCTGGCACACAGTAGGTGCTCAATAAGTCAAGCGTGGGTGGTAAGTAATGAGTGAAGATCTTCTGACTTCTCCTTCTCCAGAAGTCACCAGAACGAGTCTGTGTTCTTGTCAGCATGCTGTGAAGCAGAGGGCAGCCTGGCTCATGCCTGCCGACCATGGCCCCTCCCTGCGCTGACCTGTGTTCTCATCCCTGATGGTCCTTCCTGATCCAGCAGAGGCTGGGCTGGGCTGTCTCCATCTTGGTCTTAACTCCATTTGCTCTGAAGTGTAATGTCTTTCGTATCCTACTGAAAACCAGGATCCAAACTACAGATTTCTCCCTCCTTTATCCACAGGGCCTCATCAGTCTTGTCCCCAAGTGTTTGTCTATGTGGGTTTGTTTCGTAAAACTAATTGCTTTTCTGTTCTAACTGTTTGTTTTAGAAATATTTATATATATATGCTTAAGACTTCCCTGGTGGCTCAGCTGGTAAAGAATCTGCCTGCAATGCAGGAGACCTGGGTTCAATCCCTGGGTTGGGAAGATCCTCTGGAGAAGGGAAAGGCTACCCACTCCAGTGCTCTTGCCTGGAGAATTCCATGGACTGAAGAAATCCATGGGGTCGCAAAGAGTCAGACACAACTGAGCGTCTAACACTATTTCTACTAATTAGTGAGCATCCCTTCCATCCTGGGCTTTCCTTGTGGCTCAGACATTAAAGAATCTGCCTGCAGTACAGGAGACCCTGGGGTAAGAAGATCCCCTGGAGAAAGGAAAGGCTACCTACTCTGGTATTCTAGCCTGCAGAATTCCATGGACGGAGGAGCCCCTGGGGTCCTGAAGAGCTGGACACGACTGAGCGACTAACTTTCACCCCATCTCCCATTATGCAGTATTTGCCGTTTTCAAAGAACTTTCACATCCAACATTTCATTTGAATGTCATAACTTCTCTAAGATGTATTGCTCCAATATTATTTTTTCCCATTCTCAAATGAGGAAACTAAGATTTAAATAGGTTGGGTGAGTCATCCAAAGTCACTGAGCCAGTAAATGCCATCCTGCCCTTGAAAATCCCACGTCCGTGTCCTTCCCTTTGGCACCCTCTTCTGCCTCCTGCACACTTTCTCCTGTTCAGCCTCCTTTCTCTGTCTCCTTGGAAAAAAGCACCCAACATGTGGGATTCTCTGGAGACTCACATGCTGCTGCTGCTGCTAAGTCACTTCAGTCGTGTCCGACTCTGTGCGACCCCATAGACAGCAGCCCACAAGGCTCCGCTGTCCCTGGGAGTCTTCAGGCAAGAACACTGGAGTGGGTTGCCATTTCCTTCTCCAATGCATGAAAGTGAAAAGTGAAAGTGAGGTCACTCAGTCGTGTCCAACTCTCAGTGACCCCATGGACTGCAGCCTACCAGACTCCTCCGCCCATGGGATTTTCCAGGCAAGAGTACTGGAGTAGAGTGCCATTGCCTCCTCCAGGAGACTCATATGGTGAATGCATATATCGGGAATAGTGCTCCGATAAAAGCTGGCAACATGTGAACCCCAACACTTGAGAAACTGTCACTATGGAACTTTGAAAATCATTTAAGTTAGTCTCCCAGGTGACTCAGTGGTAATTAACCCATCTGCTAATGCAGGAGAGGAGAGCTCAATCCCTGGGTCAGGAAGATCCCCTGGAGAAAGAAATAGCAACCCACTCCAGTATGCTTGCCCAGAGAATCCCATGGACAGAGGAGCCTGGCGGGCTGCAGTTCATAGGGTCATGAAAGAGTCAGACACGACTTAGTGACTAAACAACAAAGCTGGTTTCCCGGTCAAAACAAAGTATAGAAGAGAAACTTTGAACAAAATGTCTGTGGAGGGGAGTCAGGGGAGGGGGTGGGGTGGCAACGGAT
>SJXQ01011923.1:141905-151936 GCA_006408695.1 Aepyceros melampus
GGGTCCGAGGGCCTGGCTTGGCCTGCCACTGGGGCCACCAGGTGTGGTGGGAGGGCGGCCAGCGGAGCCCCCGTCTCGGAGGGTCTGTGAGCAAGAACAGAGCCCGCAGCCAGCCGCCGGCGCCTAATGAGAGCCAGGTGGGGCCACACCTCGCCTGTCGGGCGGCACCTCTGGGCTTTGATCAGCGATAAGGGCCTAAGTGTTCCCAGGACCCCTGCCCTCCCCCACCGCCGCCCTGCGGACACAACTTCCCTTTCAAAGCCACCTCTCATCACCCACCCCCAGGGCAGACGGAGGCAAGGCCAGGAGGGCTGCAAGGCAGGGACCTGGCCCCCAGGACCCGCCTTGCAAACCCTGGAGCCCGGGCACGCGGGCAAACCTGCTGGCATCCACTTGGGACACAGTTCAGATGGCACAAACCCTTCTCCCAGCCCAGGGCTCTGGACCTCTGTCAGCCTTCAGGAACTCAGGCCTCCCCCGGGGTTGTGGGAGACCCCGGTGGAGGCCAGGGGCTCAGACGCTGCCCTCCCCCCAAAACGGGCCTGATGCCACTTTTCTGAGCCACCCCTTCCTCTCCTCACGCCCTTTCCCTTCTCTTCTGTTTTATCTTGGTTACTTCTCTTGGTTTAAACAATAGATTTACAAAGTCCACTTTCTCTGCCACAGCGTGAGGCAGGGTCGTCACCAAGCCCTGGCGTGGGGGCTGGATGGCTGCAGTGGACACACTGCCCCTGCCCCTGGTCACGGCGTGGCAGTGGGAAGGTCTGGGCTGCAAGGTCTCTGGCGGAGTGGGTGCCCGAGCCATCCCCCCGCTTCTGTGTCCTGTGAGTGGGAGAGCAGATGTCCCTCCCGAGGCCTGAGGATGTGGAGGTGCCATGCAGCTGTGGGGGTGTCTGGGACATGGCAGCAGGGGCGGTCCCCGGCGGGGATGCAAGGGCTGGGCAGCCTGCATCGGGTCCCCAGCCTGTCCCCCCGGCTGTGGGGCTCCGGAAGTGGCCCATCTGCTCCTCTCTCAAGTCGGGGTCATCACAGGCTGGGTGAGAGCTCAGTGTGGCTGTGTCTGTGAGGCCTGACGTTAGCTTCGTGGTCCAATCCCTGGATCGGGGAGATCCCCTGGAGAAGGAAATGGCAACCCACTCCAGTATGCTTGCCTGGAGAATCCCATGGACGGAAGAGCCTGGAGGGCTAAGTCCAGGGTGTCGCAGAGTTGGACACCACTGAGCGACCTCACTTTCTTTTATTGTTATTACTGTTACAGTCAGCAGCCTAAAGAATGGGCCCTGGACTGCCTTTGAATGACTCAGAGCCCTGACATCTGCGCCGAGTATCCTGTATGAAACAGCGGGCTCCCCACAGCCTTTGCTGCAGCCTAGGACAGAGTTCCCCTGTCCTAGGCAACGGCCTCTTGCAGGAAGCTCAGGGTGAAGCCGTCCCCTCGCCGGCCCACCCTGCACTCCCCCAGGGTCCCTCCCGAAACGCAGCCACAAGGCACACAGGCGTGGGCAGCACAGGGAACAGAGGGATGTGTGCACACGCGTGTGTGTGTGTGTGTGTGTGTGTGAGTGTGAGACAGAGACACAGAGGGAGGGAGGGAGGGAGAGAGGGAGCAAGGGGAGAGGAGAAAAAGCAAAGGCCGCGAGCATTCACGTTTGGGGACCAGAGAGAAGGGCACGCGGGAAGTCTTTGTAGTTTTCCTGCAGCACTTTCCTGAGTCTGACATTCATCAAAGTGAAAGCTGGGGTCAGACAGTGCAGGGGTCGGGTGGACAGACCCCCACAGCAGCCTGCTCAGAGGCCAGGAGCCCCGGAACCAGCTCTGAGGCCCAGCCCAGGGGTCCTTCTGCTGGAGGCCATGTATGGGCAGGAACGGTGGGCTGACCCCCTCCACCTGCCTCCCGACCCCTTCTCTGCAGACTGGAGAGCCCAAACAGGCAAGACCCGCAGGAGACGCTGGCTGCTTCATGCCAGCACCCCGGCTCCCCCACAATCCCCAGGGCCACTCTGGGGCCCCATCCACACAGCCACACACCACACTCCGGGCTCTGAGGTCACCGTGTCCAAAACGAGACGCTGAACTTGCAACTTGCAGCCAGAAATGGGCCTCCCTACCCTCCCCGCCTCAGACCCCAGGCTGTCTCCCTTCTCAGGCGGGCCGGGCATTCGTGGTCTGGGGTCCGGAAACCTGCCCGACAGGCTGTTGGTTGAATCAAGAAAGAAACAGCTGGCGTGAACTGCCCACGCTCTTCCAATAGTGGCCCGTTTGCAGCTCGTTTTCCTAAGTCTGGGCTTCCCTTGTGGCTCAGCTGGTAAAAAATCTGCCTTCAATGCTGGAGATGTTTGATCCCTGGGTTGGGAAGATCCCCTGGAGAAGGAAATGGTAAGTCACTCCAGTATTCTTGCCTGGAAAATCCCATGGATGGAAGAACCTGGCGGGCTATAGTCCATGGGGTCACAAAGAGTTGGACACGACTGAGCGACTTAAAAAAATTTTTTTCCTAAGTCTGGACTAGGGAGTTGCTCCGAGATCTGCGTTATTGCCTCAGCTAAATATTATGGCGTTTTGAGAGGGTCACTTCCTCCAGGAAGCCTTCCCTGATATCCTTAGACTGGGAGAGGTGCCTTCTCTGCACTCTCACAGGCCCCCAGGCCTCCTTCTGTCATCGACAGAAGCAACTGACCTACTTCCACACAGGGCTGCCTTGGGAGCGGGGCTCAGGACTGGGACGTCTCCTTGGAGGGGACACCATTCAACCCGCCACACCCTATTTCCCCAGCTCTGGTGAGAGGTGCTCATGGGCACAGATGAAGCTGCAGAGCTCGGGGGCAAGTAGCTTGTTACAGCGCCCTCAGCTCCAGGAGGCAGGATTCAGGGGCAGCCCCCGACAGAGCCACTCCCTGGAAGCAGGGAGGCCGTGAGGCTGTAACTCTTCCTGCCTTCCTGAGGCCTGACCCAGCATGAAACTTAGCCAGGGCCGTGCAGTTGACACTGCTCTCTGAGCCCAGAGGGCAGGCTTGTGGCCGTGAGCACGGGAAGACTCCCCTGAGGAGACAGCCGCATGGGCTGGAGAAACCTCCAGGCTGATCAAGACCCCTGAAACCTCCCTGGAGGGAGGCATGGGGCAGGATGACAGCCTCAGAGAGGTCCCTGTCCTAACCCCCGGCGTCTGCAAGGGAATTTAGATAGCTGATCTTAATTAATTGCTGGTCTTAATGCACAGAGATGAAGATTCTGGGCTGTCAGTGGGGGGAGTTGCCGGGGGACAAGGCAGTCACGAGGTCCATCAGTGTGGAGGAGGGGCAGGCGGGGTCAGAGGGGCGGGACGTGAGGGACCCCGCCCAGGGATGCTGGCTCTGCAGGTGGTGGATGGACCGAGAGTCCAGGAGTGTGGGCAGCGCCTCCCAGACCTGCGAAGGGCAGGAAACAGGCCCCCAGAGAGCCCTCAGGAGGATTGTGGACCCGCTGACACCTTGCTTTTTCCCCATGAAACCGCGCTGGGCTTCTGACCTCTGGAACCCCAGGTGGACACGTGTGTATTGTCCACTGAGCAGGTAACTACAGTTCAGTTCAGTCGCTCAGTCATTTCCAACACTTTGCAACCCCATGGACGGCAGCACACCAGGCTTCCCTGTTCTTCACCACCTTACTCAAACTCACGTCCGTCAAGTCGGTGATGCCATCCAACCATCTCACCCTCTGTCGTCCCCTTCTCCTCCTGCCCTCAATCTTTCCCAGCATCAAGGTCTTTTCAAAGGAGTCAGCTCTTCTCATCAGGTGGCCAAAGTACTGGAGTTTCAGCTTCAACTACTACGGTAGTTGACTAGATAACTCATTAGCCCAACAATAGAAAACTGATCCAAAGGGTTGAAAGGAGTTGCAAGGAGGCCCGGCTGCCATAGAGAGGGCGTGTGTGGGCATTGAAGGAGCAAGAGCCCCTTCCCTCCTGCTGGTTAGCATGCACAGAGTAGGGGTGCCCAGGAGGCAGACCAGGCAAGGGAGATAAAACCCCAGCACCCAGGCATCAGGGGAAGAAGCTGAGCTGCTGGAGCAGGGAGCAGGGTCCAGGCAGACTTGTCACCTTCCCCACGCATCCGAGGACTCGGGGAGGCGCGGACCCACCCACAAGAGCTGTCCCTCTGGGGCTGTGCCCGAGGCAGAGAGAACCTGTCCAGTGGCAGGCGTCCCGGCCCGGGACACGGACAAGCAGAGGTCTGTATCCACCACCAGGTCAGGCTGGTTCCCAACCTAGAGACGCTGCCTGCACATAACGGTGGGAACAGGGAACGGGAGCCTGTGGGTGACGGGGCTGGTGGCGTATGCGGAGAGGTGAGCCCCGGGGGTGGAGGGGGGCAGGTGCCTGGGAAAGCAGATTGCCCAGCCAGCTCCTTCCTGCCAGAAGGAGGCACCACCCTGCCGCCCCATCCAGATGGCCTGGCCGGGAGTGTCGCCTCCCTGGGCCTCAGTCCCCTTCTCTGTACAAAGGGACAGCTGATGGGCGCCCTGTAGGGGCGTGGGGCGGCCGAGGCCCAGCAGTTCTCTGAGCGCCTTTCACCGTTAGGAGTCCTGGATGGGCGAGCACCCCCACATCAGAGGCCCCTTTCACTCCCTCACCCCACCTCCATCCCGAGGCTTGAAGGTGGGAGAAGGCTGCAGGGATCTCACGATGCCAGGACTCCCAGGGGCTGCTGACGGGGGTGCAGGGTTCGGTCCTGGGCGCTCCAGCCTCCAGCGAGCAGGCAGGGGGCAGCCAGACACCCCCGGCTGCAAGGGGGTCGGGGACACTCCTTACTCTCCCACAGAGGGGCCCTCGGCCTCCCGCAGGGGTCGGTCTCCGTCTGAGAGGGGCCATCAGGCAGCACCCAGGCTACGGAGGGCTTGGAGCTGCTGTCATTTCGGGATGGGGCTCTTAGAGTATAAAGTGTGCTCGGCTCCATAACCGCTCCTCAACCTTCAATCTGAGTGTTTCCTGCAGGGATCTAACCGTGGCGGCAATCGGGACCAGAGAGGCCCCCCGAGACTCTGCTGGGAAGAACCCTGGGGAGGCAGCAGACCCCAGTGAGGCGTAGAGCCTGGGACTCTCACACCCGCCCTGCACCTCCTGGCGAGTGGAGGCTGCCCGTCCCACGTCTGAGGGTCCAGCTTTGCGGCGGGTGTCTTCAGACGCCTCGCACTGGGTATCAATTTCTCTCTGGAACCGCCTCCTCCTGCCTCCAGGCCCATAAAGAGGGTCTGATAAGAGCATTGCTTTTTCACTGACCCCGCTGGGGGGAGAGGGGTTGGAGTTCCCGCCCCGCCGTCTCCCACAGACGCGTTTGTGTTTCTTTATCTCTTCACCTTCTCCAGGGTTGTGCAATTGCTTTGGGTTTACCACCTTAGGAGTTGGGGCAAAGGGCCATCATGGAAACCCCGGTTGGCCTCTCTCAGCAACGATTCTTCATTCAAAGGTGAGATGACCAACTCGGGGATGCTCCCGAGTCTTTTCCCACTTTTCAAAAAATTGTGGTAAAATGCACATTATACAAAATTTAACATTTTTCTCATTTTTAAGTGTACAGTTTAATGGCATCAAAGATCATTCACAGGTTTTTTAAAATATTGATTTATTTATTTGGCTGTGCTGGGTCTTAGTTGCCGCATGTGGCATCCAGTTCCCCAACCAGGGACTGAGCCCCCTGCACTGGGAGCGCAGAGGCTTAGCCACCAGATCCCCTGGGAAGTCCCCACACTTTTTTAACTGAATGAAAGATATTGATGAAAGTCTTTACATTTCATGAAGAGTGAAGTGAAGTGAAGCCACCCAGGTGTGTCTGACTCTTTGCGACCCCATGGATTGTAGCCTACCATGCTCCTCAGTCCATGGAATTTTCCAGGCAAGAAGACTGAAGTGGGTTGCCATTTCCTTCTCCGGGGTATCTTTCCAACTCAGGGATCAAACCCGGGTCTCCCCATTGCAGACAGACGCTTTAGCATCTGAGCCACTAGCGTTGTGTGATTTTCAGCAGTTTCTTGCGGTTGACCGTCTAGTCCCGTGATAACCCTTTCTCCACCCCACCCCTAGGTGGCCCCTCCTCTCCCTTCTCCCTGTTATGTGAGTTCTCTGTGCCTGCGAGTTTGCATCTTAATTTTTATTTTATGTCGGAGTGCAGCTGACTTCCAGTGCTGCTTCTGTTTCTGTTACACTCACTCATCCAGTGTATTTTTTAAATCGCGCACACACGTGATATCATGCAGTGCCTGTCTCTCTGTAGGTTTTTCACTTTGCCTAGCGAGCATCACCATCATTCATTTCCAGAGACCCCATCTTCCCAAACTGGAGCTCTGCCCCCTGTTCAGCAGAAGCCTGCGCTCTCCCCAGTCTCTGGTGACCTCTGCTCTAGCTTCAGTCTCTGCGAGTTCGATTAAGGTGCTTCGTGTAAGTGGAATTGTCACCCGGGGGGGCCACCTGAGGGTCCCCAACCCACCCAAAACCATCTCTGTAAAACACGAGGGTACCTTCCTTGTGTTCTGCCTGAATTAGAAATGGCTTCCACCGGCCTGCCATTTCTAATAAAAGCTCCCTCCAGGCAGATCTGCAGAAAACCAAGACCGGCTGGATCCTGATTTCTGATGCTATGGGAACAAGGAACCGTGAGGAGCTCGAATTCACTGGCCGGACTTCACAACCGGGACAAAGGTGGCTCTACAGCTCATTAGCATCTCATTTTAATACTAAGACCCCCGCCCAGTTGGCGCCTTGTTGGTGCCCCCTGCTTCCCAGCCTGTCCCCCGAGGACCACGAAGGGGCAGAAAAGCGCTCAGCTCGTCCCAGGAAACCGCCGCCTGTGTCCGTGAGCCTCAGTGACAGAGGCCTGGGACCCACACCACCCCTTCAGCCTGCTTTCCTACAGAAAGCTCGTCCTTGCCTGCACTCCGGGAGAAGGTGCTTTCAGAGCAGGACCTCGCCCTGCTCCATCCTCGGTCAGCAGATAAGTTTCAGTCTGCTCCCCCAGATTGGCCTTTTGCCTTTGGATGGGAAGAACTGAAGGAAGGAGAAGGGGCGGTGGGGGCCAGCATCACTCGGGACCTGTGCCCGAGGCCCGGCGGTCTCGCCCGGCGCCCCGTCTCAAGGCTTCCTGTGCAGCGTGGCTCCTGCCAGCTCTGCGCTCCCTGTTCTCGCTCTGCCTCCCGGGACTGGGGCAGCCCTGCTGGGCGTGTGCACAGGCCCACTGGCCCCGCTGCGATGGGAGCTGGACCGGCTCCATCCAGCCCCCGACCTCACTGCCTCCCTGCTCAGCCCCGTGCACCACGAGGCCTGTGGGTCCCAGGGATTCACATGCGTTCACGGCCGTTACCCAGCAACCACTAGGAGGGTGTGATGGTCACCATATGGGTTGATTGTGGCCGGCCGTGGGGTCAGCACAACTCTGGGTGTGTCTGCAAAGGGGTCTCTGGATGAGCTCAGCCTTTGGGTCAGGAGACAGTGTGGGTGGGCCTCATCTCATCAGTTGAAGACGAGACTGAAAAGGCTGAGCCGCGCCTTCCCCAGCCTGACCGTGGGGCTGGGACCGCCTTCTCCTGCCCCTGGGGAGGGGAGCCACCACCGTCCACCCTCTGGGTTCTCAGCCTCCAAAATCATATGCGCCAGCTCCCGATAAGGAACCTCTGCGTGTCTCCATCCTAGCGGTGCAGTTTTCTCTGATGAACCCAGGCAAACACGGCCAGGTACGTTTTCCCCAGCACGTGTCCTACCGTGTGGCCCCAGGCCCCCAGGGGAGGGATGGGAGGGACACGGTGAATGGCCTGCCACCTGCAGCATCCCGACTTGGGCTGCTGTTCGCCAGAACTGGAGCTTCCCTACCTACAGGCGGACAAGTCTCTGTTTGGGAGGTGACCCCGAGAAGCAGGCTGTGGGTGTCAGGAAGTGAGACGCGGAAGGGAGGAAGCTGGGCAATGGGGGGTTACCCCAGTGGACAGCTGAGACCCAGCCGTGCGAGGGGGACCTCAGAGGGAGGCATGGAGCGCCCCCCCATCACGGATCACAGGGCGCTCCTGAGGACATGGACTCCGGGGTGTTTCTGCCCTCCGAGTGATCTCGCTCACCGAGGAGGTGCAGGAAGAAAGTGCAGGTGTTCAGGGCAGAAAAGCGGCGTGCGTGTCTGGGAACTGTCCCCCAAAGGAAGCTGAGGCCCTCTGGGGTGCATTGGGCAAACATGGGGACAGACAGGCTGCTGGTGTCATTAGCATGGAACGGGGGCTGTGTTTCCCATGCCAGATTTCTGCCTTTTGCCATGAAAATAGCTCCTGAAGCTAAAGAGTGAGTGTCCCCTCAAGAGGGGGCCCCATTCACTTAGCCCTGGTGGTGGGGAGTGGACTGGGGATGTCTGCCCTAAGGACAGTCCCCAAAACAGAATGACTCCCCTAGAGAACTCTTCCTTCAGGAAAAAATTGTATGGCCGTGCACCTCCTAAGCGGGGTAGTCATCCCTGAACAGTGTGGGGACGGCGTCGAAGAGCTTAACCAACACACTCATCCCAGGGAGGAAACAACGACCGCTCCCCTTAATGAGTGGCTGTCTGAGAGCTAAGGGCCGGTGCACCCGCATCATTAGTGACAATCAGACTGTCGTTCACTTGTGTTCTGCCTCTTAAAGGAAAATCCATACGTGCAGAGCCCACGAGGGAACACCTCCCGCTCGTTTGCCCCCCAAACCTCCCTGAATTATTCAGGAGCCTAATGAATTTGTCTCGTCCGGCCATCTTACGTGTTGTCTGGACGTGTTTCAGAAATAACAGGAGAGTGAATCCTGCCGCTGGAAAGGGCTGTGTGTAATTCTGCAGGTCCCCAAAGCGGGTGGTTCCTGGGCTCAGGCCTGGGGGTGTGGAGTCCCCGTGTGGGCCCTGGGATGTTTCTCACATTGAGAAACATGCAGAGAAATTCCGCCTGAGGCCACTGATTCTAGAAGCGGTCGGAGAGTTTATGGGGCTTCCTGGGGAGGAAACATCAGGATGACAGAGAAGCAGGGTGGTCATGAGCTGGTGGGGTCCCAAAGCTAATGTCCCAGCTTCTGGGAGACCTCTGCTCGCCCTGCCTGCCAGCCCACAGGCTTCACTGTGCAGGCACTGGTCTGAGTTCTGGGCATAGAGAGGGCAGCTGAGCACGGAGACTGTGTCCCCGAGTGCCGGCAGAGGCCAGCATCTCCGGGACACCCAGGAGTCTCCCAGAGCAGGCCAAGGTGCGGAAGTCACCATGTAGGGCCATTCTCAGCCTCGGGACAGTGCCCCTGTAGGCCCTGCTGTGGCCTGGAAGAAGGTGTCAGGACATGGGCCCGAAGGTCTGAGTCCACTCCCACGGCCACCCCTGGCTAACTGCAGGGTCCAGTTATATGGGTGCTACAGGCAGAATGGTGCCCCCCATTCTTTATGTGTCGAAATCCTGAACCCCAAGACCGCAGGACGTGACTATTTGGAGAGAGTGTCTTTAAAGAGGGGATCAAAGTCAAAGGAGGTCATTAGGGTGGGCCCAGTATGACCTGACCCCCGTCGTTGTAAGAGGAGATCAGACACAAGACGCCGTGTGGACGCAGAGAAGGCAGCCACCCGCCCCGAGCAGAGAAGCCTCAGGAGGAGCGGGCCTGTGCTCACCTCGGCCTCGGCCCCCAGCCCCGGGGCCGTGGGAGACCAACCTGTCCTTTAAGCCGCCAGCCTGCGGAAGCTTGTTGTGGGGGCCGAGCGAGCACGGCGGGCACCCGCAGCCCGGCCTGGGGGTCTCACAGAGCTGCCAGCAAGTCCAGGCAGCAGTGGACACACGCTCTGGCATGTCCAGGGGCCGCTCTGAGGTCGCTCCCTTGGACACGGTTCTCCAGCACCCTCTCCACGGTCCCCCGACTCACTCGGGGCCCTGCAGACCCCTCCAGGCTTTGGTCCAAACCCAAAGCTGAGCGCCCTCCCTGTCGCAGGGTTAACGCCCGGGCCCGGGGGAGTCAGGGGCTCCAGACTGGTGAGACGGCTGCCCGCCTCCCCCCTGCCCCAGTGCTGCGACTTCATCGGGGTGTTAAG
>SJXQ01011923.1:152148-163678 GCA_006408695.1 Aepyceros melampus
GTGGGGCGCTCAGCCCCTGACTGCTGTGATGGTGCTGGGGAGGGTGAGCAGGGGTCAGCAGAAGGGGGCGTGCAGAGTCTCTGTGGGGCAGGACCCGCACCATCCGCCTGCCCGCCTGCCTGCCACGGTGGCTCCCCTGCCGGCCTGCAGACACCCGGGCAGCTGACAGGTCACCTGGCCTGCCAGGCAGACAGTGGGCTTGCTGCTCCTCCACGTCTGGCTGGGGAACTGGGGGCCTTGCTCATTCATTCATTCATTCACTCACTGAGTCAGCAGACACTGGTGGGGTCCCACTTGGAGCAGAGGGCTTTGCACACACAACCTCCCTCTTTCTGAGAGTCCTGGGGTGTCACCCCGATTTCACGGCTCAGGAAATTGGGCCCCAGAGAACTCACATCATGGTCACACAGCCCCCCATGAGGCCGGCCAGGTGGGTGGCAGCCCATGGAGGGAACTACCTGCAGCCATGCCTGGGTGGGATGGGCGCTCAAGAGGGTGCCAAGTGAGGAGGAGCCATGCTTAGGGGCAAAGGGGCCGCCCCCCACCTGCCGGCCTGCCATGTGTACTCCCCACCAGCCTGGCGTTCAAAGGGAGGAGGGCAGGTGAGGGCCCTGGGCCCTGGAAGCTGCATCAGGAGGCCCGAGTTCTGAGCCCCACTCGTAACGGGCGGTGCAACCTCAGGACGTCTGTCCGTGCCTGGCCGGCCCGGGGATGCTCCTGTCCCCTGCCATTGCCGACGTAGCACCGTCAGCAACATGTATCCTGTGTACTCGCTGCCTGCCCTGCTCCTCCGATGGCGTGGATGTCCCCAGAGCTGCCTCCCTCGTCACTCCCGGGGCCCAGCCCGGTGTCCCCGCGGTACAGATGCTTGGTCGGTGTGAGCTGGGAGGCGTCTTAGCCCTGCAGCAGACTGTCCCTGTCTCAGCGGATACAGGGGGCTAAGTTCAGTTAGGTTTCCAAGGCGACTGCCTATGACTGACACCTTCAAACAGAGGTCGGGCCCTGGCCCTGGAGAGGGCGGAAACCGAGAAGCGTCTTCCACACGATTCTAACACCCAGACGTGTGGTCTCTTACACAGACCTTCCCGGAGGGCCTCGCTTCCACCCACCTTCTTGTTAATCATAATTGACTTCTTAGGACCGTAACGGTGCCCTTTGAAAAGCTGGTGGACATCACATGTGCGTTCTGAAGTGAGACCGAGATACTCAGATAAAGACGCTGCATGGCTGTGTCCCGCAGTCTCGGCTGTTACAGCAAAGCGGCTGAAAGGATGCTTGCATTTGACCACGTTTGGTGGGTCCCATGCCGGTGATAAGACTCAGCAGCGGGCTGACATGGCCTCTGGCAACATTTCCCTCCCCTGATGCTGGATTTAGGAGCTTAATTTACTCCTTGTTTTTAAGGCCGTCAGGGACCCCTTCGGTGCAAAGTCACTTCAGTCGTGTCCGACTCTTGGTGACCCCATAGACGGCAGCCCACCAGGCTCCTCCTTCCCTGGGATTCTCCAGGCAAGAACACTGGAGTGGGTTGCCATTTCCTTCTCCCTAACATTTTTTAGAGGTAAACAAATTAAGTAGTTTTATAAAAGCAATTTAAAAAATTCCTACACACACAAGGAGGGAGGAGGATAAAAAGGAAGTCATAGAAAGAAGCCAGGAAGCCCAGGCAGAGAAGAGGAGGAGGAGGAAGCCCGCAGCCGAGGGGGCGTCGAGCGCCCCACACGCGGGGCTGCCTTTGGAGTGGGGCCCTTTGCCGAGCCTTGAACTGGACCTGCTGGGGCAATGGCGTGAGCAGGACGGCTGCCCGGGCGGCGAGCAGACCACCAGCCGCAGAGGAGGCAGGGCGGCCTGCTGCGTCTGGACTGGATCCTCTGGGCCGTGGAAGGAGGGGAGCCACGTGCACCGAAGGCCAGCCGTAGGGACAGGGGACCGCAGGCTCAGCCTGGGCCGTGGGGACAGGAAGGCTTCGGTGGGGTCCTCGCTGGACACACAGGTTTCCCGACTGCCTGGCACCCTTGGTACCTGCAGAGTCCAGGGCCCGCTCAGGGGCTTCGTCTAGCTCTGCACACAGCTCCAGAGAGAGGTGGGCCGCCCTGAGTTCTTGGAGGCCGGCTGTGCCTCCACCCTGCCCCTCCCTGGGGCGGGAGTAGGGTGCGTCGATTAGCGCTGATCCCGGACGCACGCGCAGGGGCCCCGCGCTGCTGGGCACCTCACCGCGTGATCTCCTTTATCCACACAGCCCCTCCTCCCCCAGCCAGGCGGTGCAGCCAAGCCCGTCCCACGGGGAGGAGCCGAGGTCCAGGGGCCCAAGCGGCTGGGCCCCTCGGCTTCAAGGAGCAGAGATGGGCCCGGAACCAGGCGGGGCCTCGGGCCCTCCCACCCAGCGTCTCATGCGCGCCTGCCGCCCGCAAACGCTGAATGGGAGCGTAGCTGAGTGAGCAGGATGCCTCCCACGTGCGGCCGCAGAAAAGCAGGTCTTATTTAATTAATGACTGGCTCTGTAATTGCCGTTCCGAGGCGCGCCGAGCGCCGCCGTCTGCGATGGGCTTTCTAGACGATTTTGGCGCCAGTGGCCTGATGTGGAAGCGCCGTGCCTGCCATGGGACCCAGTGCCTCATCCATCAACTGCCTCCAGCCCAGCGCAGAGGATCGATACCTGCTCCCACCCCGGGCCACTCCCCCGGGGTCCCGGGCTGGGCACCGCCCTCCCTGGACTCTGCTCACTGCCGTTGGCTCCAGAGATGCTGGCATTCCCCCCACCGCCCCCGGCCCCGCACTGGGCTCTCAAAGGGGCAGCTTCAGAGGCCGGGCAGGCAGCCCCTGTGTGCTCTGACCTCCACTGGCCTCCCTGAGCCCCACATCACCCCCTGCACCCACACACCTTCCCCTGGCAGGGGCACACAGGCCCCCAGCTGGGACCACTGCTCTGGCTCTGTGTCTCAAAATTTCCACTCATGCTTCTGGAGTCTGCTGCCCCTCACTGGAATGCTAAATGTGTCCCCAAGTGGCACTCACCTGCCCTCAAGGCTGGGCCTTGTCAGAGTCTGCTGCCCCTCGCTGGGATGCTAAATGTGTCCCCGAGCGGCGCTCACTTGCCCTCGAGGCTGGGCCTTGTCACACCCGTCAGCGCTTCCCACTGCCTGCTCATGCATTTGCCTCCCCACCGACCAGATGCCCGGGGGGACTGTGTCCTCTTAGGGACCCCGGTGCACAGGACGGTACCCCATGGTCATGAGCCCCGAGTAAGCAAGGCAGGCTGGAGGGGCCGCACGGGGGAGAGACCACCCTCTGGGAGCTCGCAGCCGGGACAGCACAGGGGCCACAGCTGTCCTTGCCCCAATTGTCAGCAGAACTCGTCCCCAGGAAGATGTGCTGAGTCCGGCTATCTGTGCCCTTATTCAGTTAAGTTATTTAAAGTTGGCCCTGGTTTACTTATCTGTGAAACAGGGCGATGCTCCTCATTCATTCCACAAATACTGATTGAGCATCTGTTACAGGCCTGGTCCCGATCAGGGCAAGCATGCATGCTTACCTCAGTTCAGCTCAGTCGCTCAGTCGTGTCTGACTCTGCGACCCCATGGACTGCAGCACGCCAGGCCTCCTTGTCCATCACCATCTCCCGGAGCTTACTCAAACTCATGTCCATCGAATCGGTGATGTCACCAAGCCATCTCCTCCTCTGTTGTCCCCTTCTCCTCCTGCCTTCAGTCTTCCCCAGCATTAGGTTCTTTTCCAGTGAGTCAGTTCTTCACATCAGGTGCCCAAAGTGTTGGAGTTTCAACTCCAGCATCAGTCCTTCCAGTGAATGTTCAGGACTGATTTTCTTTAGGATGGACTAGTTGGATCTCCTTGCAGTCCAAGGGACTGCATGTTCAGCGATGGACTAAACAAGTAAGAAGTCCTGGTCTGTGGAATGGTTTTTTCCTGGGGAGGCCTACACAGCACAAAGAAATGAGCGACATAAATATTCCCCTGGGCAGTGATGAGCCTTGGAGAAGAACAGGCAGGACAGGGGTGGGGAGTGAGACGGGGCGTGGAGCCTAGATGGGGTGACTGAGGAGGAATTCCCGAGACAGTGGGCTTTTCCAGAGCAGCCCTGCAGAAGGGAAAGGTGCAGCTCACGGATGTTTGTGAGAGCTAAACAATGTAATTTTATGAAAGAGTGGGTGAAAGTGTGAAAGTGAAAGCCGCTCAGTCGTGTCCGACTCTTTGCGACACCATGGACTGTGTATAGTCCTGGAATTCTCCAGGCCAGAATACTGGAGTGCGTAACCTTTCCCTTCTCCAGGGGATCTGCCCAACCCAGGGATCAAACCCAGGTCTCTCACATTGCAGGCAGATTCTTTACCAGCTGAGCCGCCAGAAAGAGTGGGTAATGATGGAAATAAACAATCCCTCTCAAAAGCTGATGCAGTTTCCTTGTTTAAACCCATCCCAGCTTCTGCGTAGGGGGAGTCGAGGAACGAGGAGTCAAGGAGCGGGGAGTCCACGGCAGAAGAAGTCCACCTCCGAGGACAGCATTGGCTGCTTATGAACCAACAGGAACCAGGAGGCAGGGAAGGGTGCAGAGGGTGCTCGAGCCACCCTTAGCTACGTTTCCTGGGGAGCGCTGGCTCTTCTAGGCAGGAGCAAAAAGTGAGATATGAGCTTGTCCTGGGAGGAAGCTCGCTGGGTGGGCACAACTGAAGGACCCACCAGAACTCTTGGTGGCTTGCAGAGCCAGACTGATGACGCTGGAGGCCCTCGGGGTTTCCAAAGCACAGACCATTTCCACGTCAAGATTTTTGCCAGACTCTGGAGTTGATGGGGAGCAGATTGTTGCTCAGTAACTCAGTCGTGTCCAACCCCATGGACTGCAGCAGGCTAGGCTCCTCTACCCTTCACTCTCTCCTGGAGTTTGCTACAACTCATGTCCATCGAGTCGGTGATGCCATCCAGCCGCCTCCTCCTCTGTCATCCCCTTCTCCTCCTGCCCTCAGTCTTTCCCAGCATCAGGGTCTTTTCCAGTGAGTCAGCTCTTCGCATCAGGTGGCCAAAGAATTGGAGCTTCAGCTTCAGTATCAGTCATTCCAATGAATATTCAGGGTTGACTTCCTTCAGGACTGACCGGTTTGATCTCCTTGCTATTCAAGACACTCTCAAGAATCTTCTCCAGTACTACAATTCTAAAGCATCAAGTCTTCAGCACTCAGCCCTCTCTATGGTCCAATTCTCACATCCGTACATAACTACTGGAAAAACCACAGCTTTGACTATATGGATCTTTGTCAGCAAAGTGATATCTCTGCTTTTTAATACAGTAAGTTTTCTTCCAAGAAGCAAGCATCTTTTAATTTTAATTTCATGGCTGCAGTCACCATCTGCAATGATTTTGGAGCCCAAGAAAATAAAGTCTGTCCTGACAGAAAAGTTATGACAATCCTAGATAGCGTATTAAAAAACAGAGACATCATTTTGCCAACAAAGGTCCATGTACTCAAGGCTATGGTTTTCCCAGTGGTCATGGATGGATGTGAGAGTTGGAGCATAAAGAAGGCTGAGCACCGAAGAATGGATGCTTTTGAACTGTGGTGTTGGAGAAGACTCCCGAGAGTCCCTTGGACTGCAAGGAGGTCCTACCAGTCCATCCTAAAGGAGGTCAGTCCTGAATATTCATTGGAAGGACTGATGCTGAAGCTGAAGCTCCAATACTTTGGCCACCTGATACGAAGAGCTGACTCATTGGAATAGACCCTGATGCTGGGAAAGATTGAGGGCGGGAGGAGAAGGGGATGACAGAGGATGAGATGGTTGGATGGCATCACCAACTAGATGGACATGAGTTTGAGCAAGCTCTGGGAGTTGGTGATGGACAGGGAAGCCTGGTGTGCTACAGTCCATGGGGTCACAAAGAGTCAGATACGACTGAGCAACTAAACTGGACTGATGGGACCAGATGTCATGATCTTAGTTTTTGCTGAGTTTTAAGCCAGCTTTTTCACCCTCCTCTTTCATCCTCATTAAGAGGCTCTTTAGTTCCTCTTCACTTTCTACCATTAGAATGGTATCTCCCGCATATTTGAGGTTGTTGATATTTCTCCCAGCAATCTTGATTTCAGCTTGAGCTCATCCAGCCTGGCATTTCACATGATGCACTCTGCATGGAACTTACGTAAGCAGGGTGACAACATACAGCCTTATTGTCCCTCTTTCCCAATGTTGAACCAGTCAGTTGTTCCGTGTAAGGTTTGAACTGTTGCTTCTTGACGCTGCATACAGGTTTCTCAGGAGGCAGATAAGGTGGTCTGGAGTGCCTACATCTTTACGCAACAATAGAAAGCTATGAAAACCTCTGAAAAGCAGAATGGAATTTTCCACAGTCTTGTGGGCTAACCATACCCAGAGCCGCGAGGACGGGTAGATCAGTGGACATGGCAAGCTCTGGCTGGAGACCGGAAAGGCTGCCCTGGGAGAACTGGGATCCAGAGGTAGGGGGTGCCTTTCAAATCTGAAACCCAGGCCAACAGGCATCAGCTCCTAAGGTGGTCAGCCCCACACTTGGTCTGCCTGTCAGAAGGGACAAGGACCACTCTCAGAAAATAAAGTCACCCGGGTCCCTACAATTTTATACACAATAACTTCCAGTAGATGAGAAATCACTAGGATGCCAAAAGGCAGAGTCACATGCAAAAGTAGAGTGTAGTTCAAATCCATCTTTTAAAGGGGAATTACAGCTGAGAATTAGAATCTAAAGAAAAATGAAAAAAAAATCTAAAATTAATAGGACTTCCCTGGTGGTCCAGCGGTTAAGAATCCACCTGCCGATGCAGGGGACATGGGTTTAGTCTGTGGTCTGGTAAGATTCCCCATGAAAGGGAAAAGAAAAAGGGAAAGTGTTAGCCACTCAGTCATGTCCAGCTCTTTGCAACTCCAGGACTGTGGCCCACCAGGGTCCTGCTGTCCATGGATTCTCCAGGCAAGAATAAAGGAGTGGGCACCCACTGCTTTCCTCAGAGGGTCTTCCTGACCCAGGGATGAAGCTGGCTCTCCTGATTGTGGGCGGATTCTTTACTGTCTGAGCCGCCAGGGGAGCCCCCAAGCCGTGAGCCTCCACACCACAGTTACTGAAACCTGCGCACTCTGGAGCCTGCGCTCTGCAACGAGAGAAGCCTCCGCAACTGGAGGGAGTCCATGCATGGCACTGAAGACCCGGCGCAGCCAAAGAGAAACGTGCAGATGAAAACGAAAGTAACAGCTCGAAAGACGGATTTTACAGTGGACAAAGCAGGAGGCAGCGAAAGATTTGTGAAAGGGAAGATAGGTCAATGGAGAATATGGAAATTATAACACGTAGGGGGGAAAAACCACATCGAGACTGCAGGAAAGAACATGAAGACACGAAGGGCGCTACCTAAATCTCTGACGTAGTTAGAAAAGGAGTCCTGGAAGGAGAAGAGAGAGAAGGGTCTGAAGAAAATTGGGAGAAATACTGACCTGGTTTTTGCCAAATACCTTTAAGAGATAAACTCATAAAATCAAAAGGCTCTGCCAAGGCAAGCAGCAGAGACTTTAAAGAACAAAAACAGACAAGCAAAAGTGACCTCTGGGCACACCACAGAAAAACTGCTGGAAAAAAGACCAACATAAAATCTTAAACGCATCCAGAGAGGAAAGCAACACGTTGTACCTACTCACCTTTAGGAAAACAGTGATGAGAAAACAGACTGACATTCCAAGGAAAGCACGGAAGCTAGAGGACAATGGAACCACCTCTTTAAACACTGAAAGAAGCCACCTGCCAGCCTGGACTCTGTCCAGACAGAATGTTCTTCAAAATGAGAGTGAAAGACATCTTTAGACAAACTTGTTTCCTTTGTCACTGGGCATGCTTGCACTAAAGGAAACCCTATAAAGGAAACGGAAGCAAGACCTCCTGGGGAAAGCACGTGGGTGCGGGGAGGAAGGAGCAGTAACGAAGGGGCAGGCACGCTCACAGATGTGTGCGCTTACAACACAGTTGCTCAGAAATGAGAGTGTGTTACAGGGCGTAAACTTTATGCATAAACGAAAGGCAGGAAATGAGCACGTAAAATACAAGTAGAATGCACGCAATTAGTGTCTTGAGGTTCTAACATCATCAGGCAGCAGTAAGAAAGAAATCAATTTTATGAGACTGTAATGAGTCAATAATGTGTGTTTTAATTTCTAACTTACAGTTGACACTAAAAAGTTAATAGAGAAGAATGGGATAATTGTTTTCAAAGAGATTAATTCTAAGAAATCAAGAAATAGGGAGACAAACAGGAAACAAACAGTAAGTTAGTATTAGTCACTCAGCCGTGTCTGGCTCTTTATAACTGACACGAAAAAGTTAATAGAGAGAAATGGGATAATTGTTTTAAAAGAGATTAATTCTAAGAATTCAAGAAATAGGAAGATAAACAGGAATCAAATAGTAACTTAATATTTGTCACTCAGCCGTGTCGACTCTGCGACCCATGGACTATAGCCCTCCAGGCTCTTCTTCATGGGATTCTCCCGGCAAGAATACTGGAGCGAGTTGCCATTCCCTTTTCAGGGGATCTTCCCGACCCAGGGATCGAACCCGGGTCTCCTGCAGGGTTCAATTGCAGGCAGATTCTTTACTGTCTGAGCCACCAGGAAGGCCCAAATAGTAAGACAGTCATTATAAGCCGACTACATCAGTAATTACGCTAAATGTAAGTAGACTAAACACTCTAAGTTAAAGTATAAGATTGTCGAGCTGGATAAACCCTTCACCAGCCACACCTCTTACATCAGACAGAGTCACTCCTCATTAGCAGAGCTCTCAAATTCCTGCCCATCGCGGTTCTCATATGCCTGCCAAGCCTTGTCTGAGACACTATCCACCCTGTATGTCATGAACCGGAAACGCCAAAATGCTCACACTATTCAAAACCTCGGGCCTCCGTGCCTTTACGCACGCTGTTCTCTATGCCTGAAAGGTCCCCCCACACAACCGTCCCACGCTCACCCCTAATATGCACACATACACACTCATTATTATTTATTTCCTTGGGCCATGACTTGAGACCCAGATCAGGTGAGACCAGGCTCCTCAAAACCTATCGCCCTGCTCTTTTCTCTATTTCACACTTCCTGTGGCCTTTACGCTGTTTTGGCCACTGTTCCTCTTCCCACTGTGAAGAAGCTCACCAAGAGAAGGGACCGCAAGGGTCCATTTACTGCAACTGGGAAACAGGAACCAGCACATGAGACCCTGGCAGCTTCACCGCCTGCAGAGGACAGTCCTCACGGTCGGGCTGACATCAGTGAGCCCTCGGCAGGTGCCAGGCACTGAGCTACAGGTTTCTCAAGCATCATTATTTAATCCACAGGAGAGCTCTGAACTGTAGGAACTGCTATTATACCGCTGTACAGGTAAGGACGCCAGGGCTTACAGGAATAAAACTGGCCCCGGGACTCTGCTAGGAAGCACTCTGCAGCAGCTTTCAGCTGAGTGATAGGCCTGCATTTAACAAGTGAAGGGGAGGAGGCGTAAGACAGGCCTAGAGGCTGGGGGAGGCACAGGGTGGGCGCAGCCAGCCTGGGCACGGGAGTCCTGGGGGGCTTCTCAAGGAGGCGGCACTGAGGCTCAGACCCAGAGGTGGATGAGTAGCAGCCGGGGGATGAGGGCAGAGAGCACTCCATGCAGTGGCCTGAGCTGCGTGCAGTCCCAGAATTGGGACCAAGTTCGCAGCATCTCGCCCTGGCGTTTCAGACTCTTAAGAATCTGCCTACGATGCAGAAGACCCTGGATCTGTCCTTGGGTCGGGAAGATCCCCTAAAGAGGGAAAAGGCTACCCTCTCCAGTATTCTTACCTGGAAAATCCCATGGACAGAGGAGCCTGCCGGCTACAGTCCATGGGATTGCAAAAGAGACACACCTGAGTGGCTAGCACTTTCACTTTCCACAGCATCGGTCAAGCCTGCCAGAGACTCCCATGGTGGAGTCTCAGAGTGAGGAGGGCATGGTAAGAGTGGGGTCCAGCGAGGATTCCTGGCCATCCAGTGCCTGGCACACTGTTGGTGCTCCGGGAATTATCTTAGGACCAAAGTGAGCTCACCAGTGACTCAGCCGTTGGAAGATCAAGCCGGCTTGGACCCAAGCATCGGGCCTTGTTTCTGGGCCCTCGGCGTTTTCAGCAGAGCCTCGTCCTGGGTGGACGGCGGTGGGAGGGCCAGGCCCACTGCTTGCTCTTGATACCTGCCTTCTCCTGCAGTTCTCTCTCCACCCCGAGACCAAGGTATCACAGACAAAGGCACTGGGGCCCAGGCAGCCCAGCCCTCCTCATACGGAGGAAGGAGCAGACATAGACCCCGCCTCCCCTCCCCGCCTGGAGAAGACGGCTGTGCAGGTTGGAAGATGCACACCCCTTCTCTCATGTGCCTGCCCGGCCCGTGTGAGCAAGCTGCAGCCTTCACCCCGATTCCCTTGTATCTGCACTTTACGAACAGGGAAACCGAGGCTTAAAGAAGCGGTTCCTAATCTGCCTGCGAGATACAGACCTGGGGGCAGGAGGGGAAAGCTCACTCGGGAAAAGATCTGTTGGCCCAGCCACACGGCTTCCTGCTTCCCAAACCCTCACCTCCTCTGGGCCTCAGCTTCCCCGACTGTGAAACCAGGAGGTTCAGTTCAGTTCCGCTCAGTCGCTCAGCCGTGTCCAACTCTCTGCGACCCCATGGACTGCCCCAGGCTAGGCTTCCCTGTCCATCGCCAACTCCCAGAGTTTACTCAAACTCATGTCCATTGAGTCGGTGATGCCATCCAACCATCTCATCCTCTGTCATCCCCTTCTCCTCCCCGCTTCAATCTTTCCCAGCATCGGGGTCTTTTCCAATGAGTCAGTTCTTCGCTTCAGGTGGCCAAAGTGTTGGAGTTTCAGCTTCAGCGTCAGTCCTTCCAGTGAATGTTCAGGACTGATTTCCTTTAGGATGGACTGGTTGGATCTCCGTGCAGTCTAAGGGACTCTCAAGAGTCTTCTCCAACACTGCAGTACAAAAGCGTCGCTTCTTCGGGAGGTTGGACTACCAGAATCTAAAGGCCCCTGCTGTTCTAGGGGCCCCTGTGGGTCTTTGAGGATTAGTGCCCTGTGTCCTTCACATAGAGCTTTACCACAAGACCCTTTTGTTTTTCCTGAGGCTGTCACCCCCTCCCTGAGCAAACCCTCTGTGCCCTCCCCGACCCCAGCCCTCCCTGAGCCATTTCTCCCTTGCCCCCAAGTCAGCACATCCATGTTCAAGCAGAACTGGCTCCCACCCTCCACCCACATCACCAGGTGTGCAGAAACACAGAGTTAATTCCTGAGCAATTAATCCCATTAACAGGCAGGGATTCACAGCCTTCAACTAGGAGGCCGCCTTCATTACGCAGTGTTAACCAGGGCAAAGCAGCGCCTCCCTAATCCTTTGCAAGTCGTGTCGGGCGGCCGCCTAGACACCCAAACACCCGCCACTTGGAAAATGTCCTGGAAATGAACTGCCCCTCCCACACCTCCACGGAACCCTG
>SJXQ01011923.1:165425-178866 GCA_006408695.1 Aepyceros melampus
CTCCCTGAGACAGATTAGCACGAGCGGTGCCCACCCCCCCGGCCCCTCCCTGCCCCGCGGGGGCTGCAGAGCCCGGAGCTGCCCTGACGTGCTGCCGTCTCCCATGCCACCGAGGACAAAGGCCGGAGCAGGAGAGCCCGGGCCCCACACCCAGCTCGTCCTGTCTGAGCCTCTCTGGGGGAACCCTAAATGGGCTGGGGCTCGGTTTCCTCGCCCTGGGGATGGGCGTCACAGCGGAATCCGCCTCTTGGGCCCGGCTGGGAGAAGGTGCGCACAAGGGTCAGGGCCAGGGCCTCTGGGCTCTGGGCGGGGCCACAGCGGGGCCCCAGTCGCTGTCACCCTCCAGGCGACACGCAGGCCACAAAGAGACCTGCGTCTCCTGAGCCAAGTCCACACCTGCTCAGGGAAGCTTGACAACTCTGCTTGCTCCGGAGAGGAAGCCACCCTCGCCCCCGCCCCCACCTGTGCACAGCGCCTCTGCCCTCTGTCTGTCCCACACCCTCTTGCAGACACATGGGAGCTGCTGGAAAGTTGGGGGACCCGGGGCCTCTCACCACAATAGAAGGTGCCTCCGGGGCTGGCAACAGAGGGCATTGTGAAGCTGGCTGGCTGGGTCCTTTTTCTCTTCTTGCTCTGCAAGCTGCCTATTTGGAGTGAGTCTGACAGAGGATGATGCTGGGGGTAGGGGGCAAGCGATAGGAACTCTTCTTCTTCGCTGGTGGGAATGGAAGCCGGTGCAACCCTTTGGAAAACCATCCAGCGTCATCTCCCAACCCTGACAGCTCCCAGCCCAGCAATTCTGCTCCCCTGTACAGCCCCGAGGGGCCCGTCCGGGGGGCCGAGGTGTCAGGGGATGAGCCTGACAGCAGCATCCCTCACTCGGGTCCCAACTGGGAACAGCCCAGGTCACCTGGGAGGACAGGTCAGTGGAGGACGGGATTCCTCTTAACTTCTTCCTTCCCCGAGAGGTCACGTGTGAGTCTGGGGACATGGCTGCTTCCCCCGTGTCACTCCCGGTGCCTTCCAGGAGGCAGAGGGGCCAGCAGGTAGCCTTGGCAGGTTTGGCCCCATGATGAGCGTTGGCTGATGGGATGTGAGCGGATGAGACGTACGCCCTGTCCAAGCAGGTGCTTTTAAGGATAACTCTGTATCTCCTCCTTTTTAGATATAGAGAGCCGACAACCCAATGGAGCCAAAAAGCATGGCAAATGGCAACTTCGCAAGCTTTCTTGGAAAAAGAGAAAGGACAAAGTGAGCGACAGTCTCCAAACCCAAGGAGAAAGGTACCGGTGGGAAGACTAGAGGTGAGCACTTACTCTGCCTGAAAGTGAAAGTGAAGTCGTTCAGTTGTGTCCGACTCTTTGAGACCCCATGGACTGTAGCCCACCAGGCTCCTCTGTCCATGGGATTCTCCAGGTCAAGAATATTGGAGTGGTTTGCCATTTCCTTCTCCAGGGGATCTTCACAACCCAAAGATTGAACTCAGGTCTCCCGCACTGCAGGCAGACTCTTACCCATCTGAGCCAGCAGGGAAGCCCTACTCTGCCTGAGATGGGGCTTAATCAGAACCAGAAGGAGGGTCTGACTCTCACCTGTGGCCAGGTAACAGGCACCGAGCTGCGAGGAACAGTGAGATGCTTCTGGGGGTGGACAAGCGCTTGCCCCTTTTGAGGCTTGTGCAAAGGAAGACCAAGAGTTGAGGTAGGAGCAGATATTGAGGAAAAAAACCCTCTCTGGCAAAGCAGCCCGGCCCCTATCCTAAAACCAGGTCTCCGGAGGAATTTGAAGCTTGCGGTGCCCTCGGGGTAACTAGAGCAATGAGAAAGCGCCGTCTCAGCCCAATTCTTGACCGATTAGCTCCAAGTTTAGTTCTCCACATTACGGGCCATTGAGAAGGAAACAGGCACAGAAACTGCTTTCCTCTCCTATTTGCTTTCAGCAAAGGGTAATGCTGTATTAAAAGGCAAATAACATGACAGACTCCTGGGCCCCTGCACCTGCCTCTGCCTCTGTCCCAGCCTGGCTCTGGAGACAAGGAACCAGAGCTCCAGAAACCCAGGCGCTTTGTGCAGACCAGGCAGCCCGCCAGGGAAGGGTCAGACTCGAACGACTTTGCCCGAGTGTGCTGCCTGCCTGTCTGTATTGTCCTGATGTGGCACTTGCTCTTCGACAGGAAAAAGGAATGAGCCAACTTCAAATTTGTAGCTTTTGCATGTGTGGGAAAGCTGAGGTCACCAGGCAACGAGCTGTCTCAAACTCCAAGATTGCCCTATAGGGAGAGAGGGGCCATGAGCTCGGGTCCCCCAAGGATGATGCCGTGGAGATCAGTGAGAGGAGATCAGCAGGACCAGGAGGTACCCTCGGAGGGTGAGCATTGTCTGGCAGCACCGGGAGGCCGAGAGCTTGGAGGAGCTCCATCCTCTGTGGGCTCTTTCTTGCAAATCTTCAAAAAAGGCCTCAAAGAAACCCAAAGACATGCCCACTGTGGTGGCGTGGGCTCAGAGGAGAAGGGCAGCATGCGGAAGGGACAAGAAACGTCACCTGGGTCCTTCGTGGAATAAAACCTTAATCTGGCCAGGGTTTTTGGGAAGCTGTGGAAGGGGACCCTTCTCCTGGGGTAAGGGCAGGATTAAGCAGCGAACCCCCAAGAAGAGTTGGAAAATGAGCAGGAAGACCACAGCTCAAGAATTCCTAGAACAACTGCAGCCCTAAAACCGAGGCTGAATCAGGACCACAGCCATCACACGCCCTCCAGCTCCTGTCACCATGGTAACCAGATGTGAAGCTCAGGGAAGAGTGAGCTGGGAGAGTGCAGAGAAGGAAACCAGGAGTGAGGACCTCTCAGAGGCACAATGCCCAAGGAAGACCCCAAACTCAGAGCAGACAGACGTGGCTAGACACCATCTGCCTGCACTGCCACCTGAAAAAGAATAACCTCAGCAACAGCACCTCTCAAACCCTTCCCAACCCTTACCCAGAGCAGCAGAAAACCCCACGTTAAAGTCTAACAGAAAGAAGGATATATGACTTCTCACTAAAAATCTGGGGCTTGTGAAAAGACCAGAGAAACAGACATATTCCAAAGAGATATAGCAAGCCTCAGAACCAGACTCCGATAGGGCGCCCACGCAGGGACTGTCTGACCAGGAATCTGAAGTAACTGGGACTTTCCTGGGAGTCCAGTGCTTAAAACTGTGCACTTTCAGCTGTGGCCCCTGGTTGCGGAACAGAGATTCCCTAGCATGTCCCAAGGTGTGGTAAAAAATAACAATAAAATGAAATAACCATGATGAGTGTGATGGGAACAACGTGCGTGATCAGATGGTCATTTTGGCAACGAATGGAAACTCAGAGAAAGAGCCCAAAGAAAATAGTAAACATGAAAATGCATAAACAGGGAGGAAGAAGGCCTTTCGTGGGCGATTCATTAAGATCAGTAGGAGCTGCACAGCTGAGGAGAGAGCCACCGACCATGAAGGCACGTCAAAAAATTACCTGAGCAAGAAAAAGAGCAACAGTGAAACCGACAGACAGGCGTGGGCTGTGGGACAAAGCCAAGCACTCTAACACGTGCGCAACTGAAATCCCAGAAGGGGCAGAGAGAGTGGACGGAAGAGCTATTCAAAGAAATGCAAGTGGCAGACACCAAGAAGGCAGGGGGTGGCGGCGGAAGGCGGAGTGCCGACGATTCTCAGGGCAGTGGAGACACTCTGTGTGACATTATGGTGAGGGGTGCACGTCATCATGAAGTGAGTGAAAGTCGCTCAGCCACGTCCGACTCTCTGCGACCCCATGGTCTATACAGTCCATGGGATTCTCCAGGCCGGAACACTGGAGTGAGTGGCCTCTCTCTTCTCCAGGGGGTCTTCCCAACCCAGGGATCAAACCCAGGTCTCCCTCATTGCAGGCGGATTCTTTACCAGCGGAGCCACTAGGGAAGCCCAAGAATACTGGAGTGAGTAGCTCATCCCTTCTCCAGCGGATCTTCCCGACCCAGGAATCGAACCAGGGTCTCCTGCACTGCAGGCAGGTTCTTTACCAACTGAGCTACTGGGGAGCGCTGTACGTCATTATACATGTGTCCAAACCACAGAACTGCAACAGCAAGAGTGCGTCCTATGGTACACTGTGGACTTCAGTGGCTGTGACCTGTCAGTGAAGGTTCATCCTCGGCAAACAACGTACCATTCTGATGAGTGAGGCTGATTCTGGAGGAGGATCCCCATGCGGGGTGGGGGCGTCAGGTGGTATATAGGAAATCTCTGTATTTACCTCTCAATTTCATTGTAAACCTAAACTGCTCTTTAAAAAATTTTTTTAAAAAGCTCTGAGAACACCAACCAGCATAAATACCAAAACCAGGCAAACAAATTGAAAAACCTCGAACAAATATATAACCACATGTTGGCATACACTCCAAAGACAGAGAGAAAATATAAGGCTAACCAGAGCAGGGAGAAAAGAAGCATTATACACAGAAGAATCCTGGAGGAGAGCACGGCAAGCCGCTCCAGTGTTCTTGCCTGGAGAGGCCCCAGGGACAGAGCAGCCTGGTGAGCTACATCCATGGGGTCACAGAGTGTCAGACACGACTGAAGTGACTGAGCGTGCGTGCACGCATACAGAAGAATAATCACCCCGTTTACAGCAGAGTTCCTGTCAAAATGATGCAAGACAGAAAACGACGGGAGGCATCTTTAAAGTATCGGAAGGAAATAAAAACTGCAGACTTCAAGAAAATATCTTCTGAATGAAAAGAAAGTAACAACTTTCTCAAAGAAACAAAAATTGCTTATTTGAAACAAAATGCTTTTCAAGGCGATCAACAACAAAAGAAGTGCTAAAGAAGTTCTTCAGGTGGAAACCCCTTATATTGGGCTGAAATTTAGAAATGAAGTCAGTGGACATGGAATCAATGAAGATGAAATTAAACTCATTTTTTTTCTATTTTCTAACTGCTCTGAAAGATAAAACTTTATCTAAAAGATAAACTACCTAAAGCAAAAACTGTAGCAATATGTTTATGGCATGTATAAAAGTAAATAGGACGACAAAAATAAGAAGTTGAAAATATAACATTCTAAGGTCTTCACATGTGAAATAGTACAGTGTTATTTGAAGGTAAATGCTGATTTATTAAAGATATATAGTTAAACTAAAGGGAAACACTGAAAGTTGTTTAAGAGGTATAAATAATAAATCTAGAGACAAGATAAGATGGAATCATAAAACAATACCCAGTTAACTCAGAAAAGGCTGAAACACAGGAAAAAGAAACAAAGAACATATGGGACAAACAAAAAGGAAAGACTAGATGGACTGCAGCTAGCTGGGCTGTAGCCCGCCAGGCTCCTCCGTCCATGGGATTTCCCAGGCAAGAATACTGCCGTGGGTTGCTATTTTCTACAAGGGGATCTTCCCAACCCAGGTCTCTTGCAGTGCAGGCAAATTCTTTACTGTCTGAGCCATCAGGGAAGCCCCAGATTTTAATCAAACCTTATCAATAATCACATTAAGTGTGCGCATCTAAACATACCAGGTAAAAGGCAGATTGTGAGCTTTTATCTTTAAAAATTGAGAATCAATTAGATATTGCCTATGGGAAACCTACTTGGAATATAAAGATATAAACAGATTACAAAAAAGTAAAAGATGAAAAGAGAGGGCTCCCCTGGTGGTCCAGGGGTTAAGAATCTGCCTTGCAGTGCAAGGGACACAGGTTCGATGCCTGGGGGGGTAGGATCCCATGTGCGGCAGAGCCACTAAGTCCCTGTGCCACAGCTGCTGAGCCCAAGCTCTGGAGCCCGCGAGCTGCAGCTGGCGCCCGTGCTCCGCAGCAGGAGGAGCCACTGCAGCGAGAAGCTCGAGCACCACAGCGAAGAGCAGCCCCACTGCCTGCAACGGGAGAAGCCCGCACACAGCAGCAAAGGCCCACCACAGCCGAGAAAGAAAAAGACGGGGAGAGCTGAAGCACATGAACACTAAGCGAGAGAACTGCACTGTTGCCAGATGAGTTCAGACAAAGCCGGGTTATCAGAGGCAAAGAGGAGCACTGCGTAATGACAGACACGGAGCCACACAATCCAAATGCGCACGCGCCGAGCAAAATAGAGGAGCCCCAGACCCACGGGGCTGAGGCTGCTCAGGGGCGTCTGACTCTCTGTGGCCCCAGGGGCTGCAGCACGCCAGGCTGCCCTGTCCTTCACCAACTCCTGGAGTTTGCTCAAGTCCATGGCCATTGAATTAGTGCTGCCATCCAACCGGCTCATCCCTGAAGAAAGAAATAGACAAATCCACAACGGTAGTTGCAAATGTCAACTGTTTCAGAAACGGACAGAAAAAAGCAAAAACAAAAACCCAGAAGCCCAGTAAGAGTGAAGAAGACCTGAACAGCACTGTTAGACCCACCTGACACGCAGAGAACATTCTATCCAATAACAGAAAACACAGAAGAATATACCGGGATTGCAGAACGACTCTATCAAATCCAAAAGAATAGAAACCATCTGATCTTGAACCATAACAACATTAAACTAGAAATCCGCAACCCAAGAGTGTTAGGAAGAAAAACAAAAGTATTTAGAAACTAAACGACACACCGCTGAAAACCATAGATAAAAGAGTGAGTGTCTAGGGAAATTTTATTTTATTTTTTCATTATTTATTATTTTTTTAATTTTTATTTTTACTTTATTTTACTTTACAATACTGTATTGGTTTTGCCATACATTGACATGAATCCGCCACGGGTGTACATGAGTTCCCAATCCTGAACCCCCCTCCCACCTCTCTCCCCATATCATCTCTTTTAAAATATTTTAAAATGAAAATAAAACCTATCAGCATTTGTGGAATGCAAGTAAAACAGTGCTTAAAGGGAATTTTATAGTCCTAAAATAATTACTTTAGAAAAGACTAATGATCTCACATCAAATAATATAAGCTTGCATTGTAAGAAACAAGGAAAAGAAAAACAAATAAATTCAAAGCAAACAGAAGGAAGAGAATTATACAGATTAGAGAAGAAATCAATGAAATGTAAAACAGTAGGAAAAATCAATGAACCAAAAGCCAAGTTATTTTTAAAGATCAATGAATCAATAAACTTCTAGCACAAATGCTCAAAAAATGAAAAGGGAAGGCAAAAATGATCAATATCAGCAGGAAAAGAGTAGCTGTTACTTCAGACCACACACTTAGTGAAAGGACGACAAGGGCCACGAACAACACTTCGATGATCGTAAAACCTCTCATAACCAAGTTGCATGAGATGGTTAAAATTTTTACAATCAGGTAATGTTCCATATTAATAGGTTAAAGAATAAATGCCATACGATCATCTCAGTAAGTGGAACAAAATCATCCGTCAAAATGTGAAATCTATTCATGATTTTAAAAAAATAGCAAACCAAAAATAGTAGGAAACTTCCTAACCTGAACAAGAGAATTAACAGCATTGACAGCTAATATCTGCTTAATGGTGAAAGAATGGGCATTTCCCCTTAAGATTAAAAAACCAGCCAAGGGTTCATGTTGACGTTTGGCAGAAACCAACACAATACTGTAAAGCAATTATCCTTCAATTAGAAATAAATAAATTTAACTAAAACGAAATGAAAAGAAAGCAGCTAAGGATGTCCTCTCTCCCCACTCTCATTCAACATGCAGTATAAGTCCTAGCCAGCACAGGAAGGCAAGGGAAAGAAATGAAAAGAGTAAGAAAATAAGAAATAAATCTCCTCCATTCACAGATAACATGACTTCTGTGTAGAAAATCCTGAAAACTCTACACAAAAGAGCTCTAGAATTAATAAATGAGCGCTGCAACAACTCATGATCAACAAACAAAAATCACTTACATCTCTATTAGCAACGAAGAAATGGAATTTGAGATGAGAACAAATGTGCAAACAATAGCACTGAAAATGCAGTATTTGGGTATAAAATGTGCAGCCTGTAGGCTAGAAACTAAAACAACTGCTGCTGCTGCTGCTAAGTCACTTCAGTCGTGTCCGACTCTATGCGACCCCATAGACGGCAGCCCACCAGGCTCCCCGTCCCTAGGATTCTCCAGGCAAGAACACTGGAGTGGGTTGCCATTTCCTTCTCCAATGCATGACAGTGAAAAGGGAAAGTGAAGTTGCTCAGTCTATGACATCAAATGACAAATTTGGAAAGAATGCAGCCAGAAGACTCATGCCATGCGGCTTCAAAACTCGCTACAAAGTAACAGAGATCAGGATGGGGAAGCATTGATGAAAGCCACCCACTCCAGTGTTCTTGCCCGGAGAATCCCAGGGACAGGGAGCCTGGTGGCTGCCGTCTACGGGGTTGCACAGAGTCAGACACAACTGAAGCGACACAGCAGCAGCAGCAGACACACAGATCCTCAGAACAGAATACGGAGCCTGAAAATGGGCGCATGGGCAGTCAAATGATTGTTGACAAAGGCGCAGCAGCAGTTAAGCATCCAAAGGACAATCTTTTCAATCAACTATGCTAGGGAAAGCGTGCGCTTATGTGCAACTTTCTACCTTACACCTTTTAACCAAATCAACTCAAAATGAAACACTGAAAAAACACGTGGTTCAGTAAGCTGTGTCTGACTCTTTGCAACCCCGTGGACTGCAGGACTCCAGGCTCCTCTGTCCTCCACTATCTTCCAGAGTTTGCTCAGATTCGAGACCACTGAGGCAGTGCTGTCATCCAACCATCTCATCCTCTGCTGCCTGACCCTCCTCCCGCCCTCAGTCTTGCCCAGCGTCAGGGTCCTTTCCAACGAGTCAGCTCTTTGCATCAGGTGGCAAAGTACTGGAGCTTCAGCTTCAGCATCCGTCCTTCCAATGAATATTCAGGGCTGGTTTCCTTTAGGACTGATGGATTTGCTCTCCTTTACATATTAAAAAATACATAAAGTTATAAAAGTTCTAGAAGACATAGGAGAAAACATATGACCTTAAATTAGGCAGTATTCCTAGACAGGATCCTAGTAACATCATCCACACACACAAAAGGCTTGCTAAGTTGAACTTTACCAAAATTTAAAACATCTGCTCTTTAAAACAAAAACTGAAAACAAACAAACAAACAGAACTCTTCGCAGAATGAAAGGACAAGGCACAGACCAGGAGAAAATATTTGCAAAGCACATTTCTCACAAACTCTTACAGTCACAGTATAGAGGAGCAAAAAGCTCTCAAAGGTCAACCATAAGAAAACAAATGGTTCTTTTTAAAAAAGAGGAAAAGATTTAGACCAAGAATCCACTGAAGAGGATATACAGATGACAAGCAAGCACATGGGAAAATGCAGGGGAAAAAAGAACCTGGAATATCTTGGATTCTAGGAATTTGGGGGTTGCTTTAAAAGAGAGATGAGTACATGTTACAAGAGCACTGGAGCTCATGTGAGAGCGTGTGCAGCGACCAAAGCTAGAATACTTTAAACAACAAAATAGACAAAGTCCTGGATTAGAACCCAAAGAATAAAATAAACACCTTGAGTCCATACTGAGAAAGAAAGAGAGGAAGGAAGATAAGAGGGAGGGAGAAAGGAAGGCAGGAAAGGAAAAAGAAAGGAAGAAAGGCAGGAGAACTCTTTTTTACAGAAGAGTTGCGAGTAACGTGTGGAGGAAAAAACAGGGAATCACCATTAGAACACCACAGTAACAATTACTGCGGGCAAAATCCAATGTTGAATGCTAAAATCAGTAGGTAAACCTTTCAGGAGAGGCAGGATATTTGCATAGCCTCAATGTATGTCTTCCAGAAGTGTTACAAATTGCAAAAAAGAAAACATTAACTTCACCAAGAAGTCTGGCAGGCTCCAGCCTGACTTAGTGGCCGAGACCAGGTGCTCCTGTAACGGGACGCACCGTCAGTCCTATTGCGGCTGGTGGAAGAGCGCACACAGCCCCTGCGCTGTTCTTTCTGGTGATGCCTCAGCTGCATCACGAGGAAACCTCAGAAGAAACCGCACTGAGAAGCGGTCAACGAAATAACTGGCCTGCACACTCCGGGTCTCCAGGTCATGAAAGAGGAGGGAAGTCAGAGGAGCCCCACAGATGGGCGGAGCCACACAGGTGGGAGGTGCCATACAGATGGGCGGAGCCTCACAGATGGGCAGAGCCACACAGATAGGAGGTGCCACACAGATGGGCGGAGCCACACAGATGGGCGGAGCCTCACAGATAGGAGGTGCCACACGGATGGGAGGTGTCACACAGATGGGCGGAGCCACATGGATGGGAGGGGCCACACGCATGGGAGGTGCCACGCAGATGGGCGGAGCCACACAGGTGGGAGGTGCCATGCAGATGGGCGGAGCCACACAGGTGGGAGGTGCCGTGCAGATGGGCGGGCCACATGGGTGGGAGGGGCCACACATGGGAGGTGCCACACAGATGGGAGGAGCCACACGGATGGGAGGAGCCTGGGAGCACGTGAAAGCTAAATCCAATTGGAATCACACACTAACTAAATCCTGGAACTGAACTAAGAACTTTAATGGAAAATCTGATATACCAAAGTGACTTCCTTAGTATAGGTCTTTGTACTGTGGTCATGTAAGATGTTAATGTTAGGGGAGCTTGGGTGAAGGGTTTGGGGGCATTTTCTGTGCTGTTCTTGCAATTCTCTCAATCTAAAATTATCTCCAAATAAGAGGTTAAGAGCAGAAAGTCATTGAGAAGAGAAAAGCTGGACTTTGCACACAGCCTGATTTCAAGACTTCCTGTAAAGCTACAGCAATCCAATCAGTGAGATATTGGGGGAAAAAAACACACACTCACACAAAAATCAATGGAGCAGAATACAAGGTCCAGAAATAGAGCCATAAGCACATATGGCCAATTGATTTTTGACAAAGATACAAAAGTGATTCAGAAATACAGGCTTGTCTCTTCAACACGTGGTGCTGGGAATACAGTGAGGCCCCACCCATACCTCACACCTTATAAAAAATTAACTCAAAACGCATTATAAGCCTAAATGTAAAATGCAAAACTATAAAAGTTTTAGAAGAAAATATCCATGACCTCAGATGAGTAAGGTTCTCTTAGATACATCAATAAAAGTGTGATCCCTAATAGAAAAAAAAAAGATAAATTTGACTGCATCAAATTTCTTTAAAATTGCTTTGCAAAAGATATTGCTAAGAGAGTGAAAGACCACAGACTAGGAGATAATATTTACAAATCACATAGCTGATAAAGCATTTGAATTCAGAATATATAAAGAACCTTCATGCTTCAATAATAAGTATATTAACAATCCAACAAAAACTAAGCAAAGTGTTTGAACAGACATTTCACCAGTGAAGGTATATGAATGGTGAATGAGGTTATGAAAACTTGCTCCATATTATGCATTGGGAAACACACATAAAAATTAAAACCACAATGAGATACCACTCCACAGGTATGAGAAGAGCTAACTTCTTCTTAGACTTATGCTACATGTGCTGGCAAGGGTGAGAAAGAACCAGAATTCTCCCACATTGCTGGTGAGAATGTGGGGGAAATGGTTGGCAGACTCTTACCAAGGTTAACACATACTTTGCACAGGACCCACCAGCCATAGTCCCGGGTTCTTATCCAAGGGAGATGAACCCAAATGTCCCTCAAATGGAGACTGTGTCAGTGGAATCCATCAGATCCATCCACTGGGTGAAATACTACTCAGCAGGATAAAAGAATGAGCTGCTTACTCACAGGCAGCCCAGCTGAATCACAAGGGATTTTGCAGAGCCAGAGAAGCTGGATCGGAGCCGCCTCCTGTGTGGCCCCATTCACATGACCTTCTGGAACAGAAGGAACCAGGGCTGGAGAGCAGATTGCGGACACCACAGACCACGGGTCAGGGGAGGCTTCAGCTACAAAGTGAGCTTGGAGGAGTGGTCACGGCTCTGCCCTGCACTGGGACTGTGGCGGTGGTCACAGGACTCCAGCGATCCTCAAGACCCTGTAAACTGCACGTGAGCACACACACAAGCTGCCCTTACAGAGGGAGGCGGGGCCACGATCCTCGCCTCTCTCGCCCTCTTTGCTGGTCCCGATTCTGACTCCCTGTGGCTGAGTCCATGCTCAGATATCCCCCACTCACCCCCTGCCCTGTTCTGTGATACCCGGGCTGGCCCAACCCCTCCCTCAGCTTCTCAGGGGTTCCTGGGCTGACCTGACCCCTCCCTCAGCTTCTTGGGAGTTCCTGGGCTGACCTGACCCCTCCCTCAGCTTCTTGGGGGTTCCTGGGCTGACCTGACCCCTCCCTCAGCTTCTCAGGGGTTCCTGGGCTGACCTGACCCCTCCCTCAGCTTCTCAGGGGTTCCTGGGCTGACCTGACCCCTCCCTCAGCTTCTTGGGGGTTCCTGAGCTGGCCTGACCCCTCTCTCAGCTTCTCGGGGGTGCTGGGCTGGCCTAACCCCTCCCTCAGCTGTTTGGGGGTTCCTGGGCTGGCCTGACCCCTCCCTCAGCTGTTTGGGGGTTCCTGGGCTGGCCTGACCCCTCCCTCAGCTGTTTGGGGGTTCCTGGGCTGGCCTGACCCCTCCCTCAGCTGTTTGGGGGTTCCTGGGCTGGCCTGACCCCTCCCTCAGCTTCTCAGGGGTTCCTGGGCTGACCTGACCCCTCCCTCAGCTTCTTGGGGGTTCCTGGGCTGACCTGACCCCTCCCTCAGCTTCTTGGGGGTTCCTGGGCTGGCCTGACCCCTCTCTCAGCTCCTCGGGGGTTCCTGGGCTGACCTGACCCCTCCCTCAGCTCCTCAGGGCTGAGCACACCTGCTCACCTTTAAGAAGTGTCCGCTCCTTCTCTAGTGACCCCTTCAGGCACCAACCACATGACCCAGCTGGACCAATCAGAAGCCTGTCCTGGCATTTTATATGCAGACACTGGAGGGGGGCGGTTCTCTCTTTCTACTGTGGGTTTGAGCTGTGAGGGTGGCCAGGGGCCGCTTCTTCTGCCTCTCAGAAGAGTCCAGGGGAAGGTGGCCCTAGTGTATCAAAGATGAGGAGCCCTGGCTTCAGTCTGGGGGTGGGGGCCTGCTCCCTCTTGCTCCCTTGCTTCTGGAACAAGCTGAGCTCCAGGCAGGCTGGACTCGGCACCCTGGCCGCCAGTCGGTGGCTCAGTTCCCCCAGGGCGACTTGCCACTCCCCAGGTCTGGGGCCCTCACTGCAGGCAGCACCCCCAGGCTTGTAGTCTCTTTGAAACTCTGCCACACTCTCCCTGAGCGGGCAGGAACACAGGCAGAGGGAAGCCATGGGAGAGGAGGCAGGAGGACCCCCCAAACCAGGGCCAGAGGGCCCCCAGCACACCCCCAGGTACGAGGCCACGTCCAGCATGCAGAGAGGCCCAGCCTCACCCTGCTGTTGGCAAGAGCCGGCACCCCCAGCTCCAACCCAGCTGGTCCTCCCCCACAGCCCCCTCACAGCCCCCCTACCCACCCCCTTCACC
>SJXQ01011923.1:194794-208567 GCA_006408695.1 Aepyceros melampus
TGGTCTCACCGGGCCCTTGAGGGGGTGCAGAGGGAGTCAGAGGCCAGAGGGAAGGGCCTGGGTGGGGGTGCGGTGGGGAGGGGCCGTCCTGCCTTTCAGGACAGCTCTCCAGCCGCCTGGCCTCCCGCCGAGTGTGCTGGCAGCCGGTCCACCCCCGACCCCTCCAGTGACGGACAAGCACGTGGTGGGCATAGTGGAGCCGCCAGCCACGTGTGGCCGGGCTCCATCAGGCCGCGCCTAGGCCTCCAGTGGCCCCCTCTGCTCCGCAGTCCCCACTGCCCTTCGGCCAGTGCTCAGCCATTCGTCCGGCTGGGGGTCCACAGGTGAGGTTGCAGTGCCTTCTGAAGGTGGGGGCACGGGAGGTGAGGGATTCAGCCTGGGGGAGGTGGGACGGGCGTCCGTCCACAGAGGATTTCAGCCGTCATCCCCCCTCTGTCCCAGCGCAGGCCTTGGGCCCCCACCTGGCCCTGCTGTCCCCAGTGCTTCCCACTGCCGCCGCCCCAGGTGCAGAACTGCCCAGAGACATCAAGCGGCAGGACGCAGCCTGGAGCACCACTCCTGAGCAAAAGCTGGGGACCCCTTGGAAGTGGGGGTGTCCCCCCGAGAGACAGGGAGGGAGCCGGCGCCTGCGGCTTTCAGGCATTCATTCATCCACATGTTTGGCCAAACGTGGAAGCAGCTCCGAGCTCACAGCCAGGCGGGGTGGCCGAGGAGCAGACGCCGCCCGGGGCCGGGCTGGCCGCCCGCTGGAGCTCTGATTGCTGCTGCTGTTCAGTGACTCGTTTGTGTCTGACTCTCTGCAACCCGACGGACGGCAGCACGCCAGGCTTCCTTGTCCTTCAGTATCTCTTGCAGTTTGTTCAATATATGTGTGTCGAGTCAGGGATGCCATCCAACCATCTCATCCTTTGTCGTCCACTCCTCCTCCTGCCTTCAATCTTTCTCAGCATCACGGTCTTTTCCAGTGAGTCAGCTCTTTGTTTCAGGTGGCCAAAATATTGGAGCTTCAGCATCAGTCCTTCCAATGAATATTAAGGACTGAATTCCTTTAGGAGTGACTGGTTTGATCTCCTTGCTGTCCAAGGGACCCTCAAGAGTCTTCTCCAACACCACATTTCGAAAACATCAGTTCTTTGGCCCTCAGCCTTCTTTATGGTCCAACTCTCACACCCATACATAACTACTGGAAAAACCATAGCTTCGACTAGACAGACCTTTGTCAGCAAAGTGATGTCTCTGCTTTTTAATACACTGTCTAGGTTTGTCATAACTTTTCTTTCAAGGAGCAAGCATCTTTCAGTTTCATGGTTATATAGTCACCATCTGCAGTGATTTGGAGCCCAAGAAAATCAAGTCTCTACTGTTACCATTGTTTCCCTATTTATATGCCATGAAGTGATGAGACCAGATGCCATGATCTTAGTTTTTTGAATGTTGAGTTGAAACTAGCTTTTTCACTCTCCTCTTTCACTGTCATCAAGGGGCTCTTTAGTTTCTCTTTCCTTTCTGCCATTAAAGTGGTGTTATCTGCATACCTGAGGTGGTTGATATTTCTCCCGGCAATCTTCATTCCAGCTTGAGCTTCACCCAACTGGGCATTGCTCATGATGTACTATGCCAAAGCCTTTGACTGTGTGGATCACAACAAACTGTGAAAAGTTCTGAAAGAGATGGGAATACCAGACCACCTGACCTGCCTCTTGAGAAACCTGTATGCAGGTCAGGAAGCAACAGTTAGAACTGGACATGGAACAACAGACTGGTTCCAAATAGGAAAAGGGGTACATCAAGGCTGTATATTGTCACCCTGCTTATTTAACTTTTATGCAGAGTACATCATGAGAAACCCTGGGCTGGAAGAAGCACAAGCTAGAATCAAGATTGCCAGGAGAAATATCAATAATCTCAGATATGCAGATAACACCACCCTTATGGCAGAAAGTGAAGAGGAACTAAAAAGCCTCTTGATGAAAGTGAAAGAGTAGAGTAAAAAAGTTGGCTTAAAGCTCAACATTCAGAAACCAAAGATCATGGTATCTGGTCCCATCACTTCCTGGGAAAGAGATGCGGAAACAGTGGAAACAGTGTCAGACTTTATTTTTTTGGGCTCCAAAATCACTGCAGATGGTGACTGCAGCCATGAAATTAAAAGACGCTTACTCCTTGGAAGGAAAGTTATGACCAACCTAGATAGCATATTCAAAAGCAGAGACATTACTTTGCCGACTAAGGTCCGTCTAGTCAAGGCTATGGTTTTTCCTGTGGTCATGTATGGATGTGAGAGTTGGACTGTGAAGGAAGCTGAGCACCGAAGAATTGATGCTTTTGAACTGTGGTGTTGGAGAAGACTCTTGAGAGTCCCTTGGACTGCAAGGAGATCCACCAGTCCATTCTAAAGGAGATCAGCCCTGGGTGTTCTTTGGAAGGACTGATGCTGAGGCTGAAACGCCAATACTTTGGCCACCTCATGGGAAGAGTTGACTCATTGGAAAAGACTCTGATGCTGGGAGGGATTGGGGGCAGGAGGAGAAGGGGATGACAGAGGATGAGATGGCTGGATGGCATCACCGACTCGATGCACATGGGTTCAGGTGAACTCAGGCAGTTGGTGATGGACAGGGAGGCCTGGCGTGCTGCGATTCATGGGGTCGCAAAGAGTTGGACACGACTGAGCGACTGAACTGAACTGACTCTGCATACAAGTTAAATAAGCAGGGTGACAATATACAGCCTTGATGTACTCCTTTACCAATTTTGAAACAGTCTACTGTTCCATATCCAGTTCTAATTGTTGCTTCTTGACCTGCATACGGATTTCTCAGGAGGCAGGTAAAATGGTCTGGTATTCCCATCTCTTCAAGAATTTTCTACGGTTTGTTGTGATCCACACAGTCAAAATTTTTAGCATATTCTATGAAGCAAAAGTAGATGTGTTTTTTTTTTTTCTGGAATTCTCTTGCTTTTTCTATGATCCAGCAGATGTTGGCAATTTGATCTGATGGGCTTTAGATGAGGAGGTGAGTGGACTGGGCCTCAAGGAAGGAACTGGAGCCCGGGGCCCTGCTGGGAGAGGAAGGGACTGGGGCAGGGTGGGGATGTGTCACCGCAGCGTCTATGCTGGGCACAGTCCAGAGCCCTGGCTTCCTGACTCAGTGCTGCCCCTGACCCCCAGAGCCTCCAGGGGCTCTGGGCTCCCAGCGTTCCAGGTCCTCTGCCCTTAGTTCCCTATCGCTCGGTCACCAGCTCCTGGCCCGCCTCCCCCATCCATCCTCTGCCCCTTTAAATGCCCAGGCCCTGGCCTGTTGGGGGCAGAGGATGTGGACAGGGCCCTGGCCATGTGCAGAGCAGAGTCCAGGGGAAGCCAAGCAAGAGTCACCCGGTGGACGGCCAGGTGAGAGGCTGGGCAGCGATTCCGCGGAGGGATGAGGAGAGTCAGGTCCTGGAGCAAAGGAGGCGGCAACGTGACTGCGATCAGCCCGCCCCGGGCCTGCTCCCCGCAGAGCCAAGTTCTGGCTTTCACGCAGCACACGCACGCACACAGGCCGAGCCAAGGACCCTGTGTTTTCCAAGACCAGCCTGAGTGCAGTGCGGCTACAGCAGGAGGGTGGTGAGAGGTGTGCCCCAGAGACAGCAGGGGCCAGCCCAGCGCCGGCCGAACGCCCCACAGAGTGGACTCGGCCTGGAAGGCAGGGGAGAGGTGAGGCAGATCTGACCTCGAGGAAGGTCAACGGAGGGCGCAGATCAGGGAGGGCGGGGCTGGAGCGGTGAGAAGCGGGTGCAAGGAGGTCCCAGGCGGGCAGGGAGAGGAGAGCCACGGACGCTATATGGGGTGACAGGCGGCAAGGGTGCAACCAGGGAGGGCTGCACAGAGGAACTGCCCTGCCTGCCCTCCACTTGATGGGACTCAGCCATTACTGCCTCCAGAGTCGGGGGTCTGGTGGGGAGGGCAGGGGTGGTGAGAGGCACCTGGAGGCCTTGGAAAATGGGGGCATTGTTAGGGGCAGGAACTGAGTGCCCTGGTCTCCCCACCTCCAGAGCACTTTATTTAAAGCACACAAGTCTGGATTTTTAAACTCCAACCTCACAGCAGCCCGGTGAGAGGGGCGCTTGTCCATCCTTTGTCTCCCTGAAAAACGAGGTGGGAGGAGAGTCTGGCGGAGAGCTTCTGTCAGCACTAGAACGGGCACCAGGCACAGCTGGCTAGACCAGGGTCCTCACCTGGCATGGCCTTCCTGTGGGGCCGGACACCCCTGAGCTTCCGTCAACTCGTCTTGAAGCTGGGGTCACGGCGCCCCCACCCCATACCATCCTCCCGGGGAGGCCGTGCCAACTGTGTGCCCTGAACTTGGGTAGGCAGGCCGGTGCCCCCCTCCAGCATTGCATGGCAATCCAGGTGCCCACCAGTCCTTCCAGTGACTGAAAACACCCAGCGGAGCGGAGGGTGTTCAGGAGGGGCGGTCTGCTCCTGGTGTCCCTGTTGCCGAGGCCCCGTCACCATCAGGTATTAATATTTCCAACACTGATATTTGCAAAGCTCCCCAGAGGCTGCGCTGATGGAATATCGGTGATCGTGCTCGGCTAAAAAGAGTATATTGATTGGGGGGAAAAAGAGAGGTCACTTTAAAAAAAAAAAAAAGAAAACCCGAACCTATAAAACACTGAAATCCATAAACACCCAGTTCCCGGCCTGCAGAGTGACATCCAAGCCGGGCTGCGGTCTCCACGGCCTGGTCAATACGGCTCCATTAAGGGTCGCCCGCCCGCACCCCCGCGCCCCGCCCCGGCCAGGCCCCCGTGGCTGTCCAGATTAACACGTGCCTCGGTTTTAATTCTGCGTCCATTAGTATCGCATTGCCAGCTGATCGGCTCTGCTATTGATCCTGGGTCAGGCCCGCTCAGGGGCCCCGTGCCCCAGTGAGGCCAAGGGACAGGCGGTCAGCTGTGCTGGCCTGAGGGTAGGGCCTGTCCTTCTGCACAGGATCTGGCGCGTTCAGCGCTGGCCACGGGAGCCTGAGGCAGGGAGATGCCAGCGGCTGGAGAGCACCCAGGCCCTCCTTAGCGGTCTTGCTCAGACAGCGTCTCCAGGCCTCGGTCAGCTCCACCCCAGCAGGTGCCCCAGGCCAGGTGGGACCAGGGGGGCAGAGAGGAAGTCACATCTGTCTGGCACCTTCCCCCGCCAAGCCTGGTACAGGCCTCCAAGAGAGGGGGCCTGGCCCGACCTTGGCCGACCAGCATGCCGCTCCTGTGCAGACGACCAGCCAGCCCACGGGAGGTGCTGCACGAGGGGGTACCCAGAGAGCGCAGTGAAGGAGCCTGGATGCCTTCTGGGAGGAGACGGGCGTGACGGTGTCTCCCGGGGGCTTCCAGGCAGGATGAAGGGTGGAAGGTGGCCTGGACATGAGCGGGAGAGCTGGGGTCCACAGGGGTCGTCAGGGGGGACACGGCAGGCCTGGCCGCTGGCCTGGGAGTTGGCAGTGGGTGGGGCCACTAGGCAGAACCTGCCCTGTGCAGCCTGAGGGGCCGCCACCAGGCTCCCCCCATCTCAGAAAGAGCAGCCCCGAGAGCGAGCCCCACTCACCATGGCCAGGAAGGAGGGCACCAGGACGGAGGGCACCAGGACGGAGGGCACCAGGGGCGGACGCCCAAGCGAGGCGCCACCTCTGTCTGCAGCAGTCAGGCAGCGCTGTGCCCAGAGCTCTGAGTCCACCCTGAACAGGACTCACGTGCACCCCTGAGCTGCTGGCACCCGTGCAGACCGCACGTCTAACAGTGACTCACGCTGCCCACCGGGCCCGGCCGCCTCTCTCCCCATCGTCAGCTCTGAAGTGCAGAGCTGCTGAGAACCTTGAAGGTGGGGAGGGACAGGGTCTTGGGCAGGACAGGGGCCAAAGCAGCAGCTGACAGCCTGACGGCAAAGACAAGGTCTGTGGAGGTGCAGGGAGCCCACACCCCCACAGCCAGCCCTTCCGGACTGGAGCGGGGGATCCCGCACCTTCAGGAGTCCCGGGACCCTGACCAGTCCCCAAATATTTATCCACTGGCATCCTGCTTGGTTCCTGGGACAGGGGGCTGCAGGAAGAAAGAGAACCAGCAGCATTCCCTCCCCCCCCCCAAGGAGCTCCCAGTTCATGAATAAAGCGCGATGGCGCGGGGGGGAGCAGTCGGGGCACAGGCTGGGCTGCTGGTTGAGAGCGCGATGGCACGGGGGGAGCAGTCGGGGCACAGGCTGGGCTGCTGGTTGAGAGCGCGATGGCGCGGGGGGGAGTGGCCGGGGCACAGGCTGGGCTGCTGGTTGAGAGCGCGATGGCGCGGGGGGGAGCAGTCGGGGCACAGGCTGGGCTGCTGGTTGAGAGCGCGATGGCACGGGGGGAGCAGTCGGGGCACAGGCTGGGCTGCTGGTTGAGAGCGCGATGGCGCGGGGGGGAGTGGCCGGGGCACAGGCTGGGCTGCTGGTTGAGAGCGCGATGGCGCGGGGGGGAGCAGTCGGGGCACAGGCTGGGCTGCTGGTTGAGAGCGCGATGGCACGGGGGGAGCAGTCGGGGCACAGGCTGGGCTGCTGGTTGAGAGCGCGTTCCCCCCCCCCCCCCAAGGAGCTCCCAGTTCATGAATAAAGCGCGATGGCGCGGGGGGGAGCACTCGGGGCACAGGCTGGGCTGCTGGTTGAGAGCGCGATGGCACGGGGTGGGGGAGCGGTCGGGGCACAGGCTGGGCTGCTGGTTGAGAGCGCGGTCTTGTTGCTGTGCAGTCGCTAAGTCGTGTCCGACTCTGTGACCCCATGGACGGCAGCACACCAGGCTTCCCTGTCCTTCACCATCTCCCAGAGTTTGCTCAAACTCATGTCCAAGAGGCCATCCAACCATCTCATCCCTTCTCCTCCCGCCTTCAATCTTTCCCAGCATCAGGGTCTTTTCCAATGAGTTGGCTCTTTGCATCATTGGACCAAAGTATTGGAGCTTCAGCTTCAGCATTATTCCTTCTAATGACTATTCAGGACTGATCTTCAGAATGGACTGGTTGGATCTCCTTGCAGTCCTAGGGACTCTCAAGAGTCTTCTCCAACACCACAGTTCAAAGGCATCAATTCTTCGGCACTCAGCCTTCTTCATGGTCCAACTCTCACAGGCATACATGACTACTGGGAAAACCCAATTTATGAGAGTTTAAGTGAATTAAAGTGATTAGTGTCTGGTTCAGAACTCTGCAGAGACGGGTGGCTGGGCTGGCAGGGCGGCCCCTTCCCCAGGGTGGCCCCACATCCTCTGCTCTGTCCCCAGTCCTGGCAGCCGCCTCCTCTGCCCAGGTCTGAGATGCCCAGCTCCACTCTGCACCTGGCAGGCGCGGGGATGGGGTAGGCAGCGCACGGCCCTTTCCTCTCTGGCCGGCTTGAAACACACCCCCATCCGACCCCCGGAACTCAGTCCTGTGACCACAGGCAGCGAGGGTTGGGAGCTGGGACGTGGTCTTCACTCCAGGGCCAGCTTCGCTTCAGAGGTTCCATTGCTACCAGAGAACAGTGAACAAGGACGGGGACAAGTCAGAGTGGCTGCTGCTGCTGGTCCCCAAGACCCTAGGAACAGACCCAGACCCACCCAGCTCGTGATCCTCCCCCCGCTTCTGCCAGGGGTGAGCTCGCTCAGAGCCAGGTGTCCACCTGCTGGGAGTGTGCGCTGATGGTCCCAGGGCTTGAATGTAACAGCAGCAGCGCCTGCATAGCCCAGGGACCCACAATAAAGGATCGGACTGAGGCCTGGACACCCCCTCCCACCCAGGGAGCTCCAGTCTGGAACTGCAGCCCTTTACGTGCAGAACGGGCGTGCGCAGGTGGAGGCAGCCGAGCCTGAAAGCGTTCCCTCCCAAGTGAGGGCTCTGGGTGACTGTGAGCTGATGACCACAGCCGAAGCCGTGCTCTGCAGCTGCTGTGGGCACGCAGTGAGGGGACATGGCCACGGGGAGCCTGGCGGAGCCCACAGCGTGGGCCAGGAGAACCACCATCACCATTAACTGCAAAAGCCTCACAGCAGGTGAAGGAAGAGCTTTAGAAATAGATGGTGGGCTTTCCCGGGGGGCGCTGGTGATAAAGAACCCGCCTGCCAATGCAGGAGACATGAGAGGCACAGGTTCCATCCCTGGGTCGGGAAGGTCCCCTGGAGGAGGGCATGGCAACCCGCTCCAGTATTCTTGCCTGGGAAATCCCATGGACAGGGGAGCCTGGTGGGCCTCAGTCCACGGGGCCGCAAAGAGTTGGACACCAATGAAGTGACTTAGCATGCATGCAGGACAGTCACACTAGTCATGAGTGTGCCTAATGTCACTGAACTGTGCCCTAGAAGACGGCTAAAAAGGCAGATCCTACAGGACAGACGTTTAAGTACACACCTCCAGAGAGAAGCACCAGATTTCTTGGTTGGGGGACGGCACCCAATCCCTGCGGGAAAGGGGCTGTGGGAGGGGCGGGGAGTTCTGTCCTTGGGGTGTGGCAGGAGTCTTTGGGAAGGAGGTGATCATGGCTGGTGAAGGGGGCCTGGGGAGAGGGGGTGAGCACAGGGCAAGATGAGAGCTGGGAGGGCCTGGCTCAGGTCTGGGGGCTGCAGTCAGGGGCTGGCTGCTGGAAGCAGGCAGAGGAGGCCAGGGTGGGGCGGCTCTGTGTCCCACCGGACCCCCCGGACAATCCTGTACCAAGCTCCACGCCCGAGCCCCGCGCCTCCTCTCTCAGGAGCACAGATCATCTCAGCGGCCCTGGCGAGTGACCGCAGGACAACACCTCCTCGTGGCACCTAAAGAGTTTCTTGCAAATTTCTTCGGCAGATGGAGATCGGACTGTCGCTATCAGCCTCTCTCTAAGGAAGCGAGTGTAAAAAATGTGCTGCCTCTGGTCTCTGAGCTCAGGTGGCTCTGGGTGCCCAGGTGGGGTCTCCTGCTGACAAACTGCCCCCACCCCGACACCGACATGTGTCCTTGAGGGATCAATAAGTCCCGAGGTTGTCCCCTCTCCAGTTGCAGAATTAATAGGTGGGTTGTTGTTGGTGTTGTAACAGCCATGTGGCCCGGCTCTCGTTACACGAGGTTGATGGCAGGCCCCGGGACAGACAGCCAGTCCACTCCTCTGCAGGGCTGGACACCCGGAGCCACACGTGGGAGCCCTGGGCTGGGCCAGGGGCGGTGGCGAGAGCTGGGTCCCCTTGCTTCCCCTGGAGGCTGAGGACCTCTGAGCTGCAGGGGCTCAGCCTGGGTTCCATTGAGAGAAGGGAAACCCAAGGGAGAGTGGCTTGCCCTGAGCCACAGAGCAGGTGACTGAACTGTCAGTTTGGTGAATTTTTTTTTTTTTTCCAGAGTTGTTCAAATTCCAAAGCTTAGCACCTAAGGCCCTTTGTGAGAGGACCTAGATTCTCAACCCACTGGGGGTCCCCAAGGACACACACACGTGTACACACAAGCTCTTCATTCTAAGGGTGCACATCAGGTCCCCGGGCCCACACTGCCTCCCACCACAGGACCTCTGCACACACTCGCTTGGCCTGGAGCAGACGCTCCACACCCTGCCTTGGCTCAGTCAATCGCTTCCCCTGTACAAAGCCCAGCTGGGAGCCACTCCCCCAGGAACAACCTCCTCAGCCCCGGGCTGGGCTGGGGGACCCCTCCGCCCCTGCACCTGTCACCCCGTGAGGCGACCCACCTGCCTCCACCAGAAGCTGTGATGTTTAGGAAACGGGGCTCCATCTCCTCCTGGGTCTCCATCCTCACCCTTCTCGGTGCCTGAGACAGAGGAAGTGCTTGATAAAAAGGAACTGAACGTGTGGATGTCTCCACTTCCTGCCTGTAAAGTAGGTTGACAACCCAGAGACTTTGCCCCTTGTTCCCAGGCTGGTCTCACTGGAATCATGCCCTTTCGTGACTGGGGACCCAGCTCAGGATCCGGTGCTGGGGGTACCTCGAGACCCAGGCAGAGATGCTTGGGCAGCGGTCAGGTCAGAGATTCCCACCCTCAGAGGTCACTCTGAGCCCCCAGCCCCAGACCGGTGTCCTGTGTGTGTGTCTGCTCCATTGTTTTAGTCGTGTCCAACTCTCTGCGACGCCGTGGACTGCGGCCCGCCAGGCCCCTCTGTCCATGGGATTCTCCAGGCAAGAACACTGGGGTGGGTTGCCATGCCCTCCTCCAGGGTATCTTCCCAACCCAGGGATTGAACTCACATCTCTTACGTGTCCTGAATTGGCGGGTGGGTTCTTTACCCCGAGTGCCACCTGGGAAGCCCCACCAGTGTGCTAGGGAGGGTTCTAAGGGGCCGCAGCTGCAGGGAGAAATATTTCTTTCTCCGGGGGTGAGGTCACGGTTGGGGGGTGGTTCCCTCTGCACTGTGATGGGGAATCTGGCCCAGGCCCCTCTCGGCTTCCAGGAGTCGCTGGGGTCTTTTGATCCCTAGGTTTGTAGAAGCGCCGCCTGCGTAGCCGCCTCTGCCATCATCACGCCAGTTTCTGTCTGAGTCTTCACTCGGCGGCCTCCCCCGTGTGTATCTGTGTCCCTTCTTCTGACAAGGGCGCCAGTCTTACTAAATCCAGGGCCCACCGTGCTCCAGGAAGGCCTCCGGGTAACACTCGTCTTCACGACATCTGCAAGGCCCCGTGTCCACATAAGGTCACGTTAAAACCGCCAAGCTGGGGCCGTGACACACCACTTTGGGAGACACAGTTCACCCACAACCAGACCCATCTAGGTTGTCGAAAGTCAGGGCGTCAAGGGAGGAAGACGGGCTCCTTGCCCACCCTGGGGGCACCGGGGGAGAGATGGGCATAGAAGGAGGACCCTGAGGGTGACAGGGGAGGAGCAGCAGAGAGCAGGAGGACCATGTGATGATGTGAGGAGAGGCAGGTGTTTCAAGGAGGAAGGTGCCCCAGCGGCGGCTCCACGTCTGCTGAGGCGAGGCCCGAGCACCGTGACCTCGGCGGGAGCCAGGGGCCGCCTACAGGGGCGAGGAGGGTGCGGGCAAGGGAAACGAGATGGCGCGTGTGGTACCCACACTGCCCAGGGGCCTGGCTGGGAACAGGAAGACGCGCTCAGAGGGCAGCGGGAGGGGAACTGGACTGGGGAGGGGACGCAGGGCTTCCCAGGCCCCTGGAGGCGCCCTGGGGGCTGGGCACTAGAGTGTGAGCAGAGGGAAGGGACGAGGCCACACCCAGAGGACGCATGGGCCCGAGCGGGGCTCGGCCAAGAGCCTGGTCCACCCTGCGGCTTCCCGTTCCTTCATCAGCAGGAGGGGGAGGGGCCCCGGGCTCTGGGGAGAGGGGAGCACCCTAGTCTCCGCTCCGGAGCAGCCCTCTCCTCAGTGGCGCCTGTGATCCACAGTATTGAAAGGTTCTGCCACACGCAGGTCCCTGAAACGGTCTCCGTCTTGACCCCCTTTGTGCACATCCTCACACCCACCTGTGGGTGCCCCCAGCTTGACGTATCTCCCCTCTGCCCACCCCACCCCAGGCTGTGGTCCTGTCCGCCCCAGAGCATGGCGGTCCTCAGGATGGCCCGCCCTCCAACAGCAGCCAGAGGGGGCTGTACAGAGCATAAATTATCATCAGAAGACAGCTCGCGGTGTGGGGTCAGAACGCGCACGATGGATGAAGGATTCATGTACAAAATATAGAGTCCCCTGGAGTAGGGAAGGGCTACCCCCTACAGCTTTCTTGTTTGTGGAGAATTCCACGAACAGAGGAGCCTGATGGGCTCCAGTTCACGGGGTTGCGAGTCAGACACGACTGAAGGGACTTAGCTTGCAGGCACGGATAGAGTCCCGACAAATCAATAGGAAAATAATTTTTAACAGGAAAACATAAATAGTGTTTCACAAAAGAAGAAAGCAAGCAGCCCCTGAATGGAGAAATGACCCACATCTACCACAAGGGATGTGTAGACAGGTAACGAGGAAAGGGCATCGCACGCCAGTGGACCGGTGACATCCAGTCCCACAGTCGGGAATGACGCTGAGGATGCCGGCGAGGGAAGGGCGGTACAAGCGCCTTGGAAAGCAGGTTCTCGCAGGCCCCCACTGAGCAGTGGATCTGCCAGGCAGAGCATCGCTATCTGCAGTAAATCCAGAAACCACCCCCAACATCACGAGACGAGCGGCCGCTTGGATCAGGGTATGTTCACACCGTAGAACAGTCTTCACCATGAAAGTGAATTCATTACACAAACACGCTTATAACTCACTAAAAGGGCCTAGGAGGCACGGGCATGCCACATTTTAGGAAGGCAGCCTCCTGACAGCCTGAAAGAAAGAAAGTGAAAGTCGCTTTCTGCGACCCTTTGGACTGTACAGTCCATGGAATTCTCCAGGCCACAATACTGGAGTGGGCAGTCTTCCCCTTCTCCGGGGGATCTTTGCAACCCAGAGACTGAACCCAGGCCTCCCGCGTTGCAGGCGGATTCCTCACCAGCTGAGCCACTCTTTACCTGATAGCGTGAGAATCCACAAACGTGCTGCTGCTGCTAAGTCGCTTCAGTCGTGTCCGACTCTGCGACTCCATAGACGGCAGTCCATCAACCTCCCCCGTCCCTGGGATTCTCCAGGCAAGAACACTGGAGTGGGTTGCCACTGCCTTCTCCAACAAACGTGCCTAAAAGATCTTATCACCAGCTTCCAGAACACAGCCGGGAACACACAAGAAAAATAATCAAAGGCTGACCATTTGCATGTTAATTCAGACACTTCTCCGCAAGGTGCCAGAGGAAATAGGCTGCAAAGGCAGAGCCCCAGGCTCTGAGCCAGCCCCACCATGCCTTCTGGAGCCCCTAAGCAACTGGCTCCTTTGGGCCTCGGTTTTCCTCATCAGCAAAATGGGAATAATGAACAAGGCACTATGGGAGCAAATGAGCCTGTACCCGCGGGTGAGTATGCACAGAGGCCTTCTATCTTCCAGCAGGCCCTGGCGGACCAAGCTGGCCCCACAGAGACCCTGAGATCTCATCTCCTTCCCTTGTGACTGCCCCTCACCCCAGTCCTTCCCAAGGTGGGGGCAGCAGCCCCCAAAATGTGAAAGCATCACTGACCTGACCGTGAACCCCTAGGATGGCCTCTGGAGGGGAAACACAGCCTGGGTTGGCAGCTCATTTGTCCCCTCCCCAAGGGAGGGCCCCATCACCTCTGAGTACCTCACACGAGTGGCAGGAGACCCCTGGCCCAGCCCCTGGCCCCACAGAGCTTGCCCAGCAGGGCCTTCAAACAGACACGCAGTGGACAGAGCTGTGGCCCCCAACGCACTTCCCCAGGGAGAACAGCGACCACCACGCTTCCTCTTCTTCCAGGAAGTCCTCCCAGGTTTCTCTGGACAATGTGAGATGTTGGCCACAGGCTGGTCCCCATTGCACGGGCTGACTTTGTTCCCTGTCAGGTCTCTGGAGCGCTGGGCTTTGCTCTTGCTTCCTTGCTCCTCCCCGCCCCCATGAATGTTGACAGTCCCGGGGGAGACAGAATCACAGGGACCCTAGCAGTGTGCTGTGAGGGGTCTGAGGCCAGTGTGGGGAGGTGTGTGGGGAGACTGTGGGGACACCAAGCAGCTCAGCCCCCTCACTCCCACCTCGCTGTCGAGGGCCCTGCCCCAGACCTCCTGAGGGACCCCAAGGCCAACACGCGCCCTCGGTCTTGGGCATTACCGGCTAGCTGTCCCCCCATCACCTATCAGCCAGCCACACGCGGTCCCACACAAGGACTCGGGTCCGGCCGGCCTCCCAGAGAGGCACAGATGGGGTGCAACCAAGGAAGTGGAGCGTTTCCACGGTTCTGCGGG
>SJXQ01011923.1:219725-237071 GCA_006408695.1 Aepyceros melampus
CGGGGGACAAAGGGCTTGGTGATGAAGCAGCTCCCTTGGACCCTAAGACAGGTCCCCAGAGGCCCCGCCTGGCCCCTGAGGACGCCATCTGCACTCCCCGCGCACCGAGCTGACTGCACCCAGGGTCTTGGCAGGACCTCTCGAGAGCGGCTGAGGTCGTGACCCCTGCCCTGTCCAGATGGGCCTGGGCTGACCCCATCCGCAACGAGCGAGGACAATGGCCCCTGTTGTTGGCTGGTCGCCCTCGGCCACATTCTCCAGGGACCTAGTGACCCTGAACAGGGGCCGTGAAGAGGTCCCCGCTGACTCGGCGAGATGTCCACTCACTAATGAAGGGCCGTTGGAAAGGGCATTGACCTTGGTCAGCAGGCAGGAGCCCTCCATCCGGGGGGCCACCACAAGGAGAGAGAGAGGAAGGGTGACAATGTCTTACCTGCCCCCCCGGCCAGAGGGCTCGCCCAGCAACTCTGGAGACCACTTCCCGGGGCTGCCAATGTGAACATCATTCCCAGAGACAAAGCCAGGACAGGGATGCAGGCTCAGGGTCAAGGCACCGTCCCCAGTGATGAGGAACATGGCAGATGACCACACAACCACAGTGATCACAGCCAGGAGCAAGGGCAGCCCCAGTGCGATGGGCGGGCAGAATGGCTTTAACCTAACCTGGAAGTCAAGGAAGGCTGCCTGGAGGAGGTGACTTAGAGCCAGGTCTCCAAGGATGGACGGCATGGGACAGACATCACAGAAGAAGAAGGGGTTTCCAGATAGGAAGCTGCGTGGACAGCGATCTGGAGGCAGAGAAAGAGTCAGCTGATGGTTTGTCGTGATGGCAGCACCAGCTGCTGAGGGGTGAAGGGGACAGCACGGAGGCCCCGAGGGCTGGAGAGAGACGGTCTGATGAGTTAGAAACACCCGCTCTGGGCTAAAGTGGGGGACAGCGAGGCTAGGAAGCCAGCGAGGTGTGGTGGAGGGCTCTGGAGAGGGATGCTGTGGGCGACACCGGAGCCAGGAAAGAGGCCGAGGGGTGGGCCTGCTGGCGGCCCAGGCAGAGGCGGGTCCGGAGGACCGGGCCGCCCGCGGGCAGCAGAGGAAGCAAGACCGGCCTTGCAGGCGTGTGGGCGAGGCTGCTGCAGCCTGAGCGAGAACACACAGTGGGGAGGGCGCATGGCACAGGGGCGTGAGAACAGCTGGCATTTCTGGGGTGTGGGACCCGTGCAGGGGAGGACCGTGATGGGGGGTCGACGGCCCACGGGGGGACGTGGACCCGAGCAGGCGCTCCAAGTAGGGCTGGAGGGGCCCCTCAGCAGGGCAGAGGGTCTGGGGTTTACAAACCAGAATAAGCCATGGGTAAAAACCTCTGTGGCCTCTGCCCACATCAGGCCCGGGACCTAATGCCCAAGCTTGGGCGAAGGCCAAACGCCACCCCATGCTGCTCCATGCAACTGCACACTATTCCTTTCAACTGCTATCAAGCTGGACCCACAGACACAGGCCAGAGGAGGTACACTCCTCCTCAGTTACCTGGAACGCAGGAGCTGTGTGACTTTAGCCGCATTGCCCTCCCCCTCTGAGCTCCAGCTCGTCTCCTATAAAATGTGTTATCTGATCTCTGCGCTGCTTGCCTCCCACAGCCATTTGCAACCACTCGTAAAGATACAAAAGAGCCTTGCACTTCCCAGGGACGGTCTCCGTGAAAACACGTCCTCCTGCAGGGAGTTCAAATGCTCTTTCCAAGCACAGGTAAGACATCCACAAAACTTGCGAACCTCAACTAATTTCAAAGGGTAAATTTCATCTAGACTACATTCTCTAAAGTGAAAAGTGAAAGTGAAGTCACTCAGTCATGTCCGACTCTCTGCGACCCCATGGACTCCTCTGTCCATGGGATTTTCCAGGTAAGAGTGGGTTGCCATTTCCTTCTCCAGGGGAACTTTCTGACCCAGGGATCGAACCCAGGTCTCCCATATTGCAGGCAGATGCTTTACCGTCTAAGCCACCAGGGAAGAATGATGTTCTTAACCACGATGCAATTAATTTCAAAATTAAAAATAAAGCTCATTTAAATGTACATACCTAGAAGTCTGAGCATAGGGCCACAGAAGACTTGGACACAACTTAGCGACTAAGCAAGAGTAACAATATGTAAGTCCTTAAGCTTTAGACACAGTCCTAAGAATCTTATGTGTTAAAGAGGAAATGATAAATTATCTAATGATGAATGGACTTGAAAGCATGACACGGAAGTTTCCTGGGGCAGGACTTCCCTGGGGGTACAGTGGATATGAATCTGCCTGCCAACGCAAGGGACACGGACTCACCCCCTCATCCAGGCAGAGTCCACATGCTGTAAAGCAACTGAAGCCAGTGCAGCGCAACTCCTGGAACCCACACGCCAAAACCACTGCGCTGAGCACCCAGAGCCGCGAGCCGCAACGGCTGAGCCTGCATGCTGCCGCTGCGGAGGGCCGAGTGCTGAGAGCCTGCTTTCCGCAATGAGAGAAGCCACCGTGACGAGAAGCCCGTACCTCCAGACAAAGAGTAGTCCCCGCTCACAGCAACTAGAGAAAGCCTGCAAGCGGCAATGGAGACCCAGCAGAGCCAGTAAACAAACAAGGAACAAAAATCATCCACTGTGTACCTAGACGGGGTTTAGAGGTGTATATATAAACTAGACATTATTGCAAAACAAGAAGACCTAAAGATGTTACATGTGAAACTGAATAACAGAAGGATGACAGTAACCGTAAAGAACAGCAAAGAAGTGACCCTGAGAAGAAATCGGTTAAAAGAAAATGAAAATAAAACCCAGAAAATAAAAGTAAACTGTTGTTCTCTGAGAAAATGAGATAGAAAAATCTCTAGCAAAACCAACCAGGAAGAAAGTGCTACAGAGAAGTAACACTGGCATGAAGAAGGGAAGGAAACGGATGTAGAACAGTTTCAGAATACTGCAGTGTTCTTCAGTGAATACTATAATTCAATGTCATATTCACACACACAAATACATTTTGTGTGTAAGTATAGAGGACAGTGTTCCTGAAATAAATTCATTAGCAAAATTAATTAAAGGTGAAACAGAAGACACAGGCAAACCAATAACCAATGCAGAAGGCGAACTGATTAGCAAAAATGCACATCTCCAAAAAGCAAACGAAAGCTATCCCGTTTACACAGTATCACAGCAAGTCATCAAGCCTTCGAGGAACAGACAAGCCCCGGTGTGTGCGCTCTGCTTCACTGAACGAGAGGGGTGGCAAATGGGAAACCAGCTCATTTTCTGAGACTAGCACAGCCTCATGCCCAAAGCTAAGCGGCAACTCATGAGAAGACGACGCGGGACTGCCCTAGGGGCCCAGTGGTTAGGAACCCACGTGCCAGAGGAGAGCACTCAGGGCCGACCCTTCACGTGGGAAGGTCCTACGTGCTCAGGGCAACGAAGCCCACGCACCTGGAACCCCTGCTCTGCAGCAAGAGAAGCCGGAGCTCCGCAACTAGAGAGGAGCCCCGCTCGCCGCACCTGGAGAGAGCCTGTGCTCAGCAACAAAGGCCCAGCACGGCCGGAAACAAAGAAATAAAAGTGTAAAAAAAAACCAAAAAGAGTTACAAACAAAGACGCAAAATAATCTTAAGAGGAAGATCTGCAAGCAGACCTAGCCGTGTAGAGAGCTACCACGCCGTTTAGTTTATCCCACAAAAGCCAGCAGAGTTCTCGATTCAAAATGTTAGTGATACGCAATGGCATATCAAGAGATGAAGGGAGGAGGGATGTGAAATAAAAGATCCGTTTGGTCATTTTAATAGATGCCAAGCAAGCATTCAATAGAATTCATTCACCAATGGTTTCACTTTCAAAATAATTAACTATGAATAGAATGAGAATTCCTTATTTGGGTAAGTTTAAACAAAGTACAAGCTGCACTTCCAAACCAAGGGACCCAAAAGGCATCAGGACAAGATCACTTTTCCTGTGACGTGTAACAACGCAGAGAGAGCAGGGTACCGATCAGACAGGCGGCTCTCTGCCCTAGTTCACCAGAGATGCAAGCTCCTCCAGCCTCCTTGTGATTTTCACACATCCCAGGGTGAGTCTTTGCCCACCTGGTCAATGTGGGCTCACCAGCACCACTTCCGCAGAGAGGGAAAGTAACATAGAATTTGCACACATCACTTCTTGGGCATGTGACCAAATCAAGACTGAAAAATATACTTTCCATCCCATATCCATGTGCCCCGCTAAAACCCAAAGTAGTTCTACTACCAGAAAAAAAAAAAAAAGTGAAGGGAGAAGGGGTAGCCGGGGCGATTCCCAGGCTCTACCACAGCTAACAGAATTAATCTATCAGAAACATAGAGGATTTCCATCCATTCCCATTAAAGCCAGGAACAAGGCAAGGATGTCCTCGCCATCATTTATGTTCAACATTGTACTGATGGATCTAGATACCGCAATAGGACAAGGGAAAAATCAAAGAAGCAAGTGCTGGGAAATACTATGTTTGGCCACATAGAAAGCCCAAGATGGTCTGTGAACAAGCTGGTACAAGCAGCACAAATAACTACACAGGAGTAGCTAACATCAGCAAGTTTGCTGGATACAAACACTACAGATTTCCTAGATGCCACCAACGATCAATAACAGAATCGTTAGAGAAAAGATCCCAGTCTTAAGCAAGTCAAACTATCATCTTCAGAACTATGCACACTGTTTACTGGGGAAAGTTATGGAATGTAATATATTCATGGATATAAAGACTCAGGTCATAATGATGTCAATACTCCCTAAATTAGCCTATTGAGTCAAAGAACTTTGAATAAAAAATTCTAACAGACTTTTTCCCCATGAGATTTGGAAAGCCAGTATATAAAGGAAGGAAAGGGATCAAAAAACTTTAAAATGTTTAGGAAATGATAATGTATAAAGCACTACTTTAAAATTGTTACAATTAACGAGAGTATGAATGGGTCAGGACAGAGAGAGCAAACTGGAAATCTCAGAAATACAAAGAGATGGTTGGACGGCATCACTGACTCAGTGAACATGAGTTTGAGCAAACTCAGGGAGAGAATGAAGGACAAGGAAGCTGGTGTCTCGCAGTCCTTGGTGCTGCAGACACGTCTTCATGACTGAACGGCAGCAATGGAAAGGTGACTTTTGACAAAGGAAGGAACCGAGATCATCAGGAGAAGGGTAGAGCGCCCAGTGCAATGCTGACTGGGGCCACCTGGGGGCTTTCCATACAAAAAACGGAATCCCTACCTCACACCACACACAAAATCAGTTTCCAAGGCATTAGAAACAAAGGTGAAAGAATACACCACTTATAGGAAAAAAGCAGAAGGTAATATCTTTATGACCCCACGTGAAGTGAAAGTTGCTCAGTCGTGTCTGACTCTTTGCAACCCCATGGACTATTCAGTCTGTGGAATTCTCCAGGCCAGGATACTGGAGTGGGTAGCTTTTCCCTTCTCCAGGGGATCTTCCCAACCCAGGGATGGAAGCCAGGTCTCCCGCCTTGCAAGTGGATTCTTCACCGGCTGAGCCGCAAGGAAATTTTTCAATAACAGGGAGGAATTTTTCAACCTAGCACAAAAAATACAAACCATAAAAGGAAATATCAACACCTTGGACTCAAGTGTACACTGTCTTTTGAGTCTTTTCTGGCACCTGGCAAGCCATCACTTCCGCCACATCCTATTGGCTCAAGCGGACTCCACCTGCAGAGGGAGGAGCTCCAAAGTCACGTGGCAAAGCCGCAGAGAGACGCAGAGGAGGGCAGAGGGCTTGGGCCAGTTTTGCCACTGTTCCCCCACACTCAGCCTTGGTGGTCAAGGAAGGCGACTGAGCAAGGCATTGGAGAGCTGTGCTTCAGAGGATAAAGCGTCTGCCCGCAATATAGGAGACCCAGGTTCCATCCCTGGGTTGGGAAGATCCCCTGGAGAAGGAAATGGCAGCCCACTCCAATATTCTTGCCTGGAGAGTCCCATGGACGGAGGAGCCTGGCAGGTTCTAGTCCAAGGGGTCGCAAAGAGTCGGACACGACTGAGCGACTTCACTTCACTTCCGGGAAAGAAGGACCCAGGGTTGCTCAGGTACAGCTCCTTGGCCCGCTGTGACCCATTGCCCTACAGCTCAGTGAGCCAGAACCGGGAGGCGGCAGAGTGCAGGCCCTCCTCCCCCCCACATTGCAACTTAAGTACAAAGAGATTCATCACAAGAACACTGAGCTTTTGATGCAATTATTTCAGATTCATTCCCCAAAGGGAGTGAACACCAAACAAGACGATGGCAAGCTCAGTGAAACAGGGCGATTGCGACAAGACCAGAAGCAGTGAAAGGGGCTTCCCTGGCCCTAAGCCTGTCAGCATAGGAGACACAGGAGATGCGTGTTCGATCCTCAGGTCGAGAAGATCCCTGGAGAAAGAAATGGCTGCTCACTCCAGCATTCTAGCCTGGAAAATTCCATGGACAGAGGAGCCTGGCAGGCTACAGTCCACGTGGCCACAAAGAGCCAGACACGACAGAGTCAGAATAACCCACCCATCCCCGATGGCCCAGTGGTAAAGAGTCTGCCTGCCAGTGCAGGCAACGTGGGCTCAGTCCCTGGGTGGGGAAGATCCCCCGGAGAAGGAAGTGGCCACCTGCTCCAGTACTCTTGCCTGGGAAACCCCATGGACAGAGGAGCCTGGTGGGTTACAGTCCATGGGGTCACACAGAGTTGGAGATGACAGCGACTAAATGGGAAGAAACCTTTAACAGTGTGTGTAGGTTCCAGGAGGGCAGGTGTGGCTGTCCACCCAGCCCCCAGCCCCGGCGCCTGACACCAGAGAAGAGACCAGAGTGGACACCAGGCTGGACACAGACCACCGAGGGCCCCAGTTTGGAAACCCGAGCTCGGAAGCCAAGGTCAAAAGGAGATTTCAAGGAGCCCCTTTCACGCTGGCCTGCAGAGCCGACTCACCCCAGAGCTTTGAGGATGGAGGTGCTCATTAATCACTCCCTTCAGCAGCGCAGCCGGGCATGGGGCACAGCTGGTCCAGGTGCGGGGCCAGCCCTCCCTCACCAGAGCCCTCGCTACGCTGATGAGAGACCCTGGAGGGGTGCAGGGGGCACCAGGGACCCTGGGGTCAGGGTCTGTGGCTGCAAATGTCCGAAGGGATTTCCTTCCAGAAGCAGCCGCAGGGTGATACCCTGAGGTGGGGGTGGGTGCGAGCCGTGTGCATTCGAACCTCTGTAAGACTCTGTAAGGGTCTCGGAGGTCACTCGAGGACTCTGGAGAGAATCTGGTGGTCCCTGTGACCCGTTCCTGCAACTTCCATGTTGGGTCTGTCTGTTCGCCCAGACCAGGAAACACGGAAGTCGCCCTTGCTACCCACCCACCTACCAGACACTGAGTCCTCCAAAACCACATGGCCCCCGCCTTGCCCGCCCACGCCCCCAGGCCCATGTGGCTGCCTGCAGTGACCACCACCGCAGGCTCCTGGCATCCAGAGGACGTCCTCACTGCTCGCCTGTGGCTCGTGCCTCCACCGACTGGGATCGACTCACCTCCCGGTGCCGCCCAGACCCCTGCGTGGTTCCCCTTTGCCTGCAACACAAAGTGAGCTTCCCAAACCAGAGACTCGAGGCCCGGGGAGACCCCCAGACTCACCCCTGACCATGTCCTCTGTCCCAAGGGCCCCTAACGGACCACCTCGGCTTGGTATTCCTGTTCCTATGTTCCCACTGCTCCCAGAACCTCATCCAGTTGGCAAGTTCCAATGAATCTTTAGGAATCTCCAAAGTGACAACACCTCCAGGAAGAAGTGGAGCTGATCTCCCACCTTTGTGCGGCAGCTTGCAACAAGGGACCCCCCTCTGGCTGAGAGGGGATGACTTCCCACGTGGCCTCGTGCTGACGCCCTGTTCATTTCCACGACCACAGTGCCCAGAACATGGGGACAGGTGAGATATCTCCCCTAAAGGGGACTCACTGAGAGCTGGTTCCCCAGCCTGGCTCGATTCTGGCCTGGTGACCTGCGAGAGACCAGGCCCAGTAGGGGGGTCAGCCAGGAAAAGGCTCCCTTCCTGAACGAAAGATGCCAAGGATGCCGGCTGCTCTCCCGGGAGCGCTGTGGCCTCCCCGAGCTGCTCCGAGCTCCGCCGGAGGGGCAGCTCTGCTGGAGGTCACTGAGGCCTGGACACACGGCTCCCAGGTTCTGGAGAAGGTGGGCAAGCTGGCGGGGAGCAGGTGTGCCCTCTGTCAAAGCCCCCCATCGGAGGTAAGGCCCTGAGCCACACACGACGGCCCACCTTTCATGGCCTGGGCTGGTCCCGTGACCCCCACCCAGCGCACTTTCCCTGCCTGAAGGGCCGCCTCCCTGTGCCTCGCCACCCTCAACGACACCCCAACCCCGCTTGTTTCTGTCTCCCCCTGTGGGCAGAGCCCGGGAGAGCTGACTCCCAGGGTTCTGCCACTTCCAGCCCCTGGAGGACACCATGGCCTGACATGGCAGAGAGGATGGAATCAGAGCCCCGTTTCCCCCAAGAGCAGTGATGCTGGGGGATGAGAGTCTGAAGGTAGAGAAAGGGCCCAGGAAGTGAAAATTGGGCGAAGACACACTGGCCTGGGTGCTGCCGTCAAGGCAAAAGCTGGCCCTCCTCCAGCTCAGGGCAGACCTCGCCCTTTCCCGGCCAGCACAGGGGTGGCCTTTTTCCTTCTCCCGTCACCCAACTCCAGAAAGACATCATCTGTCATATAGGTGCACTCCTGCCAGGGGTTGGGACAGAAGCTGCGTGTCCCCAAAGACTCGGGTCCATCCTGTCTGCTCTTCAGCTTCAGGGTCTGTGAAATGGGGTTACTAAGCCAGCACCGCCCTTATCCTGAGCCTGCCACCCACAACCCCGCCTGCCCGCCCTGGCTTAACTCCTCCAGGGTCACCGTATGTGTGCAAGCGGTGTGCATTTCCTTTCCTCTGCTAAGCCATAGGTTTAAGCCATATGTGCTAAGCCACAGGCGATCAGCTTGGCACAGTCTGCCCGGGGCACCCCCGTTTCCCTTATGCGTCGGTCTCACCCGGGGCTCCCTTAAACCCAGCTTACAATTAAAGAGATGTGATCAGAAAATTAGCCGGCGTGTGAGACCTGGGTCTCGGTACAGTGACAAGCGACAGTGCCTTCTGCGCGCTGATTACCCACTCAGCCCGCCGCGAGGTTAAGCGGAAGAACGCCCGGATTAATCCAGATTGACAATTATGACCATTTTTTTCTCCACCATCGAGCTTTCTCTTGTGGCTCCCTGCCAGGAAGGTATTGTGTTCCGAGACGAAAATACTTTTCATTTTTTCTACAATTTCCGTTTAAAAAGTTCCAAATGTTCAGCCATATGATGTGAAAACTGAACTTCAAGAAAATCCTACAGGGGTTTTGACGGTGGAGAAAGCGCGGGGGTCTGCTCCCCTGACCCCCAGGCCGACAGAGGATACAGTTTCAGCCTTTCTTCTCTGCCCACCCCTGCCGCCCTAAGGAGACAGGCAAGCCGGATCCTCCTCGCCAAACATGGGAGCCTTGTGGGGAGAGGGGCTAGGGGGGTGGATTCCGCCAAGATTCTCAGGCTTGGAAAACTGGCCCCCAGCACGCGGGTTTCCAGGGCAGAGCCCTCGAGCCTGGGAGCTGGGAGACCTGGGTTCCGAGCTCTTGCCTCTGCTCACCTCGATTTCCTTGGCCCAGTTCAGCTTAGTACATCACTGTGTTGGGCAGTCTTCCAGAAGCACAATTAACTTGCTTATCCTCTCGAAATCCCATAACGCAGAGTTCTTATTTCCACTTTACAGATGGGTAAACTGAGGCCCAGAGGGCTTAACAACTTGTCCAGGGCCCACAGCAAGCAAGAGAAGTCTGAATTTGACTCTAAGATGTGACTTTAGTGCGTTGATTGACCGGGTGCTTGCAGGTGTCAGGGGTCGCCCCACACGTCTCTGCAGCCCCAGCGGGGACCTGCTGCCTGTCTCTCGTTCAGTGTGCCAGGCCCCTTCATCCGATTCCATAAAGAGGGGGAGAAGGTGGGCAGTCACGTCCAGCTCTTTGCAACCCCATGGACTGCAGCATGCCAGGCTTCTCTGTCCTTTGCTATCACCTGGAGTTTGCTCAAACACTTGTCTATTGAGTTGGTGTCAACCAACCATCTCATCCTGTCACCCTCTTCTCCTCCTGCCCCAATCTCTCCCAGCATCAGGGTCTTTTCCAATGAGTTGGTTCTTCACATCAGGTGGCCCAAGTATTGGAGCTTCAGCTTCAGCATCAGTCCTTCCAGGGAATATTCAGAGTTGATTTCCTTTGGGATGGACTGGTTTGATCTCCTTGCAGTCCAAGGGACTCTCAAGGGTCTTCGCCAACACCACAGTTCAAAAGCATCAGCCCTTTCCGTGCTCAGCCTTCTTTATATGGGTCGCAAAGACTCGGACATGACTTAGTGACTGAAAAATGGCAACGGCAGCAATGGTGTGCCTTGCATATTGTCAGTTTCTCTAAAGTGAGTTAGACAAAAGCACACGTGTGCTTTGCACCTGCTGCTATAGATGTGCGGGCGCAGGATCGACGTGACGTTCATCTTGTAGGTCGCGCAGGAATTAGGGAAAGACCCAGGAACCTCACCAGTTGTAAAGCCTTATCGATTATTTCATGCTTAACCATGACCAATTGTGTCAATTAATGTCAGGCACCGTGTCGGACTCAGAGGGGCGCTCAGTGTCTGCTGAGTGAACAAGTGAGTGAAGGGCCCATCATTTCTTCACCCCCAGAAACCTCCAGGGTCCACCGGGGGTCACTAGGCCACCCGGCCTTGCTCTCCTCGACGTCCCCAGGGCCTGGCACCTCGCGCTTCACCTGTCTCTCCTGTATTTCTCCTGTATTACTCATGTTCGAGTAACCCTGGACGACAGCAGGAGGACAGGAAGCGGCCGCAGCACAGGGCCCCTGCCGAGCGGCCTGAAGGTGCCCGGCTGAGCCCGCGGGGCAGGAGGGAGCCCCTGAGCCTGGTCAGGCATGGCCAGGCTGGAGCCCCTGGCCCCCAGATACTTCCTCCTGGAGGGGGGGCCCTGGAGGCCTCACCACTGCACAGGGAAGGCAGAGGGGCTCAGGGAAGTTCGAGAACGGGCCCCAAGGATGGAAGCAGCACCTGCACTCCGGGCCTGGAGTTCAGATGGGCTGAAGTGAGACATGGGCACTCAGACGGCCTGGGCTGGGTTTTCTCGTGGCATCTGCTCCCCCAGGCTCACCCTATGGGATCTGTGCCCATGGTGCCCCCAGAGCCGTGAGCTGCCGCTTGGTTAGACTCTCAGGACATTCCCCCCCTACACCTGGACTCCCTACCCCAGTCTCAGCAGGATCCCCTCCGCCTTCATACCAACCTGAGCCCTGGGGAGTCCACTGGCGAGCGGCTGCTCTGCTCCCATCAAGGCTCAGGTCACCACTCAGCGGATCATTCAGGCTGAAGCCAGAATCTCCCCCTAAATGTCCCGCTAATTCAGACCAGGCCTGAGCCGCTGAACTCTATCTGGGGAGCCTCAAGGAGTCACGGATGCAATGCATCAAATGAGGGGCACGTTTGCACCGCTTGGCCCCGAACAGACAGATGGAATTCTAGACTCTCTGGGGTGGAAAAGATCTTAAAAAGCATGCTATCCAGCCATCCCCATCCACACCACCACCATCCAGGGCTCGGAGCACCCCCCATGACCGAGAAAATTTAACACCGACGCCCAGCCTCTTACACACCTCCAGGGATGGGGGGCTCACCACATCACAGAGCACCCTGCTTCCACTGTCAGCACCTGAGGCCTGTATCTCCCCTGCAGTCCTCAGCACAGCCCTCAGGGAGTGCAAACCCCCTCTTCCCTGCCACAGTGCTCCCAGGCCCCGAAGTCCCCAAGGTGGTGAGGCCCAGATGCTGAGGTGGCCTCGCTCCACACCCTGGGAGCACAACCCAGTCACCCTCAACCTCTGAGCAGCTCAGCTGCCAAGAAGGGCCTGCAAGCGGCCTCTCTGTGGGGCCGCGTGCCTGACCCAGCCCTGACTCTGACCCGGCTATAGAGCATGCGTGCTGCAGGCACCCTCGGGAATGCCCCTGTCGGGAGCTGGTACTTTATGCACAGGGGCTGGATTAAGCCCACAGACAGACCTGAGTGAGTACCATTCTTCCTGTTGCACAGGAGAGGAAGCCGAGGCTCAGAGAGGGACAGCAATTTGCCCGAGGCCACCCGCTGGGGCTGACAGTCCCCCTTCTGCCAGCTCTTAACCAGAGGGTGGGCTGAGTCTGTGTTGCCCGCTCAGCAGACCCCGAGTTCCCACTGTCACGGCCGCCTCATGGCCCTGGCTGCCAACTGCCAGCAGTTAGGTCCCTTTGCCTGAGGGCTCTCTCCTGCTGCCCGAGTTTCTCTGCCTATGTGCGGCCAGAAGTGCCAGGGAGTCCATCTCGTTCCCCACCCCCTGCCCCCTCCTGGGAGCAGCCCTGCCAGACTGGCAGGAGTTGGCGTGTCCACGGGGACTCGCCCCGCTTGTCCGCTTGGAGGTCTATCTGACAGCATCCCCGTTGGTGGCGTCCTCCCCACCCCCACACCCCGCGCTTCCCGGGACCCCATTCCAGCAAGCGCTTGCCCATCAGTCTCTGTCTCAGTGTCCGCCTCTGAGCACCCAAACCAAGACACCCGAGATCTGAGACTGAAGGCTCTGAGACACCCCGAGCTCCACATCAGCAATGTGCACCTTGTGGGCTGGTTTGCTTGCTTTTTGTGTGTTTGTACTTTTGAAACTTCACATTGAAGCTTTGGGGTCTCACTTGACTTCTGGAAATGAACAGAAACGTATTGAAAGGGAGTTTGGGGTGGAAGTGATCTGAAGGTGATGAGTTGTCTCCAGTTCTAGGAGAGTTCCCAAAGTTCACCTTAAAAGTCATAATGGGGCTTCCCTGGGGATCCAGTGTGAAGAATCCACCTGCCGATGCAGAGGACACTGGTTCGATCCCTGTTCCTGGAAGATCCCACGAGCCCCAGAGCAACTCAACCTGGGAGCCACAGCTACTGAGCCTGTGCTCCGGAGCCCGGGAGCCATGACTAGAGAGTGGGCCCAGCTCTCTGCAACCATAGAAAGCCTGAGCAGCAACAAAGACCCAGGACGGCCAACAATTAATTAATAAATTCCATTTTTCCAAAAGTAATAATGGAAAGAAACCCTTGATGTCAGCATCAATGGCTTATCACGCAAATGTCAGAAGATATGGAATGCCACTGATTCTGGACTCTTCCAACAGGGATGAGACAGACAAGGGCCAGTGTGGGCAGGGCCCTTCTTCTAGAAGTTCCAGGACCCAGCCTTAGAGAATGAACGGGGGCCCTGGTGGCTCAAAGTGGAGCCCACGTGCCACAGACGTGCTCACAGGGTCACATGGATTCCCAGGGCCCACAGGAGAACCTCAGCGGGCCACCGCCTGACCTTCCTAAGTTGCAATTACCTTGTAGGTTTGCCATGAGGATGAGACAAAGCTTGCAGCATCCAGCATCCAAATGAGGAGAAAGAAAGAAAAGAAAGAAAGTGAAGTCACTCAGTCGTGTCGACTCTTTGCGACCCCATGGACTGTAGCCACCATGCTCCTCTGTTCATGGGATTTTCCAGGCGGAATACTGGAGTGGGTTACCATTTCCTTCTCCAGGGGATCTTCCCAACCCAGGGATCAAACCTGGGTCTCCCACATTGCGGGGAGATTCTTTACCATCTGAGCCACAAGGGAAGCAAGTCCCAGAGGAGCACAAGAGGGAGTGGGGTAGATGAGGACTGGAAGCTTCTGGGGTCCCACGGAGCTCCCTGTCTGCAGAGAAGGGCTGGACCGGATCAGACCAGCCCTCAGGAACCTCGTGCAGGGGACGGAGCTGACGGCTTCGTTGGGAGCTCCTGGTTCCCGCGGTCATTCGTTGGTTTCCCCGGCTGGCCGCCCTCCTAAGCACCTACTACGCGCCAGGCACGGTGCCCGCCGCGCACAGCCACGTACCCTCAGCTGACACTTCCCTGAGAGCATCTGCCAGAAGGGATTAAGAAGTTGCCGGAGGAAGCCCTGGCTTTGTTTGGGAACTTTCCCCCAGCTGAGCGGGAGAGGCAGGGGGAGGAAAGAAAGACCAATTATGCGCTGTGTTGTCTTCAGATGAAAGGCCCTTTTTGTGGCCTTCCCCGTCTCCTGTTTGGGCTGTCAGCAGCAATTTGACGAGGAATGTTACTTGGCCTGACCTGTTTTTTCAAGACGGTAACCTATATTGGTATCATCTCAGCCCGGGAGAAAACCAACCAGCACCCGCCCTCACACAGCCCCCGCCGGTTGAACTTCAACTTCTAAAACCAGGAAAATTGATTGGAAAAAAATTGCAGGGAAATCTCCCACTAATGATATTTTGAGTTCAGAAGGGGTGGGGGGCGGGGGAATTAAAGTGGCTTTAATCTGATGCTCCCAACATGGATTTCAGTGCTGAATGGTCAATTGTTACTAAATTCTAATTGGTTCTGGGTCACTCCCTTTGAAATACTGGCTGCGTTCTGTTCATTTTTTCAATTAAATCTTAACAATTCACATCTGACAAAACTCAAAAATCTTGTCAAAAATTGTTCAGATTTGTGTAGTGAGAATGTGCAAGAGGCAAGATGGAGCTGGGACCAGGGGAAACTTTTATACCAAGGAACAATTTAAGGGCTAATTATGAGAATGCTGATTTTATTGTTTCCAGACTCCCATCCTTCTAGGACATAAAATGAGTCTTTCTCATCAGCTTACCAAAAAAAAAAAAAAAACCACTGCGGAGGAAATCGTAAAAGGCCACAAAGACCATTGCCCACCTGATGATTGTTCTCTGAATTTAGAAATTCGAGCCCTTTTCACATTTCATCTCTCCTTGTGAGAAAGTTTTATTTGATTACCTGAGGTAACACAGAAGTTGGTGTGATGCAGAAAAAAACGAGGGCTTTGCAGCAGGCAGACTCGGGTTCAAAGCTGGCTCAGGCCTGCTGAAACGCTGGGTGAAAGTTTCCCGCAGAAGACCTTGCCTCTCTGGGCCCGAGTTTTCTCAGGCTTCCCAGGTGGTGCGGTGGTAAAGAATCCGCCTGCCCCAGGCAGGAGCCACAGGAGATGCAAGTTCAGTCCCTGGGTTGGGAAGATCCCCTGGAGGAGGAAATGGCAACCTGCTCCAGTAATCTTGCCTGGAAGTCCCCATGGACAAAGGAGCCTGGTCAGCCACAGCCCAAGGGGGTTGCAAAGAGCTGGACGCGACTGAGCACCACGTGTAACTGATCACTTTGCTGTATGCCTGAAACTAACGCAACACCGAAAATCATCCATACGCCAATAAAAATTTTAAAATAGCCCAGCCGGCTCTGAGAAGGCCTGGGCCCCCTCTCACCCCTGGGGTTGGGGGAGGCTTGAGCCCTCTGCAGAAGGACAGGGCAGCATCAGAGAGGATGGCAACTCTTAGCCTGGGGGATGGAGTTGGTGCAGGAATCAACTTCCCCCTGCCCCCAACCCCGCCGCCACCAGCAGCTCTTAGCCAAGGACTGGAAGGCTGGGGTCAGACTCCCCACTCCCTTGGAGTGGCAGCTCCAAGATGGCAGGAGGGCTCCTTGCCCAGGGGGTAACTGGCTTCCCACCCCTCCTGCCTCACCTCCCCACTTCCGATGCTGATGTGTCCTGCACCCCTATATCAACCCTTTTCATTCAGCTCTTTCTGGGGAATCCAGCTTTTGGCTGCCCTTGCCCACTCAACTGGAGAGGGAGGTAAAGCAGTCAGGTAGGTGCAGGGGGCTTTCCAAGATGTAAGAGCAGAGGGTGGTGGGAGGCAGTGGAGCTTGTCTGCCCGGCGGGTTTGGGTTTGCAAGTCTCTCTGGGTGCCACGTGGAGGACTGAGGACAGGTGAGGGTCAGGGTAGAGAGAAGAAGGGGCAGGCAGGGAGATGACAGGGTGGCCGGGAAGAGGGAGAGGGCTGGAACTGGCAGGACCTGGGGACGGGGCAGTGGAGGAGGAGGGCAGGAGGATGCCAGGGTTGACTGCACAATTTATCCAGCTCTCGTCATCTGGGCCAGTTTCAAATTCAAACATCATTAGGGACCAGTAAGTTAAACCAGCGATGAAACACACACCTACCAGAACGGCTAAAACTCCAAACACTGACAACACCAAATGCTGGCAAAGACGTGGAGCAACAGGAACTCTCATTGCTGGTGAGAATGCAACGCGGTACGTCCACTCGGGAAGAACAGTGCAAGGGTTTCCTAGCAAACCAAACGCCCCCTTACCGGATGGCCCAGCAGTGGCGTGCCTGGAATTTACCCACATGAACTGAAATTCTATGTGCACATAAAAGCCTGCTCACAGATGCCCATTGCAGCTTTATTCATAATCACCACAAATTGGAAGCAACCAAGAAGCTCTTTAGGAGGTGAATGGATAAGTAAACTGAGGTACCTCCAGACAATGTAATATGTCTCAGTACTGAAAAGAAATGAGCTATGGAGCCAAGAAAAGACATGAAGGAACCTTAAAGGCATGCTGCTAAATGAAAGAAGCCAGTCTCAAATGGCTACAGAGTGTACGATTCCAACTATGCGATATTCTGGAAAAGGGAAAAATTGTAGCGACCGTAAAGAGATCGGTGGTTGCCCGGTGGTCGGGAGCAGGGGTGAACAGACGGGGTGCGGAGGAGTATTAGAGAAGTGAACCTACCCTGTGCGAGAATGTGATGGTGGACACACGTCAGCGGCACGTTGTCCAAACCTACAGTGTGTGCAGCCCCGTCAGCCCTGGTGGGCACTGTGGCCCTTGGCTATCCCTATTGGCTCATCAGTGGTAACAGTGTATCCCACCAGCGCTGGGCGGGTGGTTAGGCAGAGGCCAGGAGCAGAGGTTATCAATAGAGGGATCTGTGGGATGGAGGGAGCTCCCTACGCCTGTTCAGTTGTTCTGTAAACCTAGCGGCAGTGTAGCGTGCGTCTGACTCTTCACCATCCCGAGGACTGTAGCCCGCCAGGCTCCTCTGTCCATGGGATTCTCTAGGCAGGAATACTGGAGTGGGCTGTCATTCCCTCCTCCAGGAGATCTTTCCAGCCCAGGGGTTGCACCCGGGTCTTCTGCATTGCAGGCAGATGTTTTGCCATCCGAGCCACCAGGAAGGCCCTGTAGAGTCAAACATTGCTCTAAAAGTCAAGTCTTCATTATCGTTTTTTTTTTAATTCCTCAGCTGGTTGCCCCAGAGCTGCTGCATGAGAGGCCAGAGCCAGATGGAGCCCGGCTCACAGCTCAGCACCCAGGAGCCCAGCCTGTTCAGGGAGCCTGGAGAAGTCCC
>SJXQ01011923.1:238735-254652 GCA_006408695.1 Aepyceros melampus
GGGGTCGGCACAGTCCCCCCCCCCACCCTCCCCCTCATCCAGAATGGCTTCGTGCCTGGGAGCCAGGCCTCCAGCCTCCCTGTCTCAGGGTTCTCTGGAGCATCTCCTCCTGGAAGCTGCAGTCTGCAGACCACTCAGCCAGCCCGCGGTTCTGGCCAGGACTCGACCCCAGTGGCCCCTCCCCTCCCTTCAACTCTGACACCTGTCCTCCGTCTCATCTCTGAGAAACGCGTAAGGGAACCTGACCAAGAGTAAAGGCAGAGGCCGGAAGGCCTGAGTCAACGTTCCGAGAGGCGCTGGGAAACGCAGGTGACCGTCACTCTCCCAGCCTCAGTGTACTTGCAGGGCAGGTGGGATGATTCAGCAGGTGGGAGCTGTGAGGCGTGGAGTTCCAGGCATGGTTCCAGGTGAGCAGCTCGGCAGACTATCTGGGAGCCTTGACAGTGATGGTGGTGGTGATGGTGGTGACGGTGGAGCGCGGAGAATTGATGCTTTTGAGCTGTGGTGTTGGAGAAGACTCTTGACACCCCTTGGACTGCAAGGAGATCCAACCAGTCCAGCCTAAAGGAGATCAGTCCTGAATAATCATTGGAAGGACTGATGTTGAAGCTGAAACTCCAATACTTTGGCCACCTGAAGCGAAGAACTGACTTATTTGAAAAGACCCTGATGCTGGGAAAGATTGAAGGTGGGAGGAGAAGGGGACAAGAGGATGAGATGGTTGGATGGCATCACCACTCAATGGACATGAGTTTGAGTAAACTGTGGGAGTTGCTGATGGACAGGGAGGCCTGGCGTGCTGCAGTCCCTGGGGTCACAAAGAGTCAGACACAACTGAACTGGTGGTGGTGATGGTGGAGGTGATGATGGTGATGGTGATGGTGATGGTGGTGATGGTGGAGTGATGGTGGTGATGATTATGGTGGAGGTGATGTGGTGAGGGTGAGGTCATCAAGGGTAAGATGATGCTGGGCATGGGTATGGGGGCGATGAGGATGACATTGATAATGGTGAAAGTGATCAAAATAGTAAGGGTGATGATGATGTCTCCCTGTTCATGGTAAAGGTTACAGAGCAGAGCCTCTACTAAGCAGGGATTAAACACCTGGGCTCTGGAATCAGCTGGCTTATTAAAATCCTGCCTCTGTCATGTGGCGGCCTCATGACTGTGAACCTCCTTCTCGATCTGTCTCTGCCACTGTTTCCCCAGCTATACCCGGAGGACAACGGCAGTCCCAACCTCACTGGTTGCTGTGAGGTTTAACTGAGTCAATAAATACCCTACTATGGCACATGGCAGGCTTCCCTTGTGGCTCAGCTGGTAAAGAATCCGCCTGCAATGCAGGAGACCCTGGTTCGATCCCTGTGTTGGGAAGATCCCCTGGAGAAGAGAAAGGCTACCCACTCCAGTACTCTGGCCTAAAGAATTCCATGGACTGTATTGTCTGTGGGGTCCCAAAGAGTCGGACACAACTGAACGACTTTCACTTTCACAACACATGGCAGCTGCCACTGTTTTTAATTATCTTAGATTTAAGAATCTCCTAATAGCTGCATCAGAGTTTAAAGATTTTTGCTACAAAGGACTCTATCAAGAAAGTTAAAAGATAATGCAAAGAATAGCAGAAAATATTTGCAGAACATTTATATGCCAAGAGACATGTATCCAGAATTTATAAAGAGCTCTTGCAACTCAATAACAAAAAAGACAGGTAATCCAAATTAAAAATGGCCAAACAGTGCAAATAGACCTTTCTCCAAAGAAGACATGGAAAACCAACAGATACAAAGAGGTTCCGTGTCACTAGTCGTCAGGAAAATGCCAGCAAAACCACAGTGAGGCATCACGTCCCACCCACTAGGGCAACTGTTAATAGAATCAAAAAGACAAATAATATTAAGTGTTGGTGAAGTTGTAGAGAAATCAGAACCCTTGTACGATGCGGAAAGTAAAGTGGTGCAGTCATTCGGGAAGAGTCTAGCCATTCCTCAAACACATTAGAGTTGCCCTTGGACGCAGCCATCCACCTCTTAGGCGTGTACCCAGGAGGACAGAAAGCATACATCCACACAAAAGCTGATATACAAATGTTCACAGCAGCAATATTCCTAATAGCTGAAAAGTAGAAAGCAGACAAATGTGCATGTATTGATTGCTGAACAAACAAAATGGTATATCCAGGCAACAGAATACTATTTGGCCATAAAAAAGGAACAAAGTTCTGACTCCTGTTCTGATTCTGATTCCAATATGAATGAATTCTGAAAACGTTATGCTAAGTTACAGCAACCAGGTAGAAACGGCTGCAGGTTGTGTGATTCATGTCTATGAAATGTGCAGGATTCGCAAGGATGGAGAGACAGAAAAAATTAGTGGCTTTGGGGCTGGGGGCAAGGGGAATGGAGGGCTGGGTTTCTTTCATTGTCTAGTCACCAAGTCGTATCTGACCCTCTTCGCGACCCCATGGACTGCAGCACGCCAGGCTTCCCTGTCCTTCATTATCACTCGGAGTTTGCTCAAATGCATGTCTATGGAGCCGGTGATGCCATCCAACCATCTCATCCTCTTCGCCCCCTTCTCCTCCTGCCCTCAATCTTTCCCAGCATCAGAGTTTTTTCCAATGACTCAACTCTTCCCATCAGAAGGCCAAACTTTGGAGCTTCAGCATCAGTCCTTCCAATGAATATTCAAGTTTGATTTCCTTTAAGATGGACTGGCTGGATTTTCTGGCTGTCCAAGGGACTCTTGAAAGTCTTCCCCAGTACCATAGTTCAAAAGCATCAATTTTTCAGCACTCAGCCTTTTTAATCTGGGTCTCTTTTAGGGATAATAAAACTGTTCTGTAATTAGAGATGAAAGAAAGTGAAAGTCACTCAGTCGTGTCCAGCTCTTTGTGACCCTATGGGACTATAGAGTCCATGGAATTCTCCAGGCTAGAATACTGGAGTGGGTAGCCTTTCCCTTCTCCAGGGGAATCTTGCCAACCAAGGATCGAACCCAGGTCTCCCACGTTGCAGGTGGATTCTTTATCAGCTGATCCACAAGGGAAGCCCAAGAATACTGGAGTGGGTAGCCTATCTCTTCTCCAGCAGATCTTCCCGACCCAGGAATCAAACTGGGGTCTCCTGCCTTGCAGGGGATTCTTCACCAACTGAGCTATCTAAATCTAAATACATTAGCAATCACTGAATTGTACACTTTAAAATGGGGTGATTTTATGATACGTGAGTTATACCTCAATAAAGCTGCTATTTTAAAAGAGTTCCCCAGTAAATCCTGACAGATCAAGTGGAAGGAATTTTTTCCAAGTGGGGAATGAGGGGTCGGTGTGATTCTGTGCTGTGAAAGGGCTTCCTCGGCCTGGACCCCTTCAGCTGGCTGGCTCTGCAGCACTCTCTGCATTGCCTGGTGGTCCAGGCGGGACCCTCACTTCAGCATCTCCTTTCAGGGTTCTGATGCCAGGGACAGATGAGCACAGCAGGTGGGAAGGGATATTGGAGAGGAATGTCCTTCTGTGGTGGAGACCCCAGTCCCACAGAACCCCTCCATCCTTTGGGAACCTTAAGGAACATACCCCTAGCCAACAGGAAATCCTGTCCAGCAGGAGAAAAGAATTCAGAAAGTTTTATCAGGTTTTTCTTCTTCCCAGTCCCCACTTCACCTTTTCTATCTACCTGCTGGAGATTTCCCAGGTCCAGAACTGAACAGTCTCCCCCCTTCCCCTCCTCAAAGCCTCGTCTCTCCCAGTGTCCTCTGCTCCCCACAGGTGAACGGTCGAGCCTCCCCGTATGGTTGCACAGGTCGTGCACTGCTCAAGTGCCTGGCCGAGGGGGCAGGTTAAGGCTGAAATCCAGCTCGCTCTCTGCGCACCCTCACCAAGCCAAGCAGCCCAAACAGCAAGCCTTCTCGTAATTCTCACGAGGGTGCCGCACAGGCCAGCTGCCACTCTGGAGGGAGGGACGGGGAAGGAGGGAGGGGGCTGTGAACCGTCTTAACTGCTCAGAATCAGTGCCCACAGACATTCTGAAATGTTCCCCCTGGAGCAACTGGAAACGGATGGACATGCATTCATCACAACAGGCTCAGTTACATAGCAATAACGGGCAGAACCTCAGGTAGGTTAGCACAACTAAGGTGTATGTCTTGCTCACACTGCACGGCCCACGTGGGGACGCTACCGCAGGTGGTCGCCCAGGAATGCTGACGGAGGCCCCAGCCGGGGACCCGGGCTGACGGAGGCCCCACCCGGGGACCCGGGCTGACGGAGGCTCTACCTTACTGTAACTGCTCCATCTGGTACCTGCAGTCTCCTCAGCCTACAGAGCCAGGGGAGAGAGGTCGGAGCATCGTCCAGAATTTTCCACCGCTCCATTCTTTCGACTTCGTGCTCGTCAGGACCACTGCTGCCCCCACTGCAAGGATAAGAGATGCAGTCGTCTCTGTGCCTGTGAGGGAGAAAACCAGACACGGGGCCCCGGAGTCCCCTGGGAACTTGTCAGCATGCAGGTTCTCAGGCTGGGGAGTCCGGGTTTAGCAGAATCCCAGGGATTCAAGTGCAGGACCGCTCCCCGCCCGCCCCACCAAGGGAGCCCTGACCCACACAGATTGAGGGTGAACTGCAGTGCCCTGCACCCCAGGAAGCCTCTCACACTCCCATACCAACACCCCCATACACCATTCTGGGCATCAGACCATGCACAGAGCTCCTCTGGGTCTTCATGTGTCAGAAATATCTTCCCCACCCCTTACCTTATTCTTTGTAGGTTTAGCCTTCAGTCTCAGTTCAGATGTCACCTCCTTCAGGCAGTCTTCCCTGATCCTCTAAGCGGAGGATCTGACCCTTCCTATGAGCTTTAACAGATCTTTGTTTCAGCTCTTCTCTTTAGCCCAGTTTTTAAAAACTTGTCTTTGGCTGTGCTGGGCCTTCGTTGTCGTGGGGGCTGCCCTCCGGCTGCGGGGAGCGGGCTTCTCCTGCTGCAGAGCACGGGCTCTGGGGCACAGGCTCAGTGGTTGTGGCACACGCCTTAGTTACCTGGCAGCACGTGGGATCTCGCTGGACCAGGGATGCAACTGGTGTCTTGCTGAAGTGGCAAGTGAATTCCTCACCACTGGGCCACCAGGGAAGTCCTTTAGCCAAGTTTTGTTTACAATGACTGGTCTCTGCCGGGCGCCTGCTGTGGGCAGGACACACCCAGGGGTCCAGCCTGTGCCAAAGCAGCCTGGAGACACAGGAGCAATAGCCTCAGTTCTTGCCTCGGAGAATCAGGCCCAGGGTTCTCAGTGTGCTGGCCGAACAGGGACTCCCTACCTCACCTACTTTAAATTCTCATGGCCACATCAAAGGCTCTGAAAAGTCCTGCAATCAAAGCAAAAGCTGCTGAGTTTCATCTGACTAGATGTCTCCCAAGAAAGAGGCTTCTCGGGTGGTACTAGTGGTAAAGAACCCCCCTGCCAATGCCAGAGATGACGTAAGAGATAAGGGTTCAGACCCTGCGTGGGGAAGGTCCCCTGGAGGAGGGCATGGCAACCCACTCCAGTATTCCTGCCTGGAGAATCTCACGGACAGAGGAGCCTGGTGGGCTACAGTCCATAGGGTCTCAAAGAGTCGGACATAACTGAAGCGACTTAGCACAACACTCCCAAGAAAATCTGATTCCAACAGTGACTTGAGAACCACCCGTTCACACAGCCAGGAACAAGGTGCCCTAGGAACGTGGTCTGGAAGATGCCGTCCCAGGTGAGGGCGCAGGCAACCAGCCGCTTCCATAGAGAACGTCACCAGAGGACTGGAAGCACCAAGCCACGCTTCCGGGAGGTGCTGTTCTGAGAGCCAGGGCGGGGCTGCTGGCCAAGTATTTCCAGTAAAATTTCAGCATCTAACCTGAGATGTGCCCAAGTGTGAAATGCATGTCAGATTTCAAAGACGGCACCAAGAGCATAAAACTGTCCCCGATCTTGATGTTGATTACACGCCGGAATGATAATGATCTTGAACACATTCGAGGAAATGATTGTTTAATTATCCGCATCTGTTTCTTTTTAGTTCTTTAATGCAGCTACCAGAAACTTTACCTTGCATATGTGGCCTCATTATATTTTCTGTTGGACAGTGTTGCCTGTGATGGTTTAATAAAATGGAAGTGAAGAGTTTGTCGAACGCTTCTACAATTCTTTTTGGCATATTTGGAGAGAGACCTTGGAATGCCCTTGTTTAACAAAGGAGAAAACACAGGCCCAGAGAGGGCAAGTCAGTATCCTGGGACCACACAGCATGTTGCGGATGGAGCCAGGCCCAGAACTTAGCACTTGCTCCAGACCGGTTTGGACGAGTCAACCACACTCTGACAAAGCTATACTGGGCTCCACAGACACCCCAGGGGTACTCAGGCCTGCAGGCCACCAGAAACAAAGCAAGGATGACATCTGATCCCGGTCTAAAAATTACCCCAGGGCCATTAACAAGGCAGCCAGGAGACATCATTGGACTTCCCTGGTGGGTCAGACGTTAAAGAATCTGCCTGCAGTGCGGGAGACCCAGGTTCGATCCCTGAGTCAGGAAGATCCCCTGGAAGAGGGTGTGGCAACCCACTCCAGTACTCTTGCCTGGAGAATCCCATGGACAGGGAAGCCTAGTGGGCTACAGTCTATGGGGTCGAGAGAGTCAGGCATGACGGAGCGACTAACACGCCGGCAGGAGACATCACTAGGGCTTTGGCCAGCCCTGCAGACCACAGCCCGCTGCCCAGAGACGGGCCGAGGCTCCTCACCACTCGGCCGTCTGGCACACCACCCCACCCGCCTGGTGAGCAGCAGGGGGCCTCTCACTCCAGAGAAAACTGTTTCCCTCTGTTGCGGAGAGGCTCTTCCAAACCTGGGGTCTCCCGAGCAGCTCATGTTACACCAAGACAGAGATTCCTTTCCTCCAAACAGAACAGTCTGTGCCCCCGGGTGTGGAGGCGCAGGGCCTGCAGGCGGGTGCTGCGACCCAGGAGTCGCGAGGTGGGGGTGCCTCCCATGATGAGGGGCATTTCAGAGTCTCGATGGTCCTGCTTCTGCAATGGGGACAACTGCCGTGTGCAGGCACGTGACCAGGGAGCATGCCAAGAACAACGGCAGCTGTGCAAGGGGGAGTTGAGCCTCCACAATCACAGGTTGGAGAGTCCTAACGCCCAGGACCTGAGAACGCGACCTGACGTTGAGAAAGGGCCTCTGCAGAGGGGATCAGGTTAAGCCCACAGCCGGGGTACTGATGAGAAGGGGAAATCTGAGCACAGAGAGAGGATGACGTGTGGGGGGAGACAGACCCCGGGGAGCACGGATAGCTGGCAGGAGCCGGGAGGACTCCCCCCTGGAGCCTTGTGAGGGCGCAGGGCCCGGCCAGCACCCTGACTTCCGACTTTTGGTCCCAGAGCCGTGAGAGGTGGAATTTGGGTTTGCTAGCAGCCCCGGGACACTCACGCAGCAATGGTGGGCCCCAGGCCACACCAAGACCCCAGCTCAACCTCAGCAGCCCCACGAGCCACCCTGTGGCTTCTCCTCCAGCCGCCCAGCCCCTCCTGACTCATCACTCCAAGCCCCCCACCCTCAGGGAGCTCGGAGGGGCTCTGAGTGTGAGCACCCCTTTCCCAGAGGCTGTGCTGGCCATGGGCCCAGCTTAGTCACCCTGTGCAGACCCCGTAGCAATGCCGTGTGGGGCCTGGGTCCTCAGCCTTTGCTTCCGGCCACGTGTGCCCTGTGGGCACCATACGGTGTGCAGTCTGGGGGGCCCCTCATCCTGGCCCAACCCCTGATCTCTCTGGGCCTCCTCAGTCCATGGCTCCCTCAGTCAAGCCTCCCCCATCCCACCTTCATTCCGGAGATGATACCACGAGGGACCCCTGGGGCTGGCACCCACGGGGCGGGCCGTAAGAGTCAGAGGCGTCAGTGGTACAGATGGCACTGGCGGTGAGCGGCTGGAAGGGCAGGGCGCCCACCCAGTACGTGGAGGGGACGTGGCCCCTCAGGGCACGTGCTGCTCTGGAGGGGGGGCAGGCGGGCTTTCAGAGGGAGCCCCAAGCTGAGCTGAACACTCACTCAAAGCACTGGGCCCACAGACCTCACACCTGAGCACACACCTGTCCCCCTTCTGCCGCAGGGAGCCCCCACATGACTTAGGGAGTCCCGGACAGTTCCTGGGCTGCTCAGCTCTGCCCTCTGACACCCGTCTAACTTTGGAAATAGTCCACCTCCTGGGTTTTCTTCATCCAGTGGTTTTCTGCGTCCAGTGGCCCTGCTGACATGCATCATGGCCCCTCAAGGCCAGAGGGATTCAAACCAAGGACTGCCCCCTCCTCTGACCCAGACTCTTGGAATGAAGCCCAGACTCCTGGCCAGGGGTCAAGACCACACTTTCCTGCAGGCCTGGCCATGACTCCCAGCCATTCCCGCTGCACCCAAGCACCACCCAGCCTGCCTTCATTCACCCCCTGACCTTGACTCCACCACCTCCTCTGTCTGGAACATTCTACCAGCTCCCCGCCCCCAAATCTGGGTAATTCCCTCTCACCCTGGGTGCCGGCTCCACCTCCTCGGGAGCTCCCCCGCCCCTTTGTCCAGCATCTGTCTACACCCGCGGCCACACGTACAGCCCCGTGGCCCCATCTGCGTTCCCTCCATCTGCCTTCTCTCCTGCTAGACTGAGGCCCCCGTGTGCAGTGGACCCCAGGAAGGCACCACCAGGCCCTGGGCTGCAGCCTTCAGGCTCGCGCGACTCCTCAGCGGGACCATGGGGCCCCCGCGTCCTGGGCTGACCCCCTGGGGTCCAGTGCTGGCCCCGCGGCAGGCGCTCTGGACACACAGACGTCTGCGGATGCAGGACCGAGGGGAGGGATAGTTCAGGCCCCTCCCAGGGAGACGTTCCTGAGCAGGGAAACAGGCCCCGCGTGCATCTGATCCAAGCCCGTGCACCGCCCTCCCATGTGGGAAGGACGGGAGGGACCAGTGTCTTTACGGGAGAACAAGCGACCCTGGGGCGGCAGGGACCTGATTGTCTCACCCCAAGTCCTTTTCGCCAGAGCCTGGACGCAGGGACAGCCCAAGGTCCCTGGGACAGGAAGGACAGCCCTTCAGGGCTGCGGTCCCTGTCCCACGTGGGACTCACCAGCCTGGCCAGCCCCAGTTCCTGGGAATCCGCATGAAACCTGCTATCTCTAGCCCGTCTGTGGGGGGTGGGGGGCCGGAACCCCGCCACCCACGGCCCTCACATCTCCCAGTCTCAGATTCGGACTTGGGAGAGCCCCCAAGCAGCCCCAAGGCCAGGCCAGGAGCAGGCTCTCGAACCCAGGCCCTGTCTCAAGGTGGCACAAAGAGGAAACCCGGCCTCTGAAATCCTTGGGGGAACAGACAGACTCTTTAAAGGGGGCTGGTCCCCCGGCCCTGCGGGGGAGTGATTCAGGCCCCCCATGGGAGCTCCCTGGAGCCGTGGATGAGAAGTGTGGAAGGGGTATTGAGCCTGGGTTCGCAAGCAACCACTCAGGTTATGTGGGGTAACAGGCTTTGGGTTAAGCCAGTTGAGTGGCAATTTGTAATAAAAATGACAGATGGGCTCAGCCAGTGGGGCAGACATCCAGCCCACGTGGTTTGGGGGGAGATGGACTGGCCAGGATGCTGGCGGACCAGCCTGTGTCTCAGTGTCTGCTCCCTGTGCTCGGCCAAGGAACAGGGGTTGAAGCTGCTATCACTTTAGCAAGAGCTAAGGGAGGAACTGACAGCTCAGAGAGGTTAAGGACTTTGTCCAAAGCCACACAGCCAGAGAATGGGGTCCCAGACTCGTCCTGGTCTCTCTGACAGTAGCCAGGCTCCCAACCCTGTACCACCCAGTCCCAAAGGAGGCTGCACTCCCTTTGGCACATGAGAGCTCTAGCCTGGCCTGGGTGTGGGGACTGAACACACCCACCCCACTGGCTGAGTTCAGTGGAGCTGCTGGTGGGGCAGTGGCCAGGGGAGAACTGGGGCGGTTGGTTCCAGCTGAAGGTCTTAGTCTTGTTGCTGATTTGTGACTCAGGTTCACAACTTTCTCTGGGCAAGGCTTCCTAGTTGCCTCCCAATACCCATTCCCCATTCTGCTTTAGTAACAAAGTTCTCTCTGAAATGTAGGGGTGGTGAAAGAGATAAAAGTGGAAGTCAGTGAAAAGAGCCTCTGGGAATTCCTAAAAGAGGGGAAGAAGCCCCTTTGCCTATTGCTTTTGCCCTTCTTCCTGAACAGAACAAAGATGTGAGGGCTGGAGCCTCAGCAGCTGTTTTGTGACCTGGAAGATGGAGCCCATGTATTAGGATGGCAGATAGGAAAGGCAGGAGTCCCTGAGTCCCTGATGTCTTCACAGAACACCACACAAGCCCACTACCTCCAGATTTGTTTTATGCGGCTGTGGCCTGTGCTCAGTCATCAGCAGCCAAGTGCAAATGCTGATCAGCCCAGCTTAGAAAGGCCTCCTGTATTAGTTAAGATATTGACTCAGTTTCCTAAGGAAATACCAAGTCATAGCGACTTATGTAAGACAGAAGGTTTCATCTCACATAAAAATGCAAGCTGATAAATGGTCCAGGGGAATGGGCAGTTCTGCTTTGCTCTAAGTGGCATGTCCCCACCAGACCTTTAGAAGCCATCCCAGGCAGCCAGGAAGGGGAGAGAAGGGCGCCAAGGGCTGCCCAATTCCTAGCTAAGAGAAAGGCCTGGAGTTGCAGGTAGCACTGGTCAGAACCTTGTCATCCAGCCAGGTGACGGACTGAAAGGGTGACTGGGAACCATGGCCTCCAGCTGAGTGAGCATGAGACTTGGTGAGAGGCGAAAGGGGAGAGTCTGTGCACCTTCCTGCCCCTCTCCCTGGGACCAGGGAAAAGCTTAAGAGCGCTTCCAGTCTTTTTAGCTTTTTCCATTTTGCATTTGCGTCTGGGATTGACCTGAAATAAACAAAACCTTTCTGGAAGCTCAGTGACTAAGAATCCACCTGCCAATGCAGGAAACACAGGTTCGATCCCTGGATTGGGAAGATCCCCTGGAGAAGGGAATGGCAACCCCCTCCAGTACTCTTGCCTAGAGAATCCCATGGACAGAGGAGCCTGGCAGGCTGCAGTCCACGGGGTCACAAAAGAGTCAGACACGGCTGAGCAACTGAACGGCAATGAAACACAAGCGTAGGCCTGTCTCATAGCCCCGCCTTCCCTCCTGCCCCATCCACAGCCGCCTCCCGGATGATGTGAGGGAAACAGACCCCACCCACACTACCGCCTCTCCCTGTACTGGTCCAGCCTTTGGTGGGTCCTGGTGACCCAGGTGTGGTGGACACACATCCCCGCCGTCCAGAAGCTCCCTGAATGGTCAGAGCTGCTCAGATCCGTCCACACATTCCCGTTATGCCAGTGAGAATACCAGCACCAGGGCGGCCTCTCCTCTCTTGACCTGGAGGGAGGAGGTCAAAATTCAGATGGAGGCCTGAGCACCTGAGCTGGTTAGGGCTATGCATCAACCGGGCTAGGTGTGTGTGTCCTTCACACTCCAGCCTGGATGTCACGGTCAAGGTCTATTTTAGGTGAGAGTCGCACTTAAATCAGCAGATTTGGAGGGAAGCAGATTACCTTCCACAGTGTGGGTGGGCCACATCCAATCAGCTGAAGGCCTTAAAGGCAAAGGGCAGCATAGTAACAAAGTAGAGACATCACTTTGCAGACAAAAGTCTGTCTAGTCAAAGCTATGGTTTTCCCAGTAGTCACACACGGATGTGACACTTGGACCATAAAGAAGGCTGAGCGCCACAGAACTGATGCTTTTGAATTGTGGTGATGGAGAAGGCCTTGAGAGTCCCTTGGCCTGCAAGGAGACCAAACCAGTCAATCCTAAAGGAAATCAGCCCTGAATACTCATTGGAAGGACTAATGCTGAAGCTCTAAAACTTTGGCCACCTGATGCCAAAAGCTGACTCACTGGAAAAGATCCTTATGTGGGAAAGACTGAGGGCAGGAGGAGACAGGGGATGAGATGGTTGGATGGCATCGCCGACTCAGTGGACACGAGTTTGAGCAAACTCCAGGAGATGGTGAAGGACAGGGGAGCCTGGTGTGCTGCTGTCCACGGGGTCGCAAAGAGTCAGTCACGACTTAGCAACCGAACAACAGTGCAAAGACCGAGGGCCCCGGAGGTAGGAGGGAGTCTCGAGACTGCAGCCTGGAAACACTGGCTGTGGGTCCAGCCTGCTGCCTCCAGGATTTGGGCTCACACCGCAGTACCCTCCCTTCAACAGATCTGCAGCCTGTCCGTTACCCGACAGGACTGAGCTGCCAGCCACACAGCCACATGCACCCACGTCTTAAAATCAATCCCTCTCTCCCCTCTTGCTCTTATACACACGGATGTGGTGAGCAGGCTCTATTCTTAGGCACTCAGTCGTGTCCAACTCTTTGCGACCCCACAGAGCCCGCCAAGCTCCTCTCTCCATGGGATTCTCCAGGCCAGAACACTGGAGTGGGTTGCCACGCTCTCCTCCAGGGGATCTTCCCAACCGAGGGATCCAACCCAGGTCTCCCGCGTTGCAGGTGGATTCCTTACCCGCTGAGCTACCCGGGGAGCCCATATATATATATATATATATATATATATATATATATCCTATCTTTTTCTATATGTACATTTTTTTCTACTGGTTTTTGTTTCTCTGGAGAACTCTTAGACCGAAGAATAATATGAAGAAAAATATGTGTTACTTCTCCTGCCAAGTTAAAAAACTTAAGAGTATACGAAAACAAAAATTATCGCAACACCATCCAGCAAACCTCAAACTCTTTCTGTAGATATAACCACAGTATGAAATGCATTTTAATCCTGAAATAAATCTACACATATAGAAGTGGGAAAAGCAATTTCAGTCAATGCTGATTCTAAAAGCTGAGAAGCGCTGGCTTCCTTTTTCCCCTAGTGTCTCTATTATGCATGAACACACGTGGGCAGGGCGGCACGGATACCCACGTCGCCCCCCCCAAGTGTGAAAGCTGCACCATGCCCACGCCCCACCCTGGGCTTTCTCCACCGCACCGGAACGTCTTTGACCCCCAGTTCCATACAGAGGTATTTGCCAGTCTCCACTTGCTCATCACAAACCTGAAGAAGCAAAACAACTAGATTTGCTTTACAGATCTGGATTTCCTTCCCTAGCTTGCTGGCCACGCAGACTTCATCCACATCACATGGCTGATGGGAGAATTAAACCACGATCTCATTCACTATTTATCCAACAACTATTGATTAAGCGCCCACTGGGGACAGCCTCTAAGCAGCCTGATTGGATGGCAGAGCCCCAAAGAGCTCACAGCCTCATAAAGGAGTCAGATAAGAAGTGGTAGTGACCCCGGAGACTGAGCAAGGCTGCAGGGATGGAAGGGGTCATCTGGACCGGTGGTGGGGGTGGAGTGGGGCGGGAAGGGGCTGGGGAGCCAGGATAGGCTTGTTGCACAGTGAGCCCTGACTGAAGGAGTCCCACTGGCGATGAGGAACGTTGGCTTTCCCTGGCCCTGAGTGCCTGGCACCTTCTTTAAACAGGGTTTTCCAGGGAGGCCACTAGAGGGTTCACCTTCGCCCTTGGGGAACCAGCCCCAGTGAGGGGCCACATTCCAGTAGGATCCCTCAAAATTCAGAGTTCATGCTGGACAAACCCACTTGCTCCTTGCAGGTGGGAACCAGAGTGGAACACGTCCCAGGGGTCACAGGGGAAGACTCAAAAGCTTTTGGAGATAAGACTCTGGGGATGATGCATCCGGCCCCTCTCAAAACTCCTGGAGGGTGTCTACAGAATGGGAGTGGCCAGGAGGGAGGAGCAGCTGACTGGCCAGCAGCAAGCCTTGGGAGGGTGGCCTCGGAAACCGGAGCCAGGCTGGAAATCAGAGGGTCTTATGTAGAAGTCCCAGCCTGCGGCCCACCTCTCTCCTTCCTCCCACCCATGGGATGGGGGTCTCTGGCGGTTAATGCCTCCTAGAGGGGACTGGTCCTCGGGAAGGGAGTTTGGAGACAGATGAATAGCAAGTATAGAGAAAGCTAAGGAGAAACACTAGTAGGAAAGAAAAAGATGGATCCCAACTCACAGCCAGCTGTGGAGGGCATGTGTGGCAGGCGGCACTGGGAACTCTGGGTCCCCATCTCCCCAGAGAGGTTGGCATTTTGAGGAGGGGGTAGGAAAGGGCTGTGACTACTGCACCGACCTGTGAGCAAGTCACTTCCCATCTTCCAGACTGGAGGCCACAGGCACTTGAGAGGCTTCTTCTTTTTTTTAAAGCTTGAGCTGGCTGTGCCAGGCCTCAGCTGTAGCGTGTGGGATCCAGTTCCCCGACCAGGGACCAAACCCTGGCCCCCAACAGTGGGAGCTCGGAGTCCCAGGGCCTCTAGATTCCTTTTTAAAAATGAAATCAAGAAATAGTCTAAGGGTGCCATTTAGAAATATCAGCAGGTTAGGAACAGGAAGAGCTGGCAAGGTTAATAGCTGTGTCTTCTGTTGGGGGCTGGGATGAGGAATCGTTTCTGGTTGTTTTTTATTCTCTTTGTGGAAACAGAGGACATTTGAAATTCTGTGCATGCATCACGTTGACAAATTTTAAGAAGAAAGGGAACAGCCAGCGGTTCTCCTGGTTTAAATCTTTCAGACATTTGTGTGTGTGTTTTCCTTTCTGTATTAAAAAAATAAAGATTCGGATGATGGGACACGAGTGTGCACATTTGTCCAAGCTGTCTGAAGATCTGTGCTTTTCTCTGTAGGTAAATTTAGCTTCATTTTTAAAAAGGATGAGCGAAGGGAGAGTCCTCCTACAGCAAACTGGGTTCTATCTAGGGGGTTCCCAGGTGACTCGGTGATAAAGAATCCCCTACCAATGCTGGAACACCAGTTCAATCCCTGGGTGGGGAAGATCCCCTGGAAGAGGAAATGGCAACCCACTCCAGTGTTCTTACCTGGGAAATCCCAGGGACAGAGGAGCCTGGCGGGCAACAGTCCACGGAGTCGCAAGAGTCCAGCATGACTGAACACACACGCACAACGTGTTGTCTATAAATATCAAGAAAAAAAACAAAAAACAAAAACCTCAAACCATTGAAAACTATTTCTGGGTAATTAACTAGGCTTGTGGTGCCCTAACTTTTTTTTTCTTACCTATATATTTTGAATTTTCTACAACAAACGAATAAGAAATGAAGAGCGTTTCCTCGTGATATCAGATGTGGTCCAGCCTGGAGGTGTCGGGGCAGACCGCGATGGGCGCCCTTGGCGCAGGGCTGGGGCCGCGGAGCCTAGCGGGCTCCGGGTTTCGCTTTGGAAGGTAGGGCCATCTGGCATCGGCCCCTCGCGAAGGCCGAGGCCCTCCCCTGGAAGAAGGGCGAGGAGCGGGGGCAGGTCGAAGGCGGTCCCCCAGCCTGCCCTTGTCCAGGCCATGCGCTTCCTCGGGTTTGCGCTCAGGCCCAGCTCCGTTCCCGTGTGACGGCAGACCTGGAGCCAGAGTTTCTGGATCCTTCTACGGTTCTTCCCAGGTCCGAGTCTGGAAGGCCAAGGATCTGACTTCGTTAAGTGTCGGGATGACCGCGATCTAAGCTCCGCATTTTACGCGCCAGGGAGGGCAGGGTCCCCAAACCGCCGCAGGCCCTCAGCCCACCCCGCCCTCGCCCCTGCCAGTGAGGAGCGGGTTCCTCTTGAGGCGTCTACGCGCCCTGGGAGGCGGACCCGGGCTGCAGGAGCCGCGTCTCTACCAGCGAAGAAAGCTCTGGGCGGGCGCGCCGCGGAGGGGCCCGCGGCCGGCAGAGGCGGAGGCAGGGGAGCGGTGAGGACGGAGGGGTGGCTTTTAACGAAAAAGTTGAATCATCAGCGAAACCATTAGGACTGATGCGATGTGCGCAGGCTGCGGGATCAAT
>SJXQ01011923.1:258353-284204 GCA_006408695.1 Aepyceros melampus
TCTTCCGCCCAGAAATAAACCTTTCAAGGCGGGGGCCCAGCCTCCCCGACTCCTACCTGGGGCCGATCGAAGGGGGATGTAATCGTGTCCCGGAGAGGGGGGCGATGGAGCCCAGGAGGCCGCGCGACGGCGGAGACGACGCACCGGCCGACTCCCGAGCCCCGGAGGAGCAAAGCGCGCGGAGAAGAATGCAGACGGGAGACGCAGAGGCGGAGGGGACAGAAGCAGAGACGCGGAGCAGGCAGGGAAGCGCGCGGCCGGCCGGGCGGGGCCGAGGTCCTGCGGGCTGGCCTCTTCGGACCCCGCTCCGGGGGGCGGGGGCAGCGAGATCCCGGAGAGTCCCGCAATTCGGGGCTGGGTCGCCCGCATCCCAGAAGCCCCCACCCCCTCGCACATCGCGTCTCCCGGGGACGGAGAGCGCCTTTCGGACCGGTCAGTCTCTCCAGACGGAGCTCCGAGCAGTGAGCCTCTCCCCACACGCCCTCCAGGGATCTCCCCCCGCCCCCAGCCTTAGTCATCATCCCCCACTTCGGTCTCAGCCTCGGCGCCGCGGACCCAGAGGCCGAGAGCGTCGAGGAGGCCCCGAGACACGGCACACGCGAACCCAGGGCCAGAGGCGCGGCCGCGGGGCTTCGTCCCCCGAACCCGCGGCGGGGTCGGACCTGAGCCCTTGGCTGCACGGGTTGCGGGGGACCCCAGTCCGCGGGCAACTCCCACCGCGAGGGCCGGGAAGCGGCGCCAGCGACCCTCGGCAGCGCAGACCGGTCTTCTGCGGCTCTCGGCTCTCGGAGGCCTCCCGGGCGGAGGTGATGGCGGCACCGGCGTTCAGGACCCAGAGGGGTGCCGGGGCCAGTGGGAGAGAGATGTGGGCAGGGACAGGTTCTCTGAGACAGAGAGAGGTTGAAGACTTAATGAAGCATGTCTGCGGAGACCGAATTAATGGGTTTTAATGCGCACTTGGAGTAAGGATGAGGAGAAAAAAAAGCAAGCGGGGTGCAAAGAAGGTCAGATGGCGATCCGAAGAATATAAACCTGTAACGAAAATGGCCCCGGGCGGAGAATCCGCCGCTGGGAATACACACCCGTGACGTTTCTGCGAAGTCAGTTGTTGGAGCATTTTTATTATGGAAGTTTTTAAATATGAAACAAAGTAGAGGAAGCCTTGAAATGAACACCCCCCCCCCAGTGTACCCCCCTCCATTCAACAATGATCAATGCCTGGCTAATCCTCCTGTGTCTCACTTTCGTATTTACTATTCAATTAGTTTGTTTGTTCTTGTTGCCATACTTTTCAAAGAAACATCACATCATTTTACTGATAAATACTTGAGTGCATGTCAACTGATGAGCTTTTTAAAATCAACAATACATCTGTAAATCGCCTCACAATGAATCCACAGCTTCATCTCACACTCAGAAGCAGTTGACTTTTGATAGTGGAAGTGCAGGCAAATTATTGTTTTGACTTTTCTGCAACTGCCAGTAATAATAAGCATTATCACTTTTATAGCAAAACAAACAAAAACTGAAGCCCATGGCTGCCGGAGCTGGCCAGGGCTGAGCCCTCCACTCACCTGTTTGCTCTCCAGGTGGTGAACCCAGAGACTAACTCTTGGCTCCAGATCTTGGCCCAAGGGTCTGGATTCAAAGTTCAGTGCTATCAGAACAGGGTGGCCCCCTTTCCAGTCCACCCTTAAGGAGCGTCTCTCTCCACACCCCCAGCCCCGCCAGAGGGCAGCGGGGCTTTGTATCCAGTTGTGGGGTGAGCCGCCTCCGGGACGTGCCTTGGAATCTCAGGTTCAGGCGTCCCTCCTAGCAAACGAATACAGGAGGCCAGGGACCCTTCTCTTGTGGACCCCCGCATTGAGGACGGCCAAAGGATATGATCCAGATGATCCTGGTTGGCCCCCAGCGCAGGCCATCAGGGGGGAGTGACCCCCAGGACTGGGCAACTGGCCTCCGTAGGAGCGCCAGGTGAGGGAAAGGGGATCTGGGCCTCATGGAGTCCCTGCCTCAGGGTCTCTGACCTCAAAGCCCAGTTTCCCTTTGGGAGAATCTCCAGGTGAGGCCAGATGGCCTTGAAGGATGGTTGGGAGACGCCTACAGACAGGAGTGAGAGCAGAGCTGGCCGGGCCCTGGTATCTCTCTCGGGCCCCAGCTGACCACTCTCAGCCCCTTCCTTCCTGCCCAGGTGGGCCGCCTTCTTCAGGGTAGGTTCAGAGCACCAAGACTCTGGGGAATCTTCTCCCCCTGAAGCCAAGCTAAGCTTTGGGGGAGGAAGTTGGGGGGGGCACGATAGCCCCTGACCTGCATCTGATGAGGAGGGGACACCCTGGGTAGGAAGGAGTCCGTGAATCCCCAGGTGCAGAGTAGGAAAAGGGCAATTCCTGGAGAATTCATCAGTCCCTCACCAGGGGTTTGGACGAGGTGGGTGAAAGTGAGCTCAGGTGCTGCCCACTCGCTCTCTCAACCAGGATCTGGAGTGGTCAGGTAGGGCCTGTCGCANCTCATTCTGTCAGACCTCTCCACCATGACCCTCCCATAGTATACATGAATGTCTCTACAAACATTCTTTCTGAGTACTTCACAGATTATATAACTCAGTGATTTCCCATTTTTGCTTTGACTGTCGGTATGGTCTAAATTTGTTGCTTAAGGAAGTAATTAATATGTTCTGGTTGATGGAAACCTTTTTGTCCTATTGAATATATGTGAGAGATAAATCATGAATAAACTAAAATAATTCACTCATGAAAAATGACTATAGAATTAAGTAGATGAAGGATACAAAGAAACAATGCAGTGCATTCTGTTTACATGATTTATGGGATTTGAAAGAAACTTAGTATTTTGCAAAGGTATTGATCATGAAAAGGTTATTCATTTCATTTTTCTCTCCTCTATCTGAGACAGTGATAAAGTGTTACTTTGTTGTTACCTAAAACACAATACTTTAAAGTGTTTATATAGTCCACTACTAAATATCTTAACAAAAAGAATGAGCCCTTTCATTTTATTCCTCTCAAACCTAATTAAATGGCAGATTCATATTTTGTATACAAAATATTTAGATAGTTTGTTTACAAAAGCACTTTCACTAAATATTAATTTAATCATCAGTTAAAATATATTAATAATATAACATTTTATAGTCAACTTTGAGAATGAAAAAGATGATATAAAAATCACAATGAATCACCAAAGATGCTTCTGATAATATTGCTTCAGTTTGATAATTTTCTCTTTATTTAAATCATCTTTTACACATAATAAACTGAATGGTAGCAGCCTACCTTCGAATTCATTTGAAAGAGAGAAGAAATAGGAAATAGTATTTCTCCAGCTGTTTTTTCACCTTTAAATACATCTTTATCTATAAATCATTTGAATTCATTTCCCTGTAGTTTTCCAAGTACAAGTCTGAATATCTTATAAAAGTAATAGAAGGAAGACATGAAATGAGAATACAAACACATGATTCCCTCTTTATCTAGCCCACAAGCCTATGCTAGAAGATAAAAATAAAGACTTATAGACACTACCTGTGGTGGAAACTATGGGTTGTGTAAGTAATACAGATTCAAATGCCAGTCTGCCATTTATAGAGTTTGCTGCTTCACTCATGTCCCAGCAGTTCGATGAGTTTAGTTTCCTCATCTGTAAGAGGAAGTAACAATCCTGTGTTATTGTATTGTTATGATGTCATGAGATGATAGATGGCTGTGCTAAATCCACTGTGCACATGGTTTACAAATACTGTAATTGTCAAACCCATCTCTCATATGCCCTACTTTCAATAATACAAATGTGATCCTACTGTCCTGGTTGACAAGGGACCAGACTAGACTTTTCTCTTGAAGGAAAATACCATAAGTAAAGTAAGTAAAGTTGCTCAGTCGTGTCCGACTCTTTGCAACCCCATGGACTGTAGCCCACCAGGCTCCTCCCTCCATGGAATTCTCCAGGCAAGAATACTGGAGTGGGCTGCCATTGCCTTCTCCAAGGGATCTTCCCGACCCAGGGATCGAACCTGGGTCTCCTGCATTCCAGGCAGACGCTTTAACCTCTGAGCCACCAGTGAAAAGGTCAAAATTGATTCCTCATAAAATATTCTTTAAACTTAAGACTGGTATTAATAATAGATAGAATAGGGTTTTTATATAACTGTGGAGAAAATTCTACACAATCTGGCCTACCTGTATGGATCAGTTTATTTCTGGGAAGGGGAAAATTGTCTTTTCAATGAAATTTTGCCTTTACAAGGAAATTTCTCTGCCTTTGTGAATATTCAAAAGAGCTTTACATGTGTATCCAAGTACTGCTTTATTTCAGGAAATAAATGTCACAAGGGTGGATATTCTAAACAGAATTTGATACCTGAGATATACATGAATATGCTTTGGCCCTGTGATGGACACAGATCTAGACTAAATTTACTTTGCGTGAAAAAAAGTTTTCCTAGGAAGATCTGCACTACAGACATTGTTGCACTACAGCAATGCTTTTAGAAATTAATTCTAATTTGTTCGCATGATATTTTCTTTTCCCTCTTTCAGAAAGGCATCCAATGCCCTTGGTTTGTCTCATTTGGGGCAGGGATGTTTCTATTTTGAGACAAAAAGCTAAAAATAACAAGAGACAATATCTTTCTTTGATTTTATTTTGCAAAAGCCTGAAATCTAGAGTGAATTTTGAGGGAAGGAGAATGGGAAGAGGGATGAAGGAAAAAGGAAAATGAATATTTCCTTTAGCACAGAATGGATATGGATAATGACAGTCCCACATGTAGTAAGAATTCAGTCCCAACTCTTTGGGAATCTTTTGAGAATGATCATCTCATCCTCAGAAAGGGAGGAGCTGGTGGTGCATCTAGAAAGTTGGCTCAACAAACAGTGATCAGGACTCCCAGGCTTGGCAGCGCCATTTATTTTCAGAGGATAATACAATGAGCTTCTTGTCTATGAAGATGTCTTACTAAATTTGGAGAAACTACTTTAGGTTTTGAGCAATAAATAAATCTAGTTTCTACATGACAGCAGTTGATATGAGAAAGGTAACGATGAATACTGAGTCGTGTGCACTGGACATCGGATTTGTGTCAATTTTATGGGACATTTGGAAACAGATGTTTGAGAATCATGTGGCGGTTGTTGTTCAATCACTAAGTTATGTCCAGCTCTTCGTGACCCCATGAACTGCAGCATGCCGGGTTCCTCTATCCTCCACTATCCCCTGGAGTTTGCTCAAATTCATGTCCATGGAGTCGGTGATGCTATCTAAGCATCTCATCCTCAGCCTCCCCCTTCTCCTTTTCCTTTTGCCTTCCATCTTTCCCAGCATAAGAGCCTTTTTCAATAAGTCAGCTCTTCACATCAGGTGGCCAAAGTACTGGAGCTTCAGCTTCAGCACCAGTCCTTCCAATGAATATTCAGGGTTGATTTCCTTTAGGGTTAACTAGTTTGATCCCCTTGTAGTCCAAGGGACTCACAAGAGTCTTCTCCAACACCACAATTCAAAACCATCAATTCTTCAGTGTTCAGTCTTCTTTATGGTCAAATTCTCACATTTGTACATGACTACTGGAAAAAGCATAGCTTTGAATATATGGACATTTGTTGAACAAGTGATGTCTCTGTTTTTAATATATTGTGTAGGGTTGTCATAGCTTTCCTTAAGGGGCAAGTGTCTTTTAATTTCATGGCTGCAGTCACTGTCTGTGGTGATTTTGGAGTCCAATAAAATAAAATCTGCCACTGCTTCCACTTTTTCTCCATTTGCCATGAAATGATGGGACAAGATGCCATGATCTTCAGTTTCTGAATGTTGAGTTTTAAACCAGTTTTTTCACTCTTCTGTTTCACCCTCATCAAGATCTTTAGTTTCTCTTCACTTTCTGTAATCAAACTGGTATTATCTATACATCTGAGGTTGTTATTTCTCCTGTCAATCTTAATTTCACTCTGTGATTCATCTAGCCTGGCCTTTCGTATGATGTTCTCTACATATAAATCAAATAAGTCGGGTGACAATATATGACTTGTCATAATCCCAATTTTGAACCAGTCAATTGTTAATATAAGCTTAAAGGACAAGTAAGGAGGATCTTTCTATTTCCATATATATTCTGATTGCATTTAACTTTTTAGCTAGAATGAGAGTCCATAGAAGTGACATGTTATAGATATCCACCACAAGATTTCAGGCATGAGTTGTGTCCATGTGTTGACTTTGAGAATTTATAGATACACAAAAATTGGTTTACTGTACCCCATGCAAAAGCAACCAAACCAGCTTAGCTTTTATCTCTCAGGACTAAGATTTCTGATTGGAGATGGCAGTGATAATAAAAAGATAGGATGCTTTAACCTACCTCTTACCTCTGGATTAAGTAGTTATTTGATTAAAGTGAGATGGAAGAATATCACTCAAGCTTTGGCACTATGGCTGAATAGAATGACTTAATCTGTATGTCATTCACAACCCTGAGGTTCAATCTCTGCAGGCACTCTGGCCAAGTTCCTAATAAAAGCAATGTTAAAAAATCTAAAGAGTAAGTTAGGCAAACTAATCAAGCAAACTAGAAGTTTTAAAATATACCAAGAGAAACCCTGTCTTCATTGTTTGGGAATTGAATGAAATAGGTTTCAAGTTTTTTTTGGAGAGATGCCCTTTCCCCCAAATCCACATAAAGACAAGCTCAGCTTGAACTAGTTGACATAAGAGAATGGCCAATAAAAAAAGGGGGGGAACTTTTTCTTAATTATTAAACAGCCAGTGTCCATTGGCAGCAGTGGAAACAACTGAAACAATAAGGCCTGAAGATTGGCACAACTGTATTCTGAGAGAATTAAATAACTTAGGCCAGTTACAAAGGAAAAAAGAAGCCTGAGTACTTGTGGAATTCTAGAAGGGGAAAGAAGGTGCAACTGAGAGCTATGTTCTTATAGAGACTCTAATCCATTGTCTTTATTATAATCCCTCTGTCAATATGGCCTAGCAAGTGCGAGCTTTATAAAACTAAAATATTTCTTTCTGGTGTTCAAAGGATAGGTACAAATTTTTGCAAAAGACACAGTGAATAAGGGCATTAAATGTAAGTTATTTTTCAAAATATTATATTAGAGGTCTTACTATAACGAGAAAGATAATGATGAGAAGCAACTTAGATTACTGTTCCCTGCTTGAAAAATAACTTCTTTTGCTTAAGAAAATGGAAAACAAAGGAGTTAGAAAACATCAATGACTTTTCCTATATCCTCAACAAGCAGTATTCACTTGTTCAGGACTGCTATTGAAAATGTCAAGAAAGTCAAAGTTAGCACCACTGATATGCCTGATCAGAGAACTCAGTAGCATCTCCAGTTTATCCAATATGTAAGCTCTGACTGCAGGCACCATTGAAATCATCCTCAGTTGTCACCACTAAAAATATATTGTAACGGTTAAAACAAATGGGAGAAGGAAATGGCAACCCACTCCAGTATTCTTGCCTGGAGAATCCCAGGGACAGAGAAGCCTAGTGGGCTGCCATCTATGGGGTCGCACAGAGTCGGACACGACTGAAGCGACTTAGCAGCAGCAGCAAAACAAATGAGTTTGTTTTCCACATCTGTAATATCTGTTTCTGCTTTATTGACTATGCCAAAGCCTTTGATTGTGTGGATCACAATCAACTGTGGAAAATTCTGAAAGAGATGGGAATACCAGACCACCTGACCTGCCTCTTGAGAAACCTATATGCAGGTCAGGAAGCAACAGTTAGAACTGGACATGGAACATCAGACTGGTTCCAAATAGGAAAACGAGTACATCAAGGCTGTATATTGTCACCCTGCTTATTTAACTTATATGCAGAGTACATCATGAGAAACGCTGGACTGGAAGAAGCACAAGCTGGAATCAAGATTGCTGGGAGAAATATCAATAACCTCAGATACGCAGATGACACCACCCTTATGGCAGAAAGTGAAGAGGAGCTAAAAAGCCTCTTGATAAAAGTGAAAGAGGAGAGTGAAAAAGTTGGCTTGAAGCTCAACATTCAGAAAACGAAGATCATAGCATCTGGTCCCATCACTTCATGGGAAATAGATGGGGAAACAGTAGAAACAGTGTCAGACTTTATTTTTGGGGGCTCCAAAATCACTGCAGATGGTGACTGCAGCCATGAAATTAAAAGGCGCTTACTCCTTGGAAGAAAAGCTATGACCAACCTAGATAGTATATTCAAAAGCAGAGACATTACTTTGCCGACTAAGGTCTGTCTAGTCAAGGTAAGGTTTTTCCTTTGGTCATGTATGGATGTGAGAGTTGGACTGTGAAGAAGGCAGAGTGCTGAAGAATTGATGCTTTTGAACTGTGGTGTTGGAGAAGACTCTTGAGAGTCCCTTGGACTGCAAGGAGATCCAACCCTGGGATTCTTTGGAAGGAATGATGCTAAAGCTGAAACTCCAGTACTTTTGCCACTTCACGCAGAGTTGACTCATTGGAAAAGACCCTGATGCTGGGAGGCATTGGGGGCAGGAGGAGAAGGGGACGACCGAGGATGAGATGGCTGGATGGCAATACAGACTCGATGGACGTGAGTCTGAGTGAACTCCAGGAGTCGGTGATGGACAGGGAGGCCTGGTGTGCTTCAATTCATGGGGTCACAAAGAGTCAGACATGACTCAGCGACTGAACTGAACTGAACTGAACAGAACTTATTTCTGCTTTACAGATAAGTTCATTTGTATCCCTTTTTTTCCACACATAAGCAATGTCATATGATATTTTTCTTCTCTAACTTAACTCACTCAGTATGATAGGTCCATCCATGTTGCTGCAAATGGCATTATTTTGTTCTTTTTTGTGGTTGAGTGATATTCCATTGTATATGTGTATTATATCTTCTTAATCCTTTCCTCTGCTGATGGACACTTAGGTTGCTTCCATGTCCTGGCTACTGTAAATAGTGCTGCAATGAATATTGGGGTTCAAGTATCTTTTGCAGTTATGGCTTTTTCTGAATATAAGCCCAGGAATGGAATTGCTGGATCAAATAGTAGCTCTGTTTTTAGTTCTTAGGGAGCTTTCATGCTGTTCTCCATAGTGGCTCTACCAATTTACACTCCCATCAGCTGTGTAGGAAAGTTCTTTTTTCTACACTCCCTCTCTAGCATTTATTGTTTGTAGATTTTTGACAATAGCCATTCTGACTGGTGTGAGGTGATACCATCTTACAGTTTTGATTTGCATTTTTCTAAGAGTCATGTTGAACATCTTTTCATGTGCCTGTTGACCATCTGTATGTCTTCTTTGGAGAGATGTCTATTTAGATCTTCTGCCCATTTTTTGTTTTATATTATATATATACATATATATAAAATACATCATACACAAAAATAAACTCAAAATGGATTAAAGACCTAAGTGTAAAGCCAGATACTATAAACTTTTAGAGGAAAACATAAGCAGAACACTGTTTGACATAAATTGCAACAAGATATTTTCAATCTACCAAAGATTGAAATATATATATAACCCTCTCTAGCATTTATTGTTTGTAGATTTTTGACAATAGCCATTCTGACTGGTGTGAGGTGATACCATCTTACAGTTTTGATTTGCATTTTTCTAAGAGTCATGTTGAACATCTTTTCATGTGCCTGTTGACCATCTGTATGTCTTCTTTGGAGAGATGTCTATTTAGATCTTCTGCCCATTTTTTGTTTTATATTATATATATACATATATATAAAATACATCATACACAAAAATAAACTCAAAATGGATTAAAGACCTAAGTGTAAAGCCAGATACTATAAACTTTTAGAGGAAAACATAAGCAGAACACTGTTTGACATAAATTGCAACAAGATATTTTCAATCTACCAAAGATTGAAATATATATATATACTTATATATATTCATATATATATATATAGAGAGAGAGAGTTGCATTAGCTATTTGTATTATATTTTGGAGATTAATCCTTTGTAGGGCTTCCCAGATGGTCATAGTGGTAAAGAATCCACCTGCAAATGTATGGTTCGATCCCTGCGTCAAGAAGATCCCCTAGAGGGGGGCATGGCAACTCACTCCACTATTCTTGCTGGGAGAATTCCATGGACAGAAGAGCCTGGTGAGCTATAGTCCATGGGGTCACAAAGTGTCAGACACAACCGAGGAACTAAGCACAGACAATCCCTTGTCAACTGCTTCATTTGCAAATATTTTATCCCATTCTGTGGGTTGTCTTTTCATATTGTTTATGGTTTCCTTTGCTGTGCAAAAACTTTAAGTTTAGTTAGGTCCCATTTATTTATTTTTGTTTTTATCTTAATTACTCTGGGAGGTAAATTGAAAAGATCTTGTTGCAATTTATCTCAAACAGTGTTCTGCTTATGTTTTCCTCTAAAAGATTGTAGTATCTGGCCTTACACTGGTCTTTAATCCATTTTGAGTTTATTTTTGTGTATGATGTTAGGGAGTATTCTAATTTCATTCTTTTACATATATTGTCCCATTTTCCCAGCACCACTATTGAAGAGATTGTCTTTTCTCCATTGTATATTCTTTTCTTGTTAGTCATAGATTAGGGGACCTTAGGTACATGGATTTATCTCTGGACTTTTTAATCCTACTCCATTGATCTATATATCTGTTTTTATGCCAACTAATAAAAACCTTCTATTGCACAGGGAATTCTACTCAATTCTCCATAATAACCTATATGGGGAAAATCTTTAAAAAGATTGGAATATATGTATATGTATAACTGATTCATTTTGCTGTACACCTGAAACTAACATGATGAAAGTGAAAAAAGGGAGTGAAAAAGTTGGCTTAAAACTCAACATTCAGAAAACTAAGATCATGGCATCCTGTCCCATCACTTCATGACAAATAGATAGGGAAACAATGGAAACAATGACAGATTTTATTTTGGGGGGGACTCCAAAATCACTGCAGATGGTGACTGCAGCCATGAAATTAAAAGATGGTTGCTCCTTGGAAGAAAAGCTATGACCAACCTAGACAGCGTATTATAAAGTAGAGACATTATTTTGCCAACAAAGGTCTGTCTAGTCAAAGCTATGGTTTTTCAGTAGTCTGGTATGGATGTGAAAGATGAACTATAAAGAAAGCTGAGCACTGAAGAACTGATGCTTTTGATCTGTGGTGATGTAAAAGACTCAAGAGTTCCCTGGACATCACGGAGATCCAACCAGTCAATCCTAAAGAAAATCAGTCCTGAATAGTTGTTGGAAGGACTGATGTTAAAATAAAAACTCCAATAATTTGGCCACATGATGCGAACTCACTCCTTGGAAAAGACCCTAATGGTGGGAAAGATTGAAAGCAGGAGGAGAAGGATGAGATGGTTGGATGGCATCACCGACTCAATGAACATGAGTCTGAGTAAACTCCAGGAGTTGGTGATGGACAGGGAAGCCTGGCGTGCTGTAGGCCACGGGGTCGCAAAGAGGTGGACACGACTTAGTGACTGAACTGAACTGAAACTAATACAATATTGTAAATCAACTATACTCTAAAACTTTTTAAATAAATTTAAAAAAAAGAAAAGATATAAAATTAGTTGAAAGGAAAAATGAAACGAGGGAAGCAGTCATAAAATTTCTGTGGCCCCTTAGAATTCTCTTTTAGAACCCAAGAACAAAGCCTCAAATAGACTTAAACTGCTTTATGAGGTACACTTCTCTGATAATGAATTTACTTAGTTGTGTGAATCCAATAAGCAGCCATTTGAAAACATACAAAATTGTTAAAGATAATTTTAATGAAAATGTAAAATCATGATTTTTATACAAATATACAGAAGTATAATAAAGATTTTATTTATAGTGAGGGAATCAAGAAAATATTTTAAGAAATTCAAAGAAGCATTCAGAGACACGCTTATAGGACAAGAATACATAAATAAATGTAAAAATGGACACAGAACTAGAGTGTTTCATAGTAAGGAAAATAAGTCAACTGAAGCTTCATCAGAAAGAACAGAATTTATACAGAAGAGAATTTGTCTACAAGAAATACTAGTTTTGCTTCACGACCAGATATGACTTTCTTGTTGTTATTTTAGTTGCTAAATCGTTTCTGACTCCTTTGTGACCCCATGGACTGTAGTTCACCTGGCTCCATGGGACTTCCCACGCAAGAATATAGAGTGGTTGCCATTTTCTTCTCCAGGAGGTATTCCACACTCAGGAGTCAAACTCACGTCTCCTTCATTGGCAGGTGTATACATTACCACTGACTGAGTCACCAGGGAAACCATCTATAATTTACAGAATTATAAAAAATTTCTATAAAATAAGAATTGTATAATTTGAAATGATATTCTATAGACAATACATAATAGTCTATGAAGGTTGAATTTTTTTCAAAATGAATTTTTTATTAACTATGGGGTAATGTTATATATAGTACTCTATTTCCTTATTTTCATGTTTAACCTTTTAATGATATTTATCTATAGAATTATTTGTCTATAGACTTGTCTGTCTCCATAAATATGTCATTCCTTGAGCCTTTTTCAAAATATATTTTTCTAAAACTTAGGAGATAACCAGAGTCAATTAGAACAACTTGTTAGTTTAACCTCTAGTACGTTTAATTGTGCTAAAATTAAATATTTCAGCTTTTTCATTATGAGTCTCTTTTTGCATGTAAGCTGAAACTACATTGTTGAATATACTGATTTTCTAAAAACTTCAAATAAATATTTTTGTAGGGAACAAAGAGTAATATTTCCACAGCATTCAAATCTATCAAAGCTGAACAGCTTAATGAGTATTCTAAACTTACAAAATGATTAAATATAACTGTTTCCTTTATCTTTGTTTGCCCTTAAAATACTAGAAAATATCAAAATAAAAAATCAAGGAAAGGGAAAATATGGCATATTAATCATATGCTAAATTGAGCCTAGAAGAAAAATTTTCAATCTGGAAAATTTTTATGAAAATAGTAAATTGCTTTTTATAGCTTTTGATATTAACATAAATTTGTTCAATACTTAACCCAGATGTTTGACTTGTAATAACACTGTTTTGAAAATAATTATTATGTACTGTATCTTTAGAATGGAAATATAATTTATATCTTTAAGCCTGTAGACACTCTGATAATAGATATATATTTTTCTTGCTTCAAATTAACATAACTTATTAAATACTATCACAGTGGGAACTGAATTTTGACATAGTGAATTATTTATTTTTCTAATTGTGTTGTTTTATAATGGCATCTGGTACAGAAACTCCTTGAAGTGTTAATAAAAGTAATAGTTTCATTTATCTCAAAACAAATAATTGAAAGGTATAATTTACTATGTAAAGAGACTTTCATCTAAACCCTTTTTTTCTAATCAGTGTAGAGCAATGATAACTGGTCTTCAGTGGATATTAAATATTATACATCTTTTAAAATTTCATATTGGTTTGTCCTCTCATTCTTGCAAGTTCTTCAGGTTTGTTGGTGGTGGTGGTTTGTTTGTTTCAATTTTTAGAAGAAAAACAACCTGATTAGATGCATTTACTCTGAGATCTTAGTATGTGAGAATGATAACTATCCAGGGACATATAAATTTAAAACTGAATGACTGCTTACAGAAATAAAAGTCTATATTTTGTGTTATTTCAAACTCTGGTGAAGGTTTGGGAGATTTTTTCCTGTTCTCAAATTCTCCTATTTAACCAGAAGTAAATTTGTATAATAACATTTGGATGTTAAACACATATTACTTTATATTATGGTAGGTAAAATAAGATACTAATCAGATCAGAAAATACTACAGTTGGTGTTTTATTTTCACAAACATTGAAAGATTCAGATTAGGATTCTGCCTAGTGCTGTCAGGGTAACCAAGTACTCTCTATGTCTGCTCTAGCACTTACTAGCTATAAACATTTGGTATGTCAGTCAACATATGTTTCCTTATAGATAAAGTAGAAATTATACCAATATCACAAGAGTCTTCTGAAGATCAAATACACTACAGTGTTTTCAAGCTTTCTTAAGAGCAATTAGCTGCAGAAAATTACTTTCAAGAAAGTACTGTTTAAATTCCCAGAATATAAGTACATATTTGACAGAGAAGCTCTATTTCAGTGGTAGGCAGAGTGTAAAGGGCCACAAAGTAGTGTTTTAAGCTTTTCAGACGACACAGCATCTGCTACAGCTCCTCTGGTCTACAATTGTGGAATGACAATCAATGAAAGAATGACTGTGGCTGTGTTCCACTAAAATTTATTTATGGACACAGAAATTTGAATAACATAGAATTTCATTTGTCATGGACTATTAGTTGTTTTACAATTATTTAATTATAGTTATGTGATAAAGGATTTTAAACATGCCAGTCATTCAAAACAGGCAATGAAGACTGAGTTTTGAAGGGGTCCTAATATTCCTGCTTATTGGCTTCTTCCTCTTTGGTCAGGGAAGCCCCTTCATAAACCCAAAAAACTTCCCAGGGAATGGTTGGAAAGTCAATGATACGATATTTCCAAGTCACATAAATTGTTAAGTGAAGTGAGTGAAGTCGCTCAGTCGGGTCCAACTCTTTGCAACCCCATGGACTGTAGTCTACCAGGCTCCTCTGTCCTGGGATTTTCCAGGCAATAGAACTGGAGGGGTTGCCATTTCCTTCTCCAGGGGATCTTCCTGACCCAGGGATTGAACCCGGGTCTCCCGCATTGTAGACACTTTACCGTCTGAGCCACCAGGGAAGTCCAAATAAGATCTCTGATAAAAACAATTCTTGAATTTATTTATTGGGAGTCAAGAAAACAGTCCAGAGGAGGCAATGGCACCCTACTCCAGTACTCTTGCCTAGAAAATCCCGTGGACAGAGAAGCCTGGTAGGCTGCCGTCCATGGGGTCGCTAAGAGTCGGACATGACTGAGCGACTTCACTTTCACTTTTGTCTTTCATGCATTGGAGAAGGAAATGGCAACCCACTCCAATGTTACCTGAAAAATCCCAGGGACGGGGGAGTCTGGTGAGCTGCCATCTATGGGGTCGCACAGAGTCGGAGACGACTGAAGCGACTTAGCAGCAGAAGCAGCAGCAGACAGCTAGTCATTGTTCATTAAATTATTATAAAAAATAACATATTCCAAGCTTCAACTGGAAGTTTTAATACATTTTTGCTATTCAAATAATCTTTGGAAGTAATTTCATCAATTTAAAAATTCAGGCTAATAAAATATAAGGTATTATTTCTGTTTATCAGTAAAGATAACTAACACAATATATTAACTGCATTAATATTTACAGAATTTTTTAATTGCTTCTTGAGTTCAATGAGAAAAAAGACTGCATCATATCCTGCTTTGTATTTCTATTACCTAAGAGAGTATTTGGCTCTCAATAAGCTGAAATTTTAAAGTTAATTAAATTATAGATAGCAATATATTGTGGTTCGGGACTTCCCTGGTGGCTCAGAGGTTAAAGTGTCTGCCTGGAATGCAGGAGACCAGGGTTCGATCCCTGGGTCGGGAAGATCCCCTGGAGAAGGAAATTGCAACCCACTCCAGTACTCTTGCCTGGAGAATCCCATGGAGGGAGGAGCCTGGTAGGCTACAGTCCATGGGGTCGCAAAGAGTCGGACATGACTGAGCGACTCACTTCACTTCATATTGTGGCTCAGATGGTAAAGATTCTGCTTGCAATGGTTTCATCTCTGGGTAGGAAGAGCCTCTGGAGAGAATGGCAACCACTCCAATATTCTTACCTGGAGAATTCTATGGACAGAGAGCCTGGCATGCTACCCCAGTCCATGCGGTCGCAAAGAGGCAGACATGACTAAGTGACTAACAAACGCACACATATTCAGTGGAAATGAGGTTTAATTTATTATAGTATTATGGCTTGTCAATACAGAAAAGCTATGTTTATATTATGCAAAAATGTAAGCACTTTATAAGTAGATATATACAGAGGTAAAAAGAGCTGGACTTGTACTAATTTGGATTTTTATTCTTTAAATTGGCATATGACCCTTGGTGATCTACTGGACTTCATTCAGCTCTGGTAGTCCAGGAAAGTAGTAATGTCTATTATCTCTTTTTTTTTAATACAATCGCATTTAGTTATAGTATAGGATATATAACATAAGAGATTATGAGTGCATCCTTCGTAACTTAAAGACAAACTACAAACTGAATTTGTACTACTTAATTTTCCAAATCTGTGTCCTAATTCTAGAAATCAGGAAGAGTTTAAAATGTAAATATAGGCTCTCTACATTTCTTTACTTCCTTTTATTTCTCACGTTACTTTTATTTTTCATTCTAAATTATATTTTCACCTTTACAATATCAATCTGTATTTTAACTGGACCGGGTCACACTCTATCTTCCTGAAGTCAGGCTTTATTTAGAAAAAAGAACTGAAAGTAGCATTCCATAAAGAGCTTAGGGATTGTGTTAGTTATGGTATAATTGTGGCTGCTTTGAGAATTCCAAAACCACACTTAATTAAGTGCATTTTTATCTCATATAAAAATCTAGGCTGATAGGGTAACTTTGCTCTTCAAATAGAACAAGGCTACTACTATTTTGTTTCCTCCTCTATCCTTATGGTGCTCTTTACCCTCATGGTCCAAGATTGCTCATCACATATCCACAATGTAATCCATGGTAAGGAAGAAGAACTTGAGCAATCATACCCTTCATTATAAATATATGAACTAAATATCACATACATCCTTCCTGCTTCTGCTCATATTGACTAGTAATTCGTTACATTGTAAGCTTCACTTCAGAGGAGGCTGAGTAATATAGGCTTATTCTTGGCAATCATGTATTTGCTCAGCATTGAGGTTATATGACTGCACAAATGGAAGGAAGAATGGATGTGTGGGGACAGTAAGCTGTCTTTGTGACAAATATATGTAGAATTTGATGAAAGAAATTTTTTTGTGAAGAGACAGAAGAGATTTCAGGATGAAAGAGTGACTAAAAGTTGCCACCAAGGAAACCAAAGCAGCAAACTATAACTAAAGTGAAAATGTTAGCCACTCAGCTGTGTCTGACTCTTCACAATCTCATGGACTAAAAGCCCGCCAGGTTCCACTGTCCATCGGATCATCCAGGCAAGAATACTAGGCATTCCCTTCTCCAGGGGATCTTCCTGATCCAGGGATCAAACCTTGTTCTCCTGTATTGCAGGTGGATTTTTTTTATCATCTGAGCCACCAGGAAAGCAAACTGTAATATAAGCATATAATAGGAAGAAATTGGTAGAGAACAATCAGGTTTAAGTTATGGCAGAATTCAATTCTATGAGTCTAAGGAAAATTCTTGTGTTAAGTTATGCCATTATCAATATATGTTTAAAGCCTTCTCTTGGTTTTTCTTAGCTCAGAGATTATGCATCAATATTTTATATACTTTTGACATGAACTAGTATATTTAACATGAGAATGTAACATTTTGAGAAAGAAATGCTCTGACAAAGCACTTCTAATGGTAAGACCAAACAGAATTTCCACCCCTCCACCCGGCAACCACAACACTTAATGAAGTGGTGTGAAGCAGGGCTAGTCCATGCTAACCTTCACACCCCCACCTAGGTGTCCATGGTCTATGTAGGGAGTTGAGCGTCTACCTTCATCTGTCATCAACAAAGTGGAATCAAGTGAAGTGAGTGTGGGTAGTAAACCCTGTTTTCCCCCAACTCCTGATGTCAACAGAGCAACATGGAGAACTAAGCTCAACTCTAACCCATCTAGGAGGAAGAATGAAGTGGTAGAAAATGGAATAATTGGTACCATGCTTCCCCCATGTCATTAGGACCCGGCAGGAAACTAACTTTCTGTCCCAGCCATGCTCCAATAAAGTATGTGGGTCGTCCTCCATGGTCCCTCTTCTTAATGACTCTGGGTCTACAGAGGAGCTCTCAGAGGAAATGAATTATTGCAAATTTGTGGCCTCCTTTCACTGGGAAGCTGCCAGCATGATGAAGAGGTAGCTGAGCTTGCACCCAGTCTGTCTGCAAGGAGTCATTATGAGTACTCATTTCACTTTTACTGGGATCTGGCAGAAAGGCCTATATATATATACATATATATACACATACTTACCATGAACTTATGCTACAGCTCAAAAGGAGGATGGATTACTGAAATCAAAACATTTTTTAATAAGGATACAGTGCCTCATAAAAATAATATCCTAAATGTCCAAGCTACAATCAAAAATCACTGGTCACATGAACAATCAGGAAATCACAACGTAAATGAGAAAAGACAATCAGCAAATGACAACACCCAGACTATGCCAAGTTTGGAATTATTTAGACCAGAATTTTAAAGCAACCATTATATAATTTATTAAACAATTAACTATGAAGTATTTTTAAACAAAATAAAAATAGTAAATTTTCAAGAAATGGAGGACATGAAAAGTACTAAGTGAAAATTGTGGAGCTAAAAAATACAATAGCAGAAATAAAAAGCTCAGTGGATGCCCTGGACAGTGACACTGGAAGTTGAAGTGACAGAAGATGGAGTTAATGAACTTGAAGACAGATCAATAAAATTTACATGATATGAAAAAAGAGAGACTTGAGGACCTGTAAGACAATAACAAGAATGCTATATCCCTATAACTGGAGTTCCGAAAGAAGACAGAGTAAGTAGGACTGAAAAAGTTTTCAAAGATGGAATGACTATTTCCCAAATGTTGTAAGCATATAAACTCACAGATTTAAGAATGTGAGTAGATAAATCAAAGTGATCCATGATGAGATTTATCATACTGAATTTCTGAATACTGAAGACAAAGAAATTGTCTTTGTTACAGAGAAACTGAGAAGTTACTTACAGGGAAGTACCAATTCAAATAGTGGTGGATTTCTTGTGTGTGACATTATGGAGGCCAGAAGGAAGAGGCCTAAAAATTTTCAAGCACTGAAAGAAGAATTATCAATAGTGAATTCTATATTAAATGTAACTATCCTTCAGGAATGAATAGGGAATAAAGACATTTTCAGAAGAAGGAAAACTAAGAGAAGGATCCTGGTTATTTGTCTCTACCTCTGCCCATCAAAATAGAATTCACTGTGAAAATAAGACACAGTGTATATTCAGAGTTTTTAAATTATTAATACTATGTTAGTAAAAAGGAACTGAAAAAACAAAAAATCCAGTTATGGGTAGCTAAGCTTTGCAAACAGGTAAAGGTAACATGAGATGGGCAACTATGTGTCAGAGTGCAGAAAATCCAGGATAACCATGGAATATTCTTCTGAAGTATCAGTTTCAATCAGTGAAACTAATTTGAAACCTCCATTATGTAATTTTCATGGTAGATCAACTACTTCCACAGAGTTAGTGGTTCATGGACTATGATGCATAATATTCATATTACAAAGTTCAGGTAACTCCTCAAGGGTTGCTCTTATATGGAAATGGAATTTATAAATTAAGTGTAATTCTGTCCACTGAAAAAATATTTTTATTCAATTCTTAATTAGTTATGAGTCATGCACCTCTTTCAAGAGACATCAGCTAAATAACTGATACTCAGAATTAATAATTATGGAACTGTTTCAATAAGAAAGTATTAAATAATGTCTCTCAGGAAATTAGATACCATTCTGAACTATAATAATTGCTCGCTATTTCTTTAATAAGAATATATATGCATTCAGCCTCTCAAAGATTTTCTCAGCTTGTTGTATTTGACTCTTTTGCTAAACCTATATTATAGCTTTACATTATCTCATGTCACAGTAATTATTCTATGTTATTTTCTGAAAACCAAATCTGTCAGAGGACTGAAATGTTCCAACTGAAGGTGAGAAAACATCTAGCAGAAAAAAAAATATTCACAGACTGACAAGGGAAATCAACATTTTAGGTATATAACATGACCTAAAACAGTCTGATGCTATTGCCAAAGAGGCCCTTTCTTCCTTGAAGACAGTGAGTTAGAAAAGTTTTTGAAGCATTAACTCTTCAGATTCTTACTTACACTCATATCCAGGAAATCTTTCTGCAAAGCTAACTGAACTGTCTTCAAGGACTGGTCACTACAGAGTTAGATCTTATGCGCAATAAAGCAATTCCAGTTACAGGAGAAAGCATGTACTGGATTTTCAGCTCTATGAAGGCCCTCTTAAAGCCCAATGCTTACAAATTTAGACTGAATGAAACAGCAATCAAAATTTAAATGTAAAATGAAGTGAAGTGAAAGTCACTCAATTTTGTCTGACTCTTTGCAACCCCATGGACAATACAGTCCATGGAATTCTCCAGGTCAGGATATTGGAATGGATAGCCTTTCCCTTCTTCAGAGGATCATCCCAACCCAGGAACTGAAACAGAGTCTCCTGCATTGTAGGCAGAGTCATTAAATGTAAAAGTCTAGTTTAATCAGAGCAACAAACCAAGTTTTAAGAAAAAGAATCATAATCATCTTACAGTACCAACTAGCATAATTAATGTCATTTGCTAAGTCATCAAGGCAGAATGAGTCTTTTCAACAGTGATGCTGAGGCATAACTTAAATATGGTTTTGGATATTATTTTATTAAATAAAAAATACATATTAAAAACATGTTTGCCAACAAGTAAAATTCCCTGGTGCCAGGAGAATAAGAACTGGCAACACAGATGAAGTGAACAAGTAGGAATTAAGGTATATTAATTGATTAATCAATTAATTAACTCAACATTTAAAAAACTAATATCATGGCATCCAGTCCCATCACGTCATGGCAATAAAGGTGGGGGGAATGAAAACAGTGACCAACTTTGTTTTCCTGGGCTACAAAATCACTGCAGGCCGTGACCACAGCCATGAAATTAAAAGACAGTTTTCCTGGGAAGGAAAGCTATGCCAAACCTAGATAGCATATTAAAAAGAAAAACCATCACATTGTCAACAAAGGTCCATATAGTTAAAGCCATGGTTTTCCCAGCAGTCATGTATGGAAGAGAGAATTGAACCATAAAGAAGGCTAAGCACTGAAGAATTGATGTTTTTGATCTGGATTGCTGGAGAAGACTGTTGAGAGTCCCTTGGATGGCAAGGAAATCAAGCCAGTCAATCCTAAAGGAAATCAACCCTGAAAATTCATTGAAAAAGATGATGCTGAAGCTGAAGCTCTAATACTTTGACCACCTCGTGCAAAGAGCCAAATCATTGGGGAAAAACCTGATTCTGGGAAAGATTGAGGGCAGGAGGAGAAGGGTCAACAGAGGATAAGATGGTCGGATGATATCACTGACTCAATGGACATGAGTTTGAGAAAACTCAGGGAGATGGTGAAGGCAAGAAAGCCTGGCATGCTGCAGTTGATGGGGTTGCAAAAAGTCGGACGTAACTGAGCAAGTGACAACAACAAAGATATATTAATTGATTAATCAATTAATTTTCATTAAAGGGATGTAAAAATAAAAGAAGAGGGCCTGTATAAAGCAGGGGGTAGGGTATATCACAAGAATAGAACTAGAAAGAGATTATGGGGAAGATATCTGTGGAAGTGATCTAAGTGTGGATAAGTTCAAAAACAAGTGGCATCTGGACCTTGAGCCACGAAGGCTAGTCAAAGCAGGAATAGCCAAGAAGGGCTGCTGGACGACTTGCCTGGCTAGGCTGGGGAGACCAGTGAAGCTCAGCCAACAGTGGGGACGGCTGAACAGTACATTTCTTGGGTGAAGAGGACATTCTTTGTTCTTCTTTTTTCTGGTTGTCTAAGAACTTCTGGGCTTTCCTCATAGCTCAGTTGGTAAAGAATCCACCTGCGTGCAGGAGACTCCTGTTCGATTCCTTTGTCAGGAGGATCCACTGGAGAAGGGATAGGCTACTCACTCCAGTATTCTTGGACTTCCTTTGCAGCTCAGCTGGTAAAGAATCCACCCGCAATGTGGGAGACCTGGGTTCAGTCCCTGGGTTGGGACGATCCCCTGGAGAAGGGAAAGGCTACCCACACCAGTGTTCTGGCCTGGAGAATTCCATGGACTGTATAGTCCATGGGGCACAAAGAGTCAGACACAACTGAGTGAATTTCACTTTCACTTTCTAAGTAAGAACTTTAACTATTCTGAAGTTTTTCAGAATTCTCATTGATAAAACCAAATACCACCTGACTCGAGTTGACTCTGAATTAACCCTCATGTAACACAACTGATGTCAGAGACCTTGACACTCAGAGGGGCAGAAGTGTTAGGAAAGGAGAAGAGGCAGCGTCAGCACTTGGAAGGTATTTTGCCAGTGCATTAAACCTCAACTGTAAGCATTCCATGTGTTTTGTTGTATGTGAAATTTCCTAATATATAAGAAAATTCCTCGGGCTTCCCTGGTGCTGCTGTGCATAAAGTGGACTTTTGTCACAGGTGACAAACTTCAAGCAAGGGAATTATGAATATTTTATAAATTGTTCAAAGAAGACATTTTCTTAGTGTACAAATATGACTTGTTCTCCAGAGGGAGACACTATTTCAGTCTTCCAAAGCTGTTTGTTACATGAACATCATTGAAAATATAGACAAGATACTAGATGCAAGATACTAGATACAAGATGCTAAATATAAGACACATAATAAATCCAAAAAGAACAAACTAACAGAGTTAAAATACGTAAATAATTGACGTGGTGCACAAATTTTGTCATTAACCACACTCTGTACATTTTAAATTACATTTTTTATTACTTTACACAACTAAATTTCTTAAATCTAGATAGACAATCATCCACAGACACTTAAATTTTGCTTCCTATTTTAAAAATCTATATAGCTAATTTTATTTTTCTTATCTGATTGCAGTATCATAATTTTCAAAAAAGTGTTAAGCACTATATTCAAATAATCAATAATCATATGTTCCTCACTTTAATGAGAATATGACTAGATTTTCATTGTTAAGCATAATTGCTGCTTACGGATACATAGAGGAAAACATAGACATGCATATACACATTCCTTTATCAGACGTAAAAATTCAATTCTATTCATTACACAGGAAAATTTTAACTGGGTTCATGGCTAAACTTCAGGGGATTTCTCCTTTCGAGGATCCTTTTTTTTTTTTTCTAACAGAAATAAAGTTAAGAGAATTTCTCACCTCTAGATAAGTAATTCAGTGCTACAGGAAATATTTCAAAATTATCCTTATAATACTTAAGAAGGCTATGACATAAAGTGAAAGGTTATGGTTTCAGAATTTTTTTGCCTTTGAAGTGTAGGGCTTTCTTGGTGGCTAAGACAATAAATTCGATCCTTGGGTCAGGAAGATGCCTTGGAAAAGGGCATGGTTACCCACTCCAACGGAGAAGGCAATGGCAACCCACTTCAGTACTCTTGCCTGGCAAATCCCATGGGCGGAGGAGCCTGGTAGGCTGCAGTTTATGGGGTTGCTAGGAGTCGGACACGACTGAGCAACTTCACTTTCACTTTTCACTTTCATGCATTGGAGAAGGAAATGACAACCCACTCCAGTGTTCTCGCCTGGAGAATCCTAGGGATGGGGGAGCCTGGTGGGGTGCTATCTCTGGGGTCGCACAGAGTTGGACACGACTGAAGCGACTTAGCAGCAGCAGCAGCAGCACCCACTCCAATAATCTTACCTGGAAAATTTCATGGACAGAGGAGCCTGATGGGCTACAGTCCATGTTCAATTCAGTTAAGTCACTCAGTCATGTCCGACTCTTTCTGACCCTATTGACTACAGCATGCCAGGTTGCCCTGTCCATCACCAACTCCTGAAACTTACTCAAACTCATGTTCATTGAGTTGGTGATATCATCCAACCACCTCATCCTTCTCCCCTGCATTCAGTCTTTCACAGCACAGGGTCTTTTCAAATGAGTCAGTTCTTGGAATCATGTGGCCAAAGTATTGGAGTTTCAGTCTCAGTATCAGTCCTTCCAATGTATACTCAGGACTGATTTCCTTTAGGATGGACTGGTTGGATCTCCTTGCAGTCCAAGGGACTCTCAAGAGTCTTCTCCAACACCACAGTTCAAAAGCATCAGTTCTTCAGTGCTCAGCTTTCTTTATAATCCAACTGTCACATCCATACATGACTACTGGAAAAACCAAACCTTTAACTAGATAGACCTTTGTTGCCTAAGTAATGTCTCTGCTTTTTAATATGCTGTGTGTGTGGGTCATAACTTTTCTTCCAAGGAGTAAGCGTCTTTAAATTTCATGGCTGCAGTCATCATCTGCTGTGATTTTTGGAGCCCAAAAGAAAATCTGTCACTGTTTCCATTGTTTCCCAATCTATTTGCCATGAAGTGATGGGATCGGATGCTGTGATCTTAGTTTTCTGAATGCTTAGTTTTAAGCCAACTTTTTCACTCACCTTTTTCACTTTCATCAAGAAGCTCTTTACTTCTTTGGTTTCTGCCTTAAATGTGATGTCATCTGCATATCTGAGTTTATTGATATTTCTGCCAGCGCTCTTGATTCCAGCTTGTGCTTCATCAAGTCCAGCATTTCTCATGATGTACACTGCATATAAGTTTAATAAACAGGGTGATAATATACAGCCTTGACGTACTCCTTTCCCAATTTGGAACCAGTCTGTTGTTCCATATCCAGTTCTAACTGTTGCTTCTTGACCTGCATACAGATTTCTCAGGAGGTAGGTAAGGTGGTCTGGTATTCCATCTCTTGAATAATTTTCCACAGTTTATTGTGATCCACACAGTCAAAGACTTTGGCATAGTCAATAAAACAGAAGTAGATATTTTTCTGGAACTCTCACTTTCTCGATGATCCATCGGATGTTGAAAATTTGATCTCTGGTTCCTCTGCCTTTTCTAAATTCAGCTTGAACATCTGGAAATTCACAGTTCAAGTTACTGTGAAGCCTGGCTTGAAGAATTTTGGGCATTACTTTGCTAGCGTGTGAGATGACTGCAATTGTGTGGTAGTTGAACATTCTTTGGCATTGCCTTTCTTTGGAATTGGAATGAAAACTGACCTTTTCCAGTCCTGTGGCCACTGCTGAGTCTTCCAAATTTGCTGGCATATTGAAGCACTTTCATAGCATCATCTTTTAGGATTTGAAATAGCTCTACTGGAGTTCCATCACCTTCACTAGTTTTGTTTGTATTGATGCTTCCTAAGGCCCACTTGACTTTCCATTCCAAAGTATCTGGCTCTAGGTGAGTGATCATATCATCATGATTATCTGGGTCATGAAGATCTTTTTTGTGTATTTCTTCTGTGTATTCTTGCCACCTCGTCTTAATATCTTCTGCTTCTGTTAGGCCCATACATTTTCTGTCCTTTATTGTGCTGATCTTTGCATGAAATATTCCCTTGGTATCTCCAATTTTCTTGAAGCGATCTCTAGTCTTTCCCATTCTATTGTTTTCCTCTATTTCTTTGCATTGATCTCTGAGGAAGGCTTTCTTTCCTCTCCTTGCTATTCTTTGGAACTCTGCATTCAGATGCTTGTATCTTTCTTTTTCTCCTTTGCCTTTAACTTCTCTTCTTTTCACAGCTATTTATAAGGCCTTGTCAGACAACCATTTTGCCTTTTTGAATTTCTTTTTCTTGGGAATGATCTTGATCACTGCCTCCTGTACAATGTCAGGAGCCTCTGTCCATAGTTCTTCAGGCATTATGTCTATCACATCTAATCCCGTGAACCTCTTCATCACTTACACTGCATAATCCTAAGAGATTTAACTTACTTCATACCTGAATGGTCTAGTGGTTTTCCCTACTTTCTTCAATTAAGTCTGAATTTGGTAATAAGGAGTTCATGATGAGGGTGGCTAAACCTGAAGACTATTGAGTGACTGACTGTGTGGATCACAATAAACTGTGGAAAATTCTGAAAGAGATGGGAATACCAGACCACCTGACCTGCCTCTTG
>SJXQ01011925.1:6237-161531 GCA_006408695.1 Aepyceros melampus
TGTGCGATCTTAACCCCAATTTCTCTCTAAAGGATTGTTCAGTTAAGTCTGCAAAGGACAGTTGGATCTTGGTGAATAACAGTGGATTATCAACTTCATCAGAGGGTCACTCCAATTTAGCTGCTCTTCAAGATGTCATTGCTTTGTTGGAGCAAAGCAACACATTCTTTGGGTCTAGTATGTCTGTTGGAAGTAATTTACCTCCTGAATTTAGTTCACATACATAATTAATACATGTCATTGTAAAAAATTCAAAACATGTAATAATGAGCAGAAAGAAGGTAAAGGTAGCCTGAAAGCTGTACCCTAAATTAACTCCCAGGATTCAGGAATCCTAGTGGGCAAGAGGCTCACACTGTTGGTATATCGATTCTCACTTGTTCCCCTGCTTTCAGCACAGCCTTCCACCTCCAGGGGATGCTGGGGCCCCGAGTCCAGAGCTTTGCTGAATAAGCATCTCCAGGGAGTAAACCTCCAGTCTTCAGCCAGTGGCAAGGGGATATAGATTCCAGCCACTCTGTGTTCAGACTTGCCTTAACTCCCCCAGTTCTCCACCCACCTGATCACGATGGCGGGCTTGACCAGGGATTGAACCCAGGCCATCTTCACTGGGAGCGCAGAGTCTCAGCCACTGGACCATCAGGGAAGTGCCTATTCTGTTGGTTTCTGCCGTACATCAGCATGAATCAACCACAGGTATATGTATGTCCCCTCCCCCTTGAGGCTCCCTCCCACTGCAAAATCGCCAGTGGAAATTTGCTATGTGACACAGGGAGCTCAAACCCAGTGCTCTGTGCTTCCAGACTCTTATTGCTGTTGTCTCCCTGCCACCTTTATTTTTCTTTATGGTTGAACTTTTGATTGAATCTGTTTACTCTTACTTCAGTGGAGTTATAAGAGGGAGTTCAGTTTACTTCAGTTCAGTCGCTCAGTCGTGTCTGACTCTTTGCGACCCCATGAATCGCAGTACGCCAGGCCTCCCTGTCCATCACCAACTCCCGGAGCTCACTCAGACTCATGCCCATCGAGTCAGTGATGCCATCCAGCCATCTCATCCTCAGTCGTCCCCTTCTCCTCCTGCCCCCCAGTCCCTCCCAGCATCAGGGTCTTTTCCAATGAGTCAACTCTTTGCATGAGGTGGCCAAAGTACTGGAGTTCAGCTTTAGCATCATTCCTTCCAAAGAACTCCCAGCACCGATCTCCTTTAGAATGAACTGGTTGGATCTCCTTGCAGTCCAAGGGACTCTCAAGAGTTTTCCAACACCACAGTTCAAAAGCATCAATTCTTCGACACTCAGCCTTCTTCACAATCCAACTCTCACATCCATACATGACCACTGGAAAAATCATAGCCTTGACTTGATGGACCTTTGTTGGCAAAGTAATGTCTCTGCTTTTGAATATGCTATCTAGGTTGGTCATAACTTTCCTTCCAAGGAGTAAGTGTCTTTTAATTTCATGGCTACAATCACCATCTGCAGTGATTTTGGAGCCCCCCAAAATGAAGTCTGACACTGTTTCCATTGTTTCCCCATCTATTTGCCATGAAGTGATGGGACCGGATGCCATGATTTTCATTTTCTGAATGTTGAGGTTTCAGCCAACTTTTTCACTCTCCTCTTTCACTTTCATCAAGAGGCTTTTTAGTTCCTCTTCACTTCTGTCATAAGGGTGGTGTCATCTGCATATCTGAGGTTATTGATATTTCTCCCGGCAATCTTGATTTGAGCTTATGCTTCTTCTAGACCAGTGTTTCTCATGATGTACTCTGCATAGAAGTTAAATAAGCAGGGTGACAATATACAGCCTTGACGTACTCCTTTTCTTATTTGGAACCAGTCTGTTGTTCCATGTCCAGTTCTAACTGTTGCTTCCTGACCTGCATATAGGTTTTTCAAGAGGCAGGTCAGGTGGTCTGGTATTCCCATCTCTCTCAGAATTTTCCACAGTTTCTTGTGATCCACATAGTCAAAGGCTTTGGCATAGTCAATAAAGCAGAAATAGATGTTTTTCTGGAACGGTCTTGCTTTTTCTCTGATCCAACGGATGTTGGCAATTTGATCTCTGGTTCCTCTGCCTTTTCTAAAACCAGCTTGAACATCTGGAAGTTTATGGTTCACGTATTGCTGAGGGAGTAGAGATAAGTTTTTTGTTCATTTTTTGATGAATACTGGGAGCTATCATAAAATTCTCACATACATTTTAGGTACTATTTAAATTTAATCTAGTGTCCTAGAACCTGTTGCGCTGAGTGACTGCTTTGTGTGTGTGTGTATGTGTGTATTGAAGCTAAGGGGGCATCAGTGCTAGACAAATGTTTAATTGACCCTAGTTTTGTGCTATTATCATAATTAATCACAAATGTAATCTTCTTTGCTCCTTTCCCCTCATATTTTATAAAGAGTTGTTTTAAAATCTATTCTTTTGCACATTGGCCTTAAATCTATGTCAAAGTTTCTTCCTTTCCAAGAACAAGTAGAACCTGCCTTGCCTGGAATGTAAAAGTTTTTCAAAATACAGTAGGACCTTGACTTTTTTTGTTAAACATGCTTTTGTCCCATGTACACATAATAAGAAAAATTAAACGTTAAAAGCTAAGAAAAATTATAAAGAAAATGAAATTTAACAAAGCTTTTGCAGATGAAGGATTATAAAAATCTACAATCACTTCTCCATTTATTTTCTATTTCTTTCTGTTATGAATTAACAGACTCTCACATAAGTCCATTTATGTCTATAGTCCAAAGAGAATTAACAAATGTTAAGTGCCAATTTTATTCAAATTATTTGTTTATCCTAGATTCTCTTGGGTGCAAATGACAGAAACTCATCTCAAACTAACTGGCCGTAAGGAAATTTATTTATTTGAATACTTGGGAGTTTCAAGGATTTATTCAGCTCTAGTTATAACTGGATCAAATAGGATGTCAAATGATGTTGTCCGAATTCAAGTATTATATCCATCACAAACATTGTTTTATAAAAATTTTATCAGGCTGTTGACAATAATATTTAAACAAATATCCAAGCAAGTGTTTCATTTGAGGTGGTTCCCTCAGGAGAGTAATGTTTCTCTTGGGTTTTCCTTCTAGTCGTGTGGATTAGAGCCACAGGGTGAAATCAGTCTGGTAATTTTATAATCAGTATATTCAGTGTCCCCCATCTAATCTACTTTCTGTGGACACTCGTGTATCACACCCTGCAATCCCTTGAATGTCTGAGCTTTCCCCAGCCTTATCAGCCATAGTGGGGTGGAGAGGTTGCTTCAGCCTGTGGGAGATGAAAATGCCAAACTCTTGCTTTCCTGATAAGACATAAGTCAGCCAATGTCAGTTCTCTCTGAAGACTCTCCCCAAAGTCTCCCCATTCTTCTCAGATTAAAAGTTATTTATAGAGAACTAAAGTTTTCCCCCTCAAAACATCCTCTTATTCCTAGGAGAAACTAAGTGCAGGAGGGGATGCTGGGAGAGGAGGGGCCACTGGCTGGGATCTCCCAGTCCCCGCCCCAGGGGGGAGCAAAGCGAGGCTTTCTTGGACCCCTCGGAGCAAAACAGGGAGTGGAGGGAGGGGTCGTGCTTGGTTTAGACAAGGGGTGTGATGCCAGCACCAGCTGGCACCCACCGCCTGCACCCTGCACCAGCTGCGGGGTTAGCAGTTAATTTTATAATCAGTATATTCAGTGTCCCCCATCTAATCTACTTTCTGTGGACACTCGTGTATCACACCCTGCAATCCCTTGAATGTCTGAGCTTTCCCCAGCCTTATCAGCCATAGTGGGGTGGAGAGGTTGCTTCAGCCTGTGGGAGATGAAAATGCCAAACTCTTGCTTTCCTGATAAGACATAAGTCAGCCAATGTCAGTTCTCTCTGAAGACTCTCCCCAAAGTCTCCCCATTCTTCTCAGATTAAAAGTTATTTATAGAGAACTAAAGTTTTCCCCCTCAAAACATCCTCTTATTCCTAGGAGAAACTAAGTGCAGGAGGGGATGCTGGGAGAGGAGGGGCCACTGGCTGGGATCTCCCAGTCCCCGCCCCAGGGGGGAGCAAAGCGAGGCTTTCTTGGACCCCTCGGAGCAAAACAGGGAGTGGAGGGAGGGGTCGTGCTTGGTTTAGACAAGGGGTGTGATGCCAGCACCAGCTGGCACCCACCGCCTGCACCCTGCACCAGCTGCGGGGTTAGCAGGAGGGGTCCACTCCACCCAGTCTGTGCCCCAGTCTACGAACAGGCAATACTGTCAGGAAGGGATGGTGGGAGACAGAGAGATGGGGCAGTGATGGGGGGGCTCCCTGTGAGGAACCAGCTGTGACCCAGATCGCAGTGGGCCCACGATGGGGAAGAGGGTGGGTACTTTCAGACAAAGGCTGTCCTAGATGGAGATGCTCAGAGTCCCTGTCACTAGGGAGACCCACAGCCCGGGGTCCCCAGAGGGCCCTAAGGTCTCTGCAGCCCGCCACACTCCAGGTCCCAGAGGGTGGTGGGGAAGGCGACGGCACAGGCCTGACTAGGGGGACAAACACCCTTGCATAGCACCCTGTGGAGAAACTTCTGCTCCGGGGAAGGAGGAGGGCTCAGGGCTTGGGGGGAAGGAGGCCAGAGCCCCTACCCGCTTCCTCTGCAGCCCGAGGCCCGGGGTCCGGGGGAAGGAGGCCAGAGCCCCTACCCCTTTCCTCCACAGCCCGAGGCCCGGGGTCCGGGGGTGGGTGGGGGCAGGTTGCACTGGTGGTTTGCTTGAAGGAGAAGTTGAGGGGAGCAAATGGATTAGAAGTGAGCCTGGGAGGGCTGGAAGAGAACTCTCCAATGCAGTCCAAGCCCCTCCCAGGAAACCCCACAATCAGTCTCCATGGTCCCAGTGGAGCGGAGAGGGGAGGCAGCCACTGGCCACCAGCCTCCAATCCATACTCTCCCAGCCTTCCCTTTCCACCTGGGAGCGTTCCCCCGCCATGCTGGCCTGGGCTTCCCGCCAAACCTGAGTGATAGTGGTGACTCTGTCGACTGACCAGCTCTGAGTAAACAGCTGTGTGTTCTCACTGGAGTTGCCTGTGTTCATCTTACAGAGCTCTGCACTCAGTGGAAGAGAAGAGGGGATCATGGCAGGAGCAAGGCTCCAAGGAAACACTGGCTGAAGTTTGGTCCAGGTGTGTGAGCGTGGTCTCAGCTCAGAGCAGCCCTTTCTGGTCCCCGGGGGGTGGATCTGGAGGCAGTGCTCCAGGAGGCCATGGAGACGCTTCGACTGTACCAGCAACTACTCTCTTGGAGCAGCTCCCGGCCTGCGTCCTCTCCTGCCCCCGCATCCTCTCCTGCCCCCGCATCATCTCCTCTATCCACATTGTCTCCTATGCCCGCATCGTCTTCTGTCCCCGCATCATCTCCTCTCTCTTGCAGCCGCTTGTGGTCTCCATCGTCCTGCAGTGTACCGGGCACGGCTCATTGTTTTATCACTGCCTCTGCTGCCCACCACGTGGAGGTGGAGTGTCTTCCCTCTGTCTTTGCTTTCAGGTTCATCCAGGTTCCTCTGGCAAACCTCAATTTCTTGCCATAGATTTGAACTTGAACTTCCTGGAGAAGCTCCATGGGGAGAGACTGGGGTCTCACCTCATTGCAGAAGCCTGCAGTTTGGCACCTGTGGGGCCACCCCTGTGGGCAGAGTTCCCTTTGGACAGACCCAGGGCTCCACTCCAGCTGCTGACCTTGCAGGGAGAGGGGTGAACATGGGGACAGGCTGGGGCAGTGCTGATTTGTGCTGGTGGAGAGGGTGCTGTTGGCAGGGGACAGGGGTGGTCTTCTTCCCCGCAGGCAGCTGGCTGTGTGTGGTCCTCCGCCCTCCAGATCTGCCTTCTTCCTCTGAATGCTCTAAGTAGCAGTTTAGAGGTGAGGATGTGCTGCTTGCGGTTGGTGGGGACCCTATCCCCTCACGCAGTGGGTGGGGAAGGAAGGCTGCTGTTGGTTAGATCGGCTGAGGGCTGAGGCTTCAGCGTGATCCGGCAGCCCTCCAGCTCAGATCTCTTATAACCCAGGGGGGATACTGGCACATTGCCTCCTGTTTCTGGCCTATCTGCGAGTCCTGGGTCTCCACCTCCAGGTGTAAGCATGGATGCCATGGAGTCAGTCTGCCCAGAGTCCTTCTAGTCAAAGAGTGGCTCCACATAGAGCTTTATTTCCTCCTATCCATGACCCACAATAATCCATGGATCCTTCACAATTTGCTCTTATTTCTTACTGAGAATCAGAGATTTCTTAAACAGCTTTTCATCCCATAACCATCCATCCAGAAGTGAACCTAATGTATTCTGTTCTAGTACCCCTCCGGCAGCTCCTTGAAGATCTGTCCATCAAAAGGCAGGAATCCATCGCACTGTAGCCAGGATAACTTCCTGTGGTTCTTACCTACGAGAGTTCCAGGGCAGCATGAGGGGGACCACCCCAGAAGGTGTCCAGCTTGTCGCGAAAGGTGAATTTGTTGCTGAAGATGTTAAAGTCTGATGCTCGTGTTCGCATCCAAGAGCAGGTTTTCTGCTTGTAAGTCTCTGTGGACAGCACCCTCCTGGTGACCAGTCGCACACTACTGGTGGGCTCTGCCTTCAGCCACTCTGCTTTCCTCCTGCCCTGAGCCACGGGTGCTCACACACCTCTCCTCCACTAGCGTCCTCTGAACAAGGCAGGGGTTTTCCTCAGCCTCTGTCACTTGAGAGATTTCACTCTGTTGGGATGATCCAAGCCCTCATGATTCCTGCTTTGTGGACTGTCTCCAGAGGCTGGAAAAGTTCTGTCCAGTCCCATCAACGATCTTCATGGCTGTCGCTTTCCCAGCCGGAATGTGCTGGAGCTCCGCTCCCTTGCCCATGGTCTTGAGGGTCTGGAGGAGACCATGTGAATCTGAGCGTCTCCTCAGCAGACACAGCTCAGAGGCCCCTCAGCACGGTGGGCTCACCGCTGTGCTTGGAGTCGAGCTGTCCTAACGTCAGCTTACATTTGGGAAGAGCTGATGAGAAGCTTGGTCCAGATCAAAGCAGTTTAAAATTCACCCCATGAACTGGTCTCTATGGCAAATCAAAACACAATGCCAGAGAAGGATAAAATGGAACAAAAAGCAAATAGCAAGAAACTAGATTTAAAAAGAAAAACTGAGGGAGATGAAAAAACGATAACAGTAAAAGTTGAATCTAAAGAAGTGAGGAAATAATATAGGAAAAAAATAAAACCCCCAAACCAAAATAAACCAAAATGCCAAGGAGGAAACAAGCTGACATTGGTCAAACTCCCTGAGGTAACTGAAAAGCAGCTTATTGAGCCAGAAGGATTGATAAACTGGTCCTAACCAGGTGCTTATTTGAAATTCTTAGAATTCTGAAACAATAGCTCCTTAAGAGGGCGTAGGAAGAAATAGACCTATCAACAGGTTTTGGGAAAATCCACAGTGATTTTCTCATTTTTTGATCTCAGGTTGAGAACTATAACTTTTTTTTTTTAAGTGAGGCCCCCACATGCTTTTTGTTTATATGAGTTATGCTGTCTGTATCTTTTTAGAAATGAAAACCTGTAGGATGTTTCAGTGCCTCTTAATTTCTAGTTTGAAAAGTTGTAATTTTGGTTTTTAAATTGGTTTTAAAAAGAGCTCATGATGCCTACACTTAAAATATCCAATTTCTTTTTCTTTAAACTCAAAATGATGGCTCTCAAAACAATGCCATAAGCTAACTAGCATCATGATGGTGTTCGAAACTGTTCTGTTGCATAATACGGAATGTGTGTGTGTGTGTGTGTGTGTGTGTGTGTGCTCAGTCGAGTCCGACTCTGTGAGTGAGGTACATTATTAACATTGATTAGGGACGAGAGTTCTCAGACTTTATTTACAGTCTTGCCCAGTTCTTAGATTCCCCCCTTCTATGAGCCAGAGGGAGAAGGCAATGGCACCCCGCTCCAGTCCTCTTGCCTGGAAAATCCCGTGGACGGCAGAGCCTGGTGGGCTGCAGTCCATGGGGTCGCTGAGAGTCGGACATGACTGAGCGACTTCACTTTCACTTTTCACTTTCCTGCATTGGAGAAGGAAATGGCAACCCACTCCAGTGTTCTTGCCTGGAGAATCCCAGGGACGGGGGAGCCTGGTGGGCTGCCGTCTCTGGGGTCGCACAGAGTCAGACACGACTGAAGCAACTTAGCAGCAGTAGCAGCAGCATGAGCCAGAGAGCTCCCTGTGATGGTTTCAGCGGCTTTAAATGTGGGGGTTGCAGCTGTGAGTTGAGAAAGCATGTCGTCGTCTTTTTTAAGCCAAAAATGCAGTGTTCTATGTCCCTCTGATGCAGCATGAAACGGGTAGGGGTGGCTGGGTGTTTTCACCGGTAGTTCAGAGGAGGGAACTAAGGCACTCCTGCATGATTTTTTTTTTAATGTTTATTGACTATAATACAGATACTGAAAAGTAAATTATACACATTGTCAGTGGTGATGATCAGCGTGTGCTTACAAATTGAACTCTTCTACTCAGCCAGCATCCAGATCAAGAAACAGGTTGTCATCAGCTCCTCTCCCCTCACCTCCCACAAGCTCTTATCCAATCACTTTCTCCGCAGTGTCTGTGTCTTCTAACAGCACAGATTAGGTTTGCTTGTTTCTGAACTTGCATAACTGGAATCGCATAGTGTTAGGCCCTTTGTGCCTGCTTCCTTTGCTCGCTGTTTTTATGTGACTCTTTCGTTTGTTATTCTGAATACTGTAGACTAGCCCATTGTCCATTTTGCTGTCACTGGGCATTTGGGTAGTTTTCGGTTTGGGCTGTTAAGACTGCTGCTCTGAATATACTTTTCCAGTGTTCGGTGAATATTTACATGGCTTTCTGTTGGTTATATGCCGGGAAATGGGATGGCTTGCCTAAGAGGCTGCCGGTTTTCTAGTTTTGGTAGACACCCTGTGTGCCAGTTTACATACCCATCAGCAGCGTATGAGAGTTCTGTTTCCTAATACCTAGCATTGTCTGCCTTTTATCTATGGATAGGTGAAAGTGTAACACTGTGGTTTTAATTTGCATTTCCCTAACACCTACATTACTTTGCCAACTAAGGTCCGTCTAGTCAAGGCTATGGTTTTTCCTGTGGTCATGTATGGATGTGAGAGCTGGACTGTGAAGAAGGCTGAGTGCTGAAGAATTGATGCTTTTGAACTGTGGTGTTGGAGAAGACTCTTGAGAGTCCCTTGGATTGCAAGGAGATCCAACCAGTCCATTCTGAAGGAGATCAACCCTGGGATTTCTTTGGAAGGAATGATGCTAAAACTGAAGCTCCAGTACTTTGGCCACCTCATGCGAAGAGTTGACTCATTGGAAAAGACCCTGATGCTGGGAGGGATTGGGGGCAGGAGGAGAAGAGGAAGACAAAAGATGAGATGGCTGGATGGCATCACTGACTCGATGGACGTGAGTCTGGGTGAACTCCGGGAGTTGGTGATGGACAGGGAGGCCTGGCGTGCTGCGATTCATGGGGTTGCAAAGAGTCGGACACGACTGAGCGACTGAACTGAACTGAATTGAACGCTTAATAAAATAGAACACCTTTCCTCTGCTGATTGGTCATAACTTTCTCTGTAAAGTGCCAGCTAAAGTCTTTTCAGTTTTTCTGTGAAGTTGACTGCACTATGCCTTAGTGTTTTGTGTGTATTTTTACATAATTTGGGTATGAGTTCCCTGTTGAATAGGGCTCTGTATGCATTTCCTTTCCTCCTCATCCATCTCTGAACTCTCTGATGCTACCTCCTACTATTTTACTCATTGATCACCCCTTTCCAGCAGTTGGCTTTTTATGCTTTGAACAGGCCATACAGGGCACTCTCCCATCTCAGGGCTCCCATTTCTGCTTGGAATGTTCTTTCCTAGAGAAGCACATAAATCTCTTCCCTGTCTCCTTCAGTCTTTGCCCACTGTAATCTTAGTGAAGTCATCCTTGATTTGCTTTTTGGTCTTGCAATACCTCTTACACATCCTATCTGTTAGCCCTATCCACTTAAAGAACAACCAACCAACCCCCGCCCCCCAAAAAAGCAAAAAACCGTACTTTGTACTAACAAAGTGTTCAAATACACACTGAATTAGAACAATATAAATGTCTTTCTTTGTGTATCTTATCATCCAACATCAATAAGTAGCAACATTTTGTAATTTTATTTTATCCGTAAATACTTTAGCCTGTATCTTTAATAGATAAGTACCTTTATTTTGGGAAAACATAGTTACTGTGCCATCACTGAATGTAACAAAACTAATAGTATTAATAGCAGTCCACATTCAAACTTCACAATTGTTACAGTTAAGTTTGAATCAAATGCACTCATACAAACTACATGCATTGCTTTAAATTATTCAAAATATTCATTTTACACATTTAGTGCTTATTATCTGTCTCTCCCATTGGAATATCAACTCTATATGAGAGAGATTTTTGTCAGTTCTTTGCTGCATCTTCAACACCTAAAACTGTTATTGGCACATAGCTGGGCTTGAATAAATGTTTGTTGAATGAATGAATGAAGTTGGCAACATGAATCTAAGGGCCCAAGGAGTTTGTCAGCATAGTCAGATCTGTTTGTTTTCCAGCTCTAAAACTTCAGGCAACTTTCTGAGCTTCAATTTTCTTATCAGTTAAAAAGGAGCAAACATCAGCTTTGCAGGGTTGTTGTGAGAATGTGACAAAATATGTGTACAGTGTTTGGCACCTAGGACACTCAGTATAGCTCTTTTCATTTTTTATTGCAACTCCCTTTTGTTGTTTTTCAGTCTGTGCCTTGTCCAACTCTTTGTGACCCCATGGACTACAACACGCCAGGCTTCCTTGTCCTTCACTGTCGCCTGGAGTTCGCTCAAACTCATGCCCATTGAGTCGGTGATGCCATCCAGCCATCTCATCCTCTGTCGTCCCCTTCTCCTCCTGCCCCAATCTTTCCCAGCATTCAGGGTCTTTTCCAATGAGTCGGCTCAAATGGCAACCCACTCCAGTGTTCTTGCCTGGAGAATCCCAGGGACGGGGAAGCCTGGTGGGCTGCTGTCTATGGGGTCACACATCAGACACGACTGAAGCGACTTAGCAGCAGCAGCAGCAGCTCTTCGCATCAGGTGACCAAAATATTGGAGCTTTAGCTTCAACATCAGTCCTTCCAATGAATATTCAGGGTTGATTTCCTTTACAATTGACTGGTTTGATCTCCTTGCAGTCCAAAGGACTCTCAAGAGTCTTCTCCAGCACCACAGTTCAAAAGCATCAATTCTTCCCTGCTCAGCCTTTTTTATGGCTCCTGAGACGTAACAGGTGTACGGTGTGTAGTGAAGAACTTGGCCTTACCCAAATTGGTCTGGCCTTTATCCCTGGTTCCTGGGAGGAAACATTTAAACCCCTGGAATTTCCCAAGCGATGGGAGTGTCTTTGTTATTCTTGGTGGGCCCCTTAGCTCTTGCCGAATAGTTTATGCTAATGAGATGACTCAGGCCAAGTGATCTCAGTCTGACCTCCAGGGAGTGGGGTGGGGCTGGAATCTAAGTTCAGTTCCATGGACAATAAATGATTCATGCTTATGGGATGAAGCCCCAATAAAACCTCAAGACACTGAAGCTTGACTGAGTTTCCCTGGTTGACCACACTCCATGCATATTCTGTACATTAATATCAACACCAGGAGTATCAGACATTCTGAGGACAATAGAAGCTTTGCAGTGGGAACCCTCCCATACTCTTAGCTCTGTGTCTATTCTTCTGGCTAATTTTAATCTCTATCCTTTCCCAGAAATAAACTCTAACTGTGAGTATAACATCTTTCAGTGAGTTCTGTGATTCCTTGCAGCAAATTACTCAACCCAAGGGTGGTTTTGGAAACCTGGGACTTCCAGTTGGTATCAAGGGAGGCAGGACCCCTGGGTTCTGGCCCAGGCTCAGTAGCTGGCTGGCTGTGTGAACTGGCAAGACTTGGCCTCACTGCCTCAGTTTGCTCATCTGAAACAAGGATAAACCAAAAGGTCTCTTGGCTCCCATAGCCTTATTAAATGAAGTTTTTTTCTTCCAAGCATGCACTTGTCTCTGCCTGTTCCTCACACGCAGACACAAACAGATATATGCAGAAGTCGGTCAAGTGAGGGGTCACAGCCTCGTCATGTTCGGTAAAAGTGACAAAAGATGCTTTTCCGGGACTTTCCTGGCGGTCCAGTGGTTACGGTTCTGTGCTTCCACTGCAGCGGGTGAGGGTTCGATCCCTGGCCAGGGAACTAACATCCTGCATGCCACATTCCACTGACCAGAGCCCATGGGAGGCAGCCTGGGAGTCTCATCCTGAGCCACCCTAGAGCAGCCTGTGGACCTACCCAGACATGGGAAATAGAGGGCGCAGCCATGGTTAACAGATCCCACAGCTGACAGAAACTGCGTGAATGAGCCCAGTCAAGACCCAAGGAACCACCAAAATCGCCTGAGGACTTGTAGGCAGTGATAAATTCTCATTGTTTAAAATCAAGTTTGGGGGTGATTTGTTATGCTGCAATAAACGAGACATGAGGAAAACCTGGTCACAATGTTCATCAGTTCCTTGCAGCAATTAGAAAGAACTTCTAAAAGTCCTTACTTCCTCTGATTTCTGGGCCCTTAATATTCTCCTTGATGAAAGTAAAAGAGGAGAGTGAAAAAGCTGGCTTAAAGCTCAACATTCAGAAAACAAAGATCATGGCATCCAGTCCATCACTTCATGGGAAATAGATGGGGAAACAGTAGAAACAGTGTCAGACTTTATTTTTTGGGGCTCCAAAATCACTGCAGATGGTGACTGCAGCCATGAAATTAAAAGACGCTTACTCTTTAGAAGAAAAGTTATGACCAACCTAGATAACATTCAAAAGCAGAGACATTACTTTGCCAACTAAGGTCCGTCTAGTCAAGGCTATGGTTTTTCCTGTGGTCATGTATGGATGTGAGAGTTGGACTGTGAAGAAGGCTGAGCATCAAAGATGCTTTTGAACTGTGGTGTTGGAGAAGACTCTTGAGAGTCCCTTGGACTGCAAGGAGATCCAACCAGTCCATTCTGAAGGAGATCAACCCTGGGATTTCTTTGGAAGAAATGATGCTAAAACTGAAACTCCANTGAGCACCGAAGAATTGATGCTTTTGAACTGTGGTGTTGGAGAAGACTCTTGAGAGTCCCTTGGACTGCAAGGAGATCCAACCAGTCCATTCTGAAGGAGATCAACCCTGGGATTTCTTTGGAAGGAATGATGCTAAAACTGAAGCTCCAGTACTTTGGCCACCTTATGCGAAGAGTTGACTCATTGGAAAAGACCCTGATGCTGGGAGGGATTTGGGGCAGGAGGAGAAGAGGAAGACAGAGGATGAGATGGCTGGATGGCATCACAGACTCAATGGACGTGAGTCTGAGTGAACTCCGGGAGTTGGTGATGGACAGGGAGGCCTGGTGTGCTATGATTCATAGGGTCGCAAAGAGTCGGACATGACTGAGCAACTGAACTGAACTGAACTGAATATTCTCCTTTGCTGTATTTATGTTATCTTTCCCTTAACTCCAAAGTAACCCAGTCCCCGCTGGCCTTTGTGAAAAATGTTCTAGACTTCTGTCTACTACTTCTCAATGCATGTCCTTCCTGCTCCACAGGCAGCTCCTCCCAGAAGCTCATGATATGTTTTCCTTCTTTTAAAGGCTGAATAATAATGCCACTGTACATATGTACCACACCATCTTTATTCATCTGTCAGTGGGTATTTAGGTTGTCTTCATACCTTGGCCATTGTGAGGAGTGCTGCAGTGAACACAGGAGGGCAGAAATCTCTTTAAGATTCCACAGATGAACTTGTGGACATCAATGCTAAGTGAATAAGGCAGTCACAGAAGGACAACTACTGACTGATTCTACTTGCATGTTCAGTTCAGTCGCTCAGTCATGTCCAGCTCTTTGTGACCCCATGGACTGCAGCACACCAGGCCTCCCTGTCCATCACCAACTCCCAGAGTTTACTCAAACTCATGTCCCTTGAGGCGGTGATGCCATCCAACCATCTCATCCTCGGTTGTCCCCTTCTCCTCCTGCCTTCAATCTTTCCCAGCAGCAGGGTCTTTCCAAATGAGTCAGCTCTTCCCATCAGGTGTCCAAAGTATTGGAGTTTCAGCTTCAACATCAGTCCTTCCAATGAATATTCAGGACTGATTTCCTTCAGGATGGACTGGTTGGATCTCCTTGCAGTCCAAGGGACTCTCAAGAGTCTTCTCCAACACTACAATTCAAAAGCATCAATTCTTCAACACTCAGCTTTCTTTATAGTTCAACTCTCACATCTATACATGACCACTGGAAAAAACCATAGCTTTGACTAGACGGACCTTTGTTGGCAAAGTAATATCTCTGCTTTTGAATATGCTGTCTAGGTTGGTCATAACTTTTCTTCCAAGGAGTAAGCGTCTTTTAATTTCATGACTGCAGTCACCATCTGCAGTAATTTTGGAGCCTCCAAAAAACAAAATCTGTCACTGTTTCCACTGTTTCCCCATCTATTTCCCATGAAGTGATGGGACCGGATGCCATGATCTTCGTTTTCTGAATGTTGAGCTTTAAGCCAACTTTTTCACTCTTTTCTTTCACTTTCATCAAGAGGCTCTTTAGTTCCTCTTCACTTTCTGCCATAAGGGTGGTCTCATCTGCATATCTGAGGTTATTGATATTTCTCCCAGCAATTTTGATTCTAGCTTGTGCTTCTTCCATCCCGGTGTTTCCCATGATGTACTCTGCATAGAAGTTCAATAAGCAGGGTGGCACTATACAGCCTTGACGTACTCCTTTCTTGATTTGGAAACAGTCTGTTGTTCCATGTCCAGTTCTAACCGTTGCTTCTTGACCTGCATACAGATTTCTCAGGAGGCAGGTCAGGTGGTCTGGTATTCCCATCTCTTTAAGACTTTTCCACAATCTGTGGTGATCCACACAAAGACTTAGGTATAGTCAATGAAGCGGAAGTAGATGTTTTTCTGGAACTCTCTTGCTTTTTCTACGATCCAATGGATGTTGGCAATTTGATCTCTGGTTCCTCTGCCTTTTCTAAATCCAGCTTGAACATCTGGAAGTTCATAGTTCATGTACTGTTGAACCCTGGGCTTGGAGAATTTTGAGTTATTACTTTGCTAGCATGTGAGATGAGTGCAACTATGCGGTAGTTTGAGCATTCTTTGGCATTGCCTTTCTTTGGGATTGGAATGAAAACTGACCTTTTCCAGTCCTGTGGCCACTTGCATGAGGGACCTAAAACAGTTAAGCTCCTAGAAGCAGAGACTAGAACAGTGGTTACCAGGGGCTAGGGGGGAGGAAGGGGAAATGGGAGTTTTTCAGTTGGTAAAAGTTTCAGTTATGCAAGATGAATTAGTTCTGGAGAACTGCTGTACAGCATAGAACCTATAGTCAACATACCGTTTTATACATTTTAAATTTAAGAGGGTAATCTCATATAATCACACAAAAAACAAACCAAAGAAAACAAAAGGGATATAAGGAAATTTTAAGAGGTGCTGGCTATGTCTGTTACCTTAATTTTGGTGATGGTTTTGCAGGTATACACATATGTTCAAACTCATTAAATTGTATGCATTACATAATTGCGATTTTTATACATATCAAATATACCTCAGTAAAGTTTGTTTTGTTTTTTTAAGTCAGTAGTTCTTGGTACAGGTGGAGTCAATCCTTTACAGCACAGCAGTATGCTGTAGGCTTTGATTAAATTGGCCTGTTGGTTCGTAGGAAACCCGTGAAGCCAGTTTCGATTTCTGCAGCGGATTTCTGCAGCACTGGGGGGACAAGGGAGGCTGCTGGAGAGGATCCTGGAGTTCAGGGAGTAGAGGCTTAGGAATGAAAGGAAGCCCCGCTCTCACTCCAGCCTTTGAGCCTGTGCTCTGGTTCCACATCCTGCCTCTGGAGGTCTGCTAGAGGTAAGTGCTGCTCTGAGGGCCCTAAAAGTAGCTGGTGGCCTAGACTTCTGGAAACTCATTTCCCAAAAGCACTTCCTCCCTGTACTTCCTGTCTCTCCCACCCTTCCTGGGTCAAGGAATCACCATTGCCTCAGGGTACACCCCTGACTCAGGCTCAAGAATTGCCTAACTGTTTTCTTGAGAGGGCATTGAGAAGGAGAAGAAAGTATCTGTCGTTTTAATAGGATCCCTCTGGCGGCTGGTCTGCCAGGGAGAAAAACAAGCAGTGACACCAGCCAAGAGGTAGAAGATGGTGGGAGTTTGGGCTGGGGCTTGGGTCAGCCAGTGCCAGCAGAGTGGTGAGATGTGGTTGGATTCTGGATGGTATTTAAAAGGCAGAGACAGCAGGATTTGCTGATGGGTTAGATGTGGGGAGTAAAAGAAAAAGTCTTCCCCTAAGCATAACAACCTCCATGTTGTCTCAAATGGCCAAAAAAAAAAAAAAAAAAAATTTATAGCTGAGTAATATTCTATTGAATACACACACTTCATCGTTACCCATTCGTCTATTGCTGGGCACTAAGTTTGCAGTCCATGTGGTCGCAGAGTCGGACGTGGCTGAGCCACTGAACTGAAGTTTTCTTCCATATTGGGTATTGTAAATAATGCTGCAACAAGTATTGGGATGTATGTATCTTTTCAAAATAGTGTTTTCATTTTCTTTGGGTAGATATCCAGGAGTGGAATTTAAAGAAAAAAGAAAACAAACTAATAGAACAGAAATAGATTCAGAGATACAGAGACCAAACTGGTGATCCATCACCCGAGGAGAAGGAATGGGGGACAGGAGTGAAACAGGAGAAAGGCATTAAGAGTTACAAACTTTGAGTTATAAAATAAATAAGTCACAGGGATATAATGTACAGCACAGGATATTTAGTCAATATTTTATAATAACTTTGTATGGTGTTTAATCCATAAAAATATTGAATCACTATGTTGTACCACCTGAAACCAATATAATGTTGTAAGTCAACTGTACTTCAATTAAAAAGAAAGGCTTCAAGGGACTGTGGTTAAGTAGTTAAGTTTCCTTGCTCCACTACAGGGAGTGTGGCTTTGATCCATGTTTTGGGAGTTAAGATCCCTCCCGGACGCCGAGAGATGTGGTCAAAAGATAAATAAAATTTAAAAACATATTTTAAAAACTTCAAGATTTGGGGGCTGAGCAACTGAAAGTGCAGAAATATGGTGTTTAATCCATAAAAATATTGAATCACTATGTTGTACCACCTGAAACCAATATAATGTTGTAAGTCAACTGTACTTCAATTAAAAAGAAAGGCTTCAAGGGACTGTGGTTAAGTAGTTAAGTTTCCTTGCTCCACTACAGGGAGTGTGGCTTTGATCCATGTTTTGGGAGTTAAGATCCCTCCCGGACGCCGAGAGATGTGGTCAAAAGATAAATAAAATTTAAAAACATATTTTAAAAACTTCAAGATTTGGGGGCTGAGCAACTGAAAGTGCAGAAATTAACAGAGGTTGGGATGAGGGGAGAGCAAGGTAAAGAGCTCAGGATGCTGGATTGAAAACCCAGAAGTCAAAGTTGTGACACCAGTTCTGCTGTGCTAAACACAGCTCTTACTGACCACTTGTGTTGATACCAGGCCCCGTCTGAAGCTCCTGACACACATCACCTCATTCCCCTCACGGCAGCCTGTAAGGTAGATTCCATCACTCCTGTTTTGCAGATGACATGAAGTGGGCTCTGAGGGGCTAAGTGATTTGCTGCCCAGGGGCACAGAGTGAAAAAGCCAGGACTCAAACCCAGCCTAGCTCCAAAGCCCACGCTTGCCAGCTGACCCGAAGCTGCCTCCTGAATCCTGCCGGGTTCTGTAAACGTCTCTCCCCCTGTCTGACTGGGGACATTTAATGCTGACACTCAGTGCCTGGTTTTGAGATTTGGCTGCAAATGAAAGCAGGACACAGGAAGTGCCAAGATGACCCACATTCTCAGCTTGAGAACATTGTGATGTATTATGAATGGGTCCTTCCGAAGTACGGTTTGAACACCTAGTTAAATAATAATTCATCCTCTGGTATGAGACATTGTGAATGATAGACTCTAATGGAATAATATTATTACTTGTGAATTGGAACATTCCATTAAATGTGACATAACATTCTTTTCCATAGTCCCCAGCTTTCTCCTTCCGGGGAGCAGGAAGTGGTGGGGGAAACCTTGGTTTCTATGGAAAGCAGAGTTTCCCCTCACATAAATTTTTTTTTTATTAAAAGTCAACCACTTTACTATTTTTTCCTATATGTATTATGCCTTGCTTATTTACTGACTTCTTTTGTGTTAAACAAATACTGTATCATTCTAATTCTTTTGCTGATTTTTTTTTCTATTGATTTTAAGCTATATTTCTTTGGATTAATTTCTCAATGGTTGCTCTAGGATAGCGGCTCTTGACTAAGGTGATTTCCCACCTCCAGCCATCTGAGTAGAATTTATTTAGAGACATTTTTATTTGCCACAAGTGAGAGTAGGGGTATTTTGCTGGGAGGAGGCACAGATGCTGCTAAACTCCTACAATGCAAAGGACAGCCCACCACAACAATTATCTGACCCAAAATGTCAGTAGTGCCAAGATTATGTACACATCTTAATGTATCACAAGTATTCGAGATTAATACTGACTTGATTCAGGTAAAATACATAAACTTCGTTCCAATAAAGCAACATTTCCTTCCCCTCCTTTGTGCTAAGGTCACATTTATATGTTAGGAATCCAACAATACAGTGTTAGAATTTTTATGAATTTTTTGAATAGTTTTGAGATATAATTTATGTCCCATAAAATCTGCATGTTCAAAGTGCACAAATCAATGGTTTCTATTATGCAATCACATTTTATAAGAAATTAACAGAACTGAGAAGTATTCATATTTAAAAGAAAAGTGAAAGGAAGTTGCTCAGTCGTGGCCGACTCTTTGCCACCCTGTGAACTTTGGCCTACCAGGCTCCTCCATCCAAGGGATTCTCCAGGCAAGAATACTGGAGTGGGTTGCCATTTGCTTCCCCAGGGAATCTTCTCTTTTTAATTTGCCTGTATGTTTAACATTTTACAGGCACTTATTTAATCTTGTGAATTGAAATTTCTATCCGTGTCATTTTCTGTCCCCCTGATGGACTTCAGTCTTTCTTCCTTTATTGATATTTATCTATTGGGCTGCTCCTGACTTGGTTGCAAGGCACGTGGGATCTTCCGCGGTGGCGCGCCGGCTCTTTGTTGCGCATGCGGGCTTCGCACCAGTTGTGGCGTCACTGCTCAGTGACTGTGCCCCACCCCACCCCGGGCTCTGGGGAGCGAGGTCTCAGCGCTTGCCTCCGGCTGGCTTAGCTTCCCCGTGGGATGTTGAATCTTCAGTTCCCCCACTAGGGTTCGAACCTGCCTCCCTTGCATTGGAAGGTGGCTTCTTAACTGTTGGACCACCAGGAAGTCCCTAGTATTTCTTAAAAGGTTGGTCTGCTAGCAACAAGTTCTCCCAGATTTTGTCTATATGGAAACATCTTTTTTTCCCCTTCATTTTTAAAGGATGTTGCTGATTCTATAATTATTTTTTGACTTCTTTTTTTTTTAATTCTCTATGCCATTTCACTGCCTTTTGGACTTCTTTCTGACCGCGAAGTATTAATATATTTTTGTATTGTGGTTCCTCTCTACATAGTAACTTTTCTGCTGCTATTTTCACCATTTTCTCTTTGTTTTGGCTTTCAGGCAAGTGTGTAGGCATGATATATCTAGGCATGGATTCTTTGTGTCTGTTATTTGAGGTTTGTTGAGCTTTTCATGAAATCTGAAATGTTTTTGGCTATTATTTTATCAAATATTTGCAATGTCTCTCTCTCTCCTCTACTTCTGGAACTCTCTTTACATGTTAGTTGGCTTGCTTGATATCCTTCCACAGGTCTGAGGCACCATTCATTTTCTTCATTCTTTTTATTTTCCCCTCTTCATTCATCAGATTGGCTAATTTCTACTGAACTGTGTATCCTTTAGCCTGGCTGATTCTGATTCTGCCTTCTGTCCTTTCAAATCCATGGTTGAGCCTATCCAGTGAATAAAATTTTTCATTTTGATTGTTATTCTCTTCTACTTTTCTGCTCTAGAATCTCCACTTGTTTTGTTGTAGTCTAGTTGATATTTTCTCTGAGATTCTTGATTTACTGAATTATTGTCATATTTTCATTTAGTTCTTTAATGATTTCCATGAGTTATTTGGGCATATTTAAAGTGGTGCTGGAAAAGACTCTTGTGAGTCCCTTGGACTGCGAGGAGATCCAACCAATCCATCCTAAAGGAGACCAATCCTGGATGTTCATTGGAAGGACTGATGCTGAGGCTGAAACTCCAGTACTTTGGCCACCTCATGTGAAGATTTGACTCATTGGAAAAGACTCTGATACTGGGAGGGATTGGGGTCAAGAGAAGAAGGGGACAATAGAGGATGAGATGGCTGGCTGGCATCACCGACTCGATGCACATGAGTTTGGGTGAACTCTGAGAGTTGGTGATGGACAGGGAGGCCTGGCATGCTGCAATTCATGGGGTTGCAGAGAGTCGGACACAACTGAGTGACTGAACTGAATTGAAAATAGTTGCTTTAACAGAGCATCCTTCAGAGCTTTCTGAACGATTGTCTCCTGAGTTATAATCTTCAGGTTGGCTCAAATCAAAATTTCCATTTCTTTCTTCCAAACAAAACAAAACAAAAAACTCCCCAAACAGTTGCTTTGAAACCTTTATCTGCTAAAATCAGTGTCTGGGCTCATTCAGAGTCTGTTTCAATAGAGAGGTTTTTTTTTTTTTTTCCTTTGTGTGGACCATACTTTCCTATTTCTTTGTGTGTGTCATAGATTTTTGTCGAAAGCTAAAGAAAATTCAGTGTTATATATTCTATAGCACCTAGAGATTCTGATTTCTTTTCCTGAGGGCTTCTTTTAGTTTTTTCTTTGTTCTTTTTTGGTTTGACTTAACCTGCACAATCTGTCTTCCTCTCAGTGTATAGCAGTTGATGTCTGCTCAGTATTTTTATTTTTATTTCTAGCCTGACTTCCTAAGGGAAACTCTGTGTCAACATAGCTAAGTAGTCAGCCAATGATTCTGGCAGAGATTGTGTTTAAATAGCTTGGGCCCAAAACATTTTTACCTTTCTCTGATGGGTCTGTGTGTGGGGTGAGGAGGGCATTCAAAGTTCAGGCAGTTCTCAAGTCGGCCGTAAATTGGCCGTGCAGAAGGCAATGGCACCCCACTCCAGTACTCTTGCCTGGAAAATCCCATGGATGGAGGAACCTGGTAGGCTGCAGTCCATGGGGTCGCTGAGAGTTGGACATGACTGAGCAACTTCACTTTCACTTCTCACTTTAACCCATTGGAGAAGGAAATGGCAGCCCACTCCAGTGTTCTTGCCTGGAGAATCCCAGGGATGCGGAGCCTGGTGGGCTGCCCTCTATGGGGTCGCACAGAGTTGGACACGACTGAAGCGACTTAGCAGCAGCAGCAGCAGCAGTTTACATTTCCCTGGGCCCTCCTGTGTCTCCCTGAACATGAGTGTAGCTTTCCAGTCAGCCAGAGATATGTGGAGAGCTTATTTAGGCCTTCCATTGCCCTATCTCTTCCAGAGTCTTCCTCTTGAACCTCTGGCTGATCCGCTGCTCACCCTACCTGGGACCACAGTCCCAGGCCAGCAAGCCATAGGCTTTGTGTGTTCCTTGATCTCCTGGAGAAGGAAATGGCACCCCACTCCAGTACTCTTGCCTTGAAAATCCCATGGACGGAGGAGCTTGGTGCAGGCTACTATCCATGGGGTCGCAAAGAGTCAGGCACGACTGAGCAATTTCACTTCACTTTCCTACTGGGCGTGATGCTTTCTGACAATGCTACCAAGCATGGACTTTTTCTTTTTTGTTACACTGGGTCTTTGTTATTTTGTGTGGGCTTTCTCTAATTGCAGCGAGTGGGGGCTACTCCTGTTGAGGTGCATGGGTTTCTCATTGCAATGGCTTCTCTTGTGGAGCAGAGTAGAGGCTCGTGAGCTTCAGTAGTTGCAGTGCTCAGGCTCAGTAGCTGGGGCAGACAGATTTAGTTGCCCCACAGCTTATGGAATCTTCCTGACCGAGGTCAAGCCTGTGTCCTCTGCATTGGCAGGTGGATGCTTATCTACCGTGCCACCAGGGAAGTCCTCAGGCACGGACTCTTCACTCTCCATTTAAGGCAAGTGTGCTCCTACTTGCAGCCAACCTGTGGTTTCCCATTCCTGTCCTGCCCGTGTAAACCAGCTGCGCCTAACATACCAAGCTGGGTGTGGAATGGAAGCCATCCTGGGCAAGGAGGCTGCAGGCTCCTATTGTTCTTACACAAAGTTGCAGCAAATTCCTTAGGCCTTCCCTTGTGGCTCAGACAGTAAAAGCGTCTGCCTACAATGTGGGAGACCCGGGTTCAATCCCTGGGTCAGGAAGAGCCCCTGGAGAAGGAAATGGCAACCTACTCCAGTACTCTTGCTTGGAGAGACTCCCATGGAGGGAGGAGCCTGGTAGGCTACAGTCCATGGCGTCACAAAGAGTTGGACACAACTGAATGACTTCACTTTCAAACATCTCTTAGTTTGTTCTTTGCATTTGGTTGATCTCCATCCAGAGCCTTGAAATGGTTTGATTTTGATAATTTTCTCCATTTTTTTTTCTTGTGTTTGGTGAGGAAATATTTGCCTACCTCTTCATACTGTCATAACTGAAAGTCTCGTTTCTGCACATTTTAAAGGTTTTAATACCTGTAGTCAAACTTCTAAGAGGCTTCTCTTGCACCATGGGTGCGTGCTAAGTTGCTTCAGTCATGTCCAACTCTTTGCGACCCCATGTACTATAGCCCACCAGGCTCCTCTGTCCATGGGATTCTCTAAGCAAGAAAACTGGAGTGAGTTGCCATGCCCTCCTCCAGGGGATCTTCCTGGCCCAGGGATTGAACCCACATCTCTTATGTTTCCTGCATTGAAGGCAGGTTCTTTACCATTAGCGCCACCTGAGAAGCCCCACCTGTACCAGTTAGATTCAAAAGCACAAGGAGAGAGACTTGTATCTTTTACATTGGTCCCAGTTATCCAGACGTTGCCTAACACTAAAGAGGGCGCCTTTGTTGGTCTTATTAATAAAACTCATGCTCTTTAATGGCAGAACTATTAGGCATTTGGTGTGTTTCAAAGCATGGTACATAAGCAGAAATCAGGAGGTGTGACCTAGAGAGTTTCAAATAATCGTAAATAAATGAATATCCTTTGTGTCTGTCTTTGCTTCTCTTTCTTGATCAACATGTTGCTCTTCAGTTTCCATGGGAATATGGGTTTGGGAAGAAATTTAATCAGATTGGCTTATGCTGTTAGCTTAGAGAGAAGTGGCAGGTGGAAGAGTCAGAGTCTTAAAAATGGCATATCTGGCCCAAGTAAGCTTCAGTGAAATGAATTCAGATTTCACAAGACAAATAGATTTTGGTAGTTTAATGATATTTTAAAGATAAAACATGCATGATTTTTAAAAAAAATTCTCAAACAGTATAAAAAAGTGCATATGCTAAAAAGTCTTTCTTTCAACTCTGTCCAATTCCAAATTCCTCACCATGGTGGCAATCACTATTAGCAGTTGTTAGCATTTTCTTCAAGACATATTCTATGTAGATTCAAAAGAGAGAGTATGTGAAAGAGAATCAGAGATCTCCTTTTACACAAACGGTAACATTTTTTGCTCAGTAATATATTTTGGAGATTATTCCATATCAAGTATTATTAAGCTCTCATTTTATTAGGTTTGTTAATTTTGAATTTTGAAACAATTTCAGATTTAAAAATAAAACTGTATATAGTACAAGAATTCCTACATAACCTTTCTACAGCTTCCCTGAACATGAGCATAATCTATAACTACAAGACAATTATCAAAACCAGGAAATGAGTATTGTTGTAATACTACTAGTAATCTCCTGACCTTATTCACATATCTCTGATTATCTCACTAATGGTCTTTTCTGGCCCAGTGTCGAATCTAGGATACTGTATTTAGTTTTCATGTTTCCTTGTATTTTTCTGGTCTTGGAGAGTTTCTCAGTTTTGTTTTCTGGTTTTGTCTTTCATGACCTTGACACCTTTGAAGAGCACTGTCCAGTAATTGAGAGAATATTTCTCAATTGGGGTTTAAGATGTTTCGTACGGCTAAATTCTGCATTTAACAGACTGCCACGAAAGTGATGTGTTCTTGTTTTTGCACTGTATTGAGAGGCATATGATGCTGTATGACATTACCAGTGATGCTGACTTTGAACAGTTAGTTGAGATGTCTGCCTTATTTCTCCACGGTAAAGTTTGTGTTTTGCCTTTTGCAATTAATATGTAAGGAGAGCTACTTTGAGACAGTGTGAACATGCTGTTTTTATCTTACATTTGCCCATGATTTTGGCATTTGTCAGTGATCCTTGTTTGTAACAGTTATTACTATGGTATTTGCCAAGGGGTGATTTTCTATATTTCAGTCTTCCTTGTACTTGAATTTAATTGAAATTCTACTCTAAGGAAGAGTTTTCTCTTTTCCTATATTTTAAAGCTTATTCAGCTATTTATATCATCAAGGGCTTATTCATTTTACTGTGGTCAATAATTCATCATTGTCATTATTTTGATACTCAAACTATAACAGACTGGGCCATTAAGAGCTCTTTCACGTTGCCTCCTGACTGATTCTTTGTTCTAAGTCCCCTAATAATTTTGAATAATAATTAGAATAACTTAAATTTACACTTCATTCTTTCTAAAGCAATTTCATATTTATTGTCATATGATCTTTATGATGAGGCTTTTTATTTCTGCAAAAAATGGAATTCATTGTTTGCCCTACCAAGCCTTGTCAAGGACAGATCTGCATATACCTACCCCCAACCAGAGTCTAGTCAAGGCTATGGTTTTTCCAGTGGTCATGTATGGATGTGAGAGTTGGACTGTGAAGAAGGCTGAGCGCCGAAGAATTGATGCTTTTGAACTGTGGTGTTGGAGAAGATCTTGAGAGTCCCTTGGACTGCAAGGAGATCCAACCAGTCCATTCTGAAGGAGATCGACCTTGGGATTTCTTTGGAAGGAATGATGCTAAAGCTGAAACTCCAGTACTTTGGTCACCTCATGCGAAGAGGTGACTCATTGGGAAAGACTTTGATGCTGGGAGGGATTGTGGGCAGGAGAAAAAGGGGACGACCGAGGATGAGATGGCTGGATGGCATCACAGACTCAATGGACGTGAGTCTGAGTGACCTCTGGGAGTTGGTGATGGACAGGGAGGCCTGGCGTGCTGTGATTCATGGGGTCGCAAAGAATCGGACATGACTGAGCGACTGAACGGAACTGAACTGAACTGAACCACAGTCCTAGACCAAAGGTGGACATCTTACTCAAACAGCCAACTCAAAGGCCAGCTAATAGCTTGTTAATTATCATATCCTTGCCCTGACAGATATGAAATGATCAACCCAATGTCTTCTCTTCGAGTTGATATAAGAGATTGGAAACTCAGAGTCAGTTGTTGGGCACGCAAACAGGAAAGAAGAGTGGAGGACACAGTGAGAACTTGCAGAAACCGTCCAAGAGACACAGCCATACTGCCCCTGAGAGAGACAGGCAGAAAGGTTCCTGTGAAGCTCTGCGGCACCTCTTGTCCTGTCTTGGCTTCTGTGTCATCTTTGCCTTCCCACTCAGTATCAGCACAGACACTTTTTACCTGGGTTGTCCTGAGTCAGCTTTGATATTTTGTACCCAGAAGACCATGGGTAGAATAATCCCCATTTCAAAGTGGAAAGTCAGGGTTGAGATGTGAAGCATTTTGCCTGGATATCTGCAGCTGACTGGCTACAGAACTAGAAACTGAGTCCCTACCTCCTGCTCCATTCTCACCAGATCTCCAAAACGACTTTCAAGGGAGGTATTTCAGAGGACACTTTCAAAGTTCTGGTTATGTTTCTCTAGCCCAGAATAGAATAAGGAAACGAGAAAGGGATGGTGCCCACGCTCACCTGAGGAATTTCCCTCAACAAATCTCAGTATAAATGTCCTTCTCTCCCAAAGGGCAACCAGGGGTCATACTGATTATCAAGGTCAAAGAAGGAAATTTGGTTTTAGAGATTTGATAGGTCCAAAATAATTCGATACTGGTGATCTGACCAGGGAAATGTTTTGACTTTTAGTATTTCCAAAGCTTGTCTCCCTAAATAGGATCAAAGTCAATGGAACGTGGTTCCTGCCAGCGAGCCCTGTTGCTTGTGGGTTGGGGGCAGGCTGCAATGAAGTATATCTTCATGTCCTAGGGCACGGCATGAGCTGTAGTTCACCTCTTCCAGCTTCCCACATAGGATCAAGGAACACCATTACAAAACAAAACAGACAAAAAAAGAGATGACAGTAGCAAGTCATGGGCCCAAAGACGTTCTGAACCCTTAATAATCAGCACCAGCCCCATCCATACTAAGGAAAAAGTACAGACTATGAAAGTCTCTTTGATATTGGGCTGGAGTGTGCTTAATAAATCAGGCCTCCCTAAACCATGCTGGCAGGTTTTGTCCAGGACCTATTTCCCCAACAATATTATTATTTGTTGTTTCCCCAACATTATTATTCCCTAACATTACTATTTCTCCAAAAATACAGGGGCCCAACTAGTAAGAGGGGGCTCTGGGTTTGGATCTTTAAATCTTAAACTACCACCCTGTATTTATTGTCCAGGAACCAGTCAGGGCGCTATCAAAGCTACCTGCCTTCATTTTAGGAAGCGGAGGTAAGCTGGGTGGTGATAGAACCTTTCTCTTCAATGCTTTTCCTTTACCTGTAATGATTTCACAGCTTTTGTACACATTTGTGTACATACGCATAGTGTGGCCTACTTCTTCACCTAACACCATATCATTAACATTTTCTCACATCAAAACTTTTCATAAATGCTCTTGTTGTGCTCTCCTCCTTGATTCCCTCCTCTCTCAGTGACTCAGAATGTTCCTCTGTTAGCACTTGGATAGTTTTTCCCCACTGTTTTATTCTGAAATATCAATAGATAGAAAGGTCAAATAACACTAATGAATAGTTTCACAAATATTCCAAGGTGAGCTCTCTATGACTACTTCCCAGGCCAAGAATCAGATGAAAGCCAGTCCCCAGAGCCCACTGTGTGCTCCCTCCTTCCTCCAAATGTTCAGCTACCATACTGTTAAAGGTCAGTGTAATATGTTGTTCATGGTCTAAGGACTTTGCTCCTCAGACGGGACACGCATAGTAAACGTCAGAGAAAAAGCTGAGTGAGATAACTGTGAAAACCAGATAGCATAAACTAAAGATATGAGGGACAGGGTAAAAGTAACAAGGTTCTAGAGATAGGAAGTAAAAACAAAATCTGTGAACACTTAAGCGACATAACCTAGGATGTCTGTACTGGAGGTGTACTGACATTGGTCCCCTCGGGTCCCCTGAGTCCACCCATGCTTCTGACTCTCCTTCACAAGTGATCTTTAGGCTGTGGTTGTTTGAGGGTCTATCCTCAGTAACTGATTATTTGGAAACATTGTCCAAATCAGTCATTCTTATTCCTAGCAACTTTTCAGATCTTTTCCTTATTCTCACTCTGGCCCCAGCTTTTCTCTCCCATATTGCCTCTTCTCTCATTTGGTTCAGAATTCATGGGAGAGAATTCTCTGGACAGGATGTTTAAGAGTCACCACCAGAGTTCTAAGAAATGTTAGACAGATTTGGTTACAAGTGACAGAAGCCCAATCCAAACTGGCTTAAGCAATAACAGGAATATATCAGCCCTGAAAAGTCCAGGGGAATTTCAGAATCCAGGGCCACTTGATTTAGAGATTCCAACAAGATGATTTGGGCAGTCTCTACCTCTCAGCCCTACCAGCCTTTGGGTTGGCTCCATTATAAGAACCAGGGGGCATTTCTAGAAGACTGGGGGGTAAATCCTCATGGAGGGAGGAAAAAAAAGCCATAAGTGCCTTCTGCATAGGCTTAGGAGCAATAAGCATATCGTAGCAGAGTGATTTCCAAACAGGATAATCTGGCTATCAGATTCATCTGGTCTTGTGTGGTGTGTGTGTGTGTGTGTGTGTGTGTGTGTGTTTAGATGCAGAGACCCACTCAGAATATCTGGGTGTGGAGTTTCATCTGGTCTCTCGTGTGTGCGTGTGTGTGTGTGTGCGTGTGCGTGTGCGTGTGTGTGTGTTCAGATGCAGAGACCCACTCAGTTAGAATATCTGGGTGTGGAGTTTTGCAATCAGTACATTTATCTACCTTCCCCGTTGACAGATTTGTAGCCAGGTTGAGAATTACCGCTGCAACACGTAACTGTGCTTCAGGACCAAGGATAGCGGCCCATGTGTCTTTCTATTACCAGGATCAGCGTGGGCTTGCTCTGCTCTTGCAAGAGACATCTGGGTAGAAAGAGGGACAGGGCTCCAGAAAGGAGGGGTGGGGGAGTCTCCAAAGAGGCCTCTCCTGTATAAGTGCCTTGTCAAGGCAATCCCAGATGAAGGAATGTGAAGCTGCCCTTATTTGCCATTCCAGGGCTTGCATCCTGCTTTTTTTGTCCCAGAGCCTTTGTGCTGGCAAAGCCAAGTGCTTCCTTGGCCTTTGACACCTGCATCCAAGCCCCTTATTATTTCTTCTATATAGCAGTAAATCTATAGCAGTTTCCTGTGAAAGGGGCACCACTGAGAATTGGAATGCAGCTGCTGTCTTAACATTCCATCTTTGTCCATAATGTTGTGGAAGAGAGGGAAAAGGTTTTCTTTTTAACATTCATTGGCTTTAAAAGTTCAATGATGTTACAGATGTTATCAGCTCCAAGAAATCTGTTCTAGAGTGATAAATTGTGTCCTGCTGCCAACAGGACTGTCTGCCTGTCCACATGTCTCTTGAGGATGGATAGGAGGAGGCAGACTGGCGGAGAGCATCCTGAGCTGGAACCCTGAGGATGCCTTTTATGGCTGTCCTAGAGTCCATTCCTTTTCCTTCTCGAGCAACACCTGAGATTTCCTTTGGAAGAATCACCTCTTCCCCAAGGGAAAGTTGATCAGAGATGAGGTGTTCTTTAGGTGGTCTGCCCACTGCTCCCAGACCGTAGCATGCACAGATACAGGGAATCTCTTGAAAAGCAGATCCAGATTTGGGAGGTCCAGAATGAGGCCTGAAACACTGCGTTTCTTGCAAGTTCCCAGATGTTGAAGCTGCTGGCTGCTGGGCCTATTCTCAGGCATTTGGCCACCGAATGCTTCCAGATGCCGAAACCAGAACCTGAGTACTGAAGAACGTGGACTTGCTTCCTGCCCCTGCCTCATGTTACCTGCAAAATCCTACCTGTTTCTGGTCCAGGCTCTCCAGCCACCCCTCCCACCCCATGAGCTCCCAACATCCCTGCCTCCAAATCCTCTATACTTCCAGTAGCCTTGGTTTCTGAGCGATGCCAACCAGAAACCCTAAACAATGTGGTCTTTGAGCCTCAGTTTTCTAAGCTATAGAAGAGGGACACTAATCTGTAGTGGGAAGGTATTCATGATATTAAAGTGACCAAGATGCAGGCCCCACCCTGAGTGAGATGCTGCTAGTCCCCCAGAACCCCCAAGCAGAAGCCCCACCAGGGACCCTCAGGGCTCTTCCCTCAGCCAGCCACTGCTTAGTTAGGTCCAGTGGCATTTAGAATGCAAGAACAAAGGAAGCTATTAAAACTTTCAGCCAAGAGATTGATTTTTCTAATTACCAGTTAATGTCATCCCTTCTGGGCCTCAGAAGGCCTGTTTATTCTTATTTAAGATGCAAGATTGTCTCATGTAACTAGCTTAATGTAAAAGTCTTCACACCCTAAAATACACTTTAATTAACTGACCTGTCAGGTAGAGTAAGTATCATTAAGTGGTAATGATATAATTTTTCTTAACCACTAATTACTAACTAAATACTGTTTTCTCAGTTTACTCTGTTTTTTTGCTTTCTTGAGAATGATGATAATTAAAATGATAGTGACTATTAATTTTATTGATGATAAAAATTAAGAACCAATATTTAATGAGTACTTAGGTGTGCCAAGCAATCAGATAAGCATTGTATGTGTGAACTCAGTCACTAAATCGTGTCTGCTGTTTGAGACCCCATGGACTGTAACCTGCCAGGCTCCTCTGACCATGGGATTGTCCAGACAAGAATACTGAACAGGTTGCCACTTCCTTCTCCAGGGGATCTTCCTGACTCAGGGATGGAATCTGAGCCTCTCTCGTCTCCTGCATTGGCAGGTGGATTTACCACTGAGCCACCTGGGAAGCCCCCTATGATATTACAGAGTGTTATAATTCTCACTTGAGAGCTGAGGGAATTGAGGTACAAAGGAGTTTGGTAACTCGCTCAAGATACAGAGTGGTGGAATTGGAACTGGTATCAATCCAGGCAGAATTTATCCTGGTAACCACTGTTACTTGAGAAATGCTTGCACAAATGTGTAGAAAGGAAACAATCAAAATGGATTGGGTACATAGGACTGGTATATCTAATACCGTTGAACACTATGCAAATATTAAATAGCCAAGACAGAGTTCCTTGAATAGACATTAGAAAAAGCCCAAGATATATTGTTTGTGAAAGATAGTATGTTACAGAATAGGCTTATTCTATTAAAAAAAAATCAAATAGATGTCTTAGTGTGTGCATGCTCAGTCGCTCAGTCATGTCCAACTCCTTGTGACCCCATGAACTGGAGCTCTCCTGCCCATGGGACTTTCCAGCAAGAGTACTGGAGTAAGTTGCCATTTCTTCCTCCAGGGGGTCTTCCTGACCCAGGGAATGAACTGCTTCTCTGGCATTAGCAGGCAGATTCTTTACCACTGTGCCACCTGGGAAGCCTGATGTCTTAATATCTATGTAGAAAAAAAGAAAGATGTATACAGTATATCTATAGAGGAAGATATATACCAAACTAATTCTAAAAATTAGAATGTGGAAGGGAGAAAATTTTCACTTTAAATTTTGACATGCATCTTTATCAATTGAAGATTTTTACAGCAAGCACATAATATTTAGGACATTAAGAAAACAGGAAAAAAAAATTGCTCTGTAGAAAAAAACCCTGGTCACATTTTTACCAAAGGAATGTGTTAATTTTATAAGGGAAAAACACACAAAAAATGTACATTTTACAAAAGGATTTTCCTTTGGTAAGGAAATAGAGAAATCCATAGCATCTTGTCATTAGAATCCTAGTTGCAATTTTCCCCTGTAACACAATTCCTTACTCCCAGTATTAGAGTTATTCAGAAGGTGGTACTTCATTTCCTAAAAACCACCCTACAGTTGAGATGAACTGTGCTGGGTGTTTAGGGATTGGCTGCTTTTTCAATTGGAATCTTTCACTGGAGCCTGGACTTCAAAACACAACAATCAAAACAAAGGGAAACAAAATCCCCTAAGACTGAGATATGGTTTTTCCTGGTTTACACATAGTTGATGGTACCTGAGGAATGCTCAGCAAAACATAGTCTTAAAGACTTCTCTGAGTTATTTTTTAAAGAGATGATGAAAAGATAAAAAATGGAGAGATGCTAGTTGCATGTGGGAAACGGGGTTGAGAGTATGCTTTGTTGACCTAAAACAAATGGACCACAGGTTATTTCTCCAGCAAAAATGGGTTTATTTGAGGTTAGGAAAGAATTGTAATTTGGGGTCAGCAACCAAGTGCAAGTGCCCCCACAACAGCAGAAAGAGAAGCTTTTCCAGAGGAGTGAGTAGGAGGGCTGTGTAAAGAGCCCACAGCCTTTCACTGGCTGAGTTGTTGCCCGGAAACAAGGGACAAGATTCCTTCTTCCTGTTGAGCCCCACTATCATCCAGACCATGAGAGCTCACCATTCTGGTCTCCTTACTCTATTTTGTTTAAGGTTTCTGGTTATTAATTTGTGTTTTGTTTTGTTTTTTACAGATTCTATTGAAGTGTTTACAACAAACACATGATATTTAGAAAATTAGGAAAGAAACAGGACAGGGCAGACTTTAACTTCTTATTTTGTCCTTTTATGTTTGACTTTTTATAAATCATAGCATACAATACTGATATAATACTTTATTTTTATTTAAAAAATGATATATTGTTCATGTGGTGTTTCTTGCATGTGTAGTATTGGGGGAATTTTCTTAGACATTTCTAAGTTGACACAACGAAGTGTTTTCTGCTTGAAAAAAATGGAATTTGGCCATTTCTACAATCCTTCACATTTTTAGACAGTGATCACCTTCCACAGAATGTGTCAGATTTGTGAATTTCCAAAGACAGCCAAACACTGGTGGAGAGAGTAGAATGCGTAAGGATTTCCTCCTGGCACTGCTATGTTCAGAACTGAGGAAACCTATACTAGTGCCTGGTAAATATGGCATGTTAAGGAGTACATTCTCCAAGTGACAGTTTTGGCAGAATTGTAACCACATAAAGGATTGGATAAGCACTTTGAACTGAGTTCTCAGGAAAAGTCAGTTCTCTGAGAGCAGGGCCCCCTGTACTGATCTGTGTAGCCCCAGTCACCTGGTCTGGAGCTTGTCCTTTGCAAAGAATGAAGGGTAAATAGGTACCATGTACAAAATCTACCCACCGTGCAGACTCGCAGACAGACTGGACTTCTCATCTTGATGCAACTGTTTTGTAGTTTGTTGGTCTTGGCTGAGTTACTTCACTTGACTCAGCCCCCATTTCCTGCCCTATAAAATGGGCATAATCATAATTATACTTAGTTCTCAGGACTTTGTAAAGATTTAATGAGGTAATGTGTGTAAATTGCTTAGTGGAGTGCCTTGCACATGGTTAGCAATCAATAGATGGTAGCTTTAAAATTGTTTTTCTCCTTTAGACTTCCAAGTTTTGTTTTATTAAAAAAAATTTTTTTTTGGCCACCCTGAATAGGTTGCAGGGTCTTAGTTCCCTGATTAGGGATTGAACCTGTATCTCCCCTCACAGTGGAAGCACAGCATCCTAACCACTGGACCACCAGGGAATTCCCTAGACTTCTAGTTTAAGGATGAGAATAGAAGAACTTTTTAGCCTTTCCAACTCTTGGAAATCACTCCAGAACCAAACAAAAGCAAACCAATGAGAGATAAAAACAAACTATATCTTTGGTGAAAGATAAATCCCAACTACTCCTGTCAAAAAGCAGATAATGGAGTGGGACTAACCAAGTAGAGGCAAGGTCCCCAGAGAAGAGAGAACTGCTGAGATGGGGAGTCATAACATCTCAGAAGGCAGAGTGAAAGCAAGTTAGTCTGAGTTTTTTCAGAGAGCATTTAGACAAAACCACCTCCAACAATCAAGCAAGACTTATGCCTTCACTCCCACAGGATACCAGAGGTATATTCTTTGGAGAAATTGAACCTGAGAAGCTCAGAACTTAAGAGCAGTAAGCATGGGGAGGGCGGCAGTTGCGGGCTGGGCTGAAAATGAGAGTACAGAGGACCGCCTGCTGTCCCTGGTCGGGGAGCACCTCGTCCCCCTGCCTACTCTCGAGAACACCCATGGCTTGCCCATTCACCCCTGGCAGTAGGTGGCAGGGCTGTTTGGGGAGAACCCTGAGTGGCTTGAAAACGCCGCCTGGAATATTAGATTGGGTTATTTGTCCCTGGTGGCTCAGATGGTAAAGAATCTACCTGCAATGCACCTGGGTTTATCCCTGGGTTGGGAAGATCCCCTGGAGGAGGGCATGGCAACCCACTCCAGTATTCTTGCCTGGAGAATCCCTGTGGACAGAGGTCATCCCCCCAGGAATAGCTGGCTCTCTGTCTTTTCACTACACAGTGAAGCGCACCAGTTGACAAGCATTTCTCGTCCCTCCAGAGCCCCCAGTCAGCTGTTTAGTGCAGCATTTTCAAATATGAAAGCATAACCAAGGATCACCAGGCTCTCAAGGAAAAGAGCTCAGAGGAAGCAAGGCAATGCACAGAGTAAAAGAAAACATTAAAAAAAAAACACTAATAATATTCTGAGAAGATATCACATCCACAAGCCAAGGTCAAGGACAGGATGCTATTGCTAGATGGAAAAATTAGAGAATAATTAAGAGCTCTTAGAAATTCAAAACAGGATAGTCAGAATGAAGATTGCAACAGAAGGGTCGAAAGTTAAAGTCAAGTAACTCTTGAAAAAGTGTTGGATCATCAAAGGGAGAGCATAAGAATATTAAAGTATTAATTCAGGAATTAAATATCTGACTAATAGAAATAGCCAAAAAAAAAAAAAAAGTCAAGAAAAGAGATCAAATGAAGGGGAGAAAATTATCAAGAAACAATTTAAGGAAATTCCCAATAAGCAAAGAGAGTGACTCTTATGATTGAAAGAGCCTGCTAAGTATCCGTCACATGGTCACACAGTTTCAGAATACCAGAGATAAAGAGAAGTTCCTAAAAACATTTAGAGAAATGCAGGCCATGGTTGAAGGATCAGGATTAAATGGCATTGGCCTTCTGAATGGCAGCATTAGAAGCCAAACACAATGAAGTAATGCTTTAAAATTCTGCGGGAAAATCATTTCTGAGCCAGAATTCTTTCAGTCAAGTGTAAGAGCAGAATATATTTTAAAACATACAAAGTTTTGAAACTTCCATAGTAGTCCAGGGGTTAAGAATCCACCTTGCAATGCAGGAGATGCAAATTCCATCCCTGGTCAGGGGAGCTAAGATCCCACATGTTGCGGGGCTACTGAACCCGAGCCCCACAGCTGCTCAGCCCACACACTCTGGAGCCCACACGCCACAGTGAAAGACCCCACTGTACCTAAATAAGACTCGATGCAGCCACAGATAAGTAAATATTAAAAAAATAAAACCTACAAAGTTTCAAAAAACTTTCTTTGTGCAAGAGTATGTTTTCAGAGGGAGGGAGAGAAAGAAAGACCGAAACAAAAGACAAAACAATAAGATCAGAAAAGGAAAAAGGAATCCAGCACCAGGACCACCTCAATGGAGATTTCATGTGAACTAGAGAACAATCCCCCTTTTGTAAGGATATATTAGGAAAAAAATATCCCCTCTGGGCAGTTGCAGCTGCCAGAATACCCAGCTTGTTAAACCAAGGGTAGGCTAGATTTCTACTCTCTGCCCCACCCCCCCCAATCAGTTCAGTTCAGTCACTCAGTCATGTCTGACTTTTTGTGACCCATGGACTGAAGCACGTCAGGCCTCCATGTCCATCCCCAAGTCCCAGAGTTTACTCAGACTCATGTCATTGAGTTGGGGATGCCATCCAACCATCTTATCCATCCCCTTCTCCTCTCACCTTCAGTCTTCCCCAGCGTCAAGGTCTTTTCAAATGAGTCAGTTCTTCCCATCAGGTGGCCAAAGTATTGGAGTTTCAGCTTCAGCATCAGTCCTTTCAGAAAATATTCAGGACTGATTTCCTTTAGGATGGACTGGTTGGATCTCCTTGCAGTCCAAGGGACTCTCAAGAGTCTTCTTCAATACCACAGTTCAAAAGCATCAATTCTTCAGCGCTCAGCTTTCTTTATAGTCCAACTCTCACATCCATACACGATGACTGGAAAAACCATAGCTTTGACTAGACAGACCCTTGTTGGCAAAGTAATGTCTCTGCTTTTTCACATGCTATCTAGAATGTTCATAGCTATTCTTCCAAGGAGCAAGCATCTTTCAATTTCATGGCTGCAGTCACCATCTGCAGAGATTTTGGAGTCCAAGCAAATAAAGTGTACTGTTTCCATTGTCTATTTGCCATGAAGTGATGGGGCCGGATGCCATGATCTTCGTTTTCTGAATGTTGAGTTTTAAGCCAACTTTTCCATTCTCCTCTTTCACTTTCCTCAAGAGGCTCTCTAGTTTTTTGCTTTCTGCCGTAAGGGTGGTGTCATCTGCATATCTGAGGTTATTGATATTTCTCCCGGCAATCTTGATTCCAGCTTGTGCTTACTCCAGCCCAGCGTTTCTCATGATGTACTCTGCAGATAAGTTAAATAAGCAGGGTGACAATATATAGCCTTGACGTATGACTTTCCCGATCTGGAACTGGTTTCCGATTTACCTCATCAGCTAGGCACAAAATGAGGCAGCTCTGTCAACAAGGAGGAGAACTGAAGTCCTATGATTTCAGTCATGACAAACCTAGTCAGCAAGTCTTACAGTTTTGAGCAGGAAGACAAAAGGCTCCAGGAGAAAAGTATCTAGAAAAAAATGGAACTAATATATTAGAATGCAAAATATTATTGATAGTTATGTGGTCGATAGTATTGGACGGGGAAAATTTTTTAATAAAAACATACAGGGTTAGTCAGATTTTTTAAAAAAGCTAATTATGACTTACAGGGAAAAATGAGATAATAGGAAAAAAGGTGTGGCTTCAACATTAAGCAATTTACATAGTCCTAACGTGAGTCTGAGTGAACTCTGGGAGTTGGTGATGGACAGGGACGCCTGGCGTGCTGCGATTCATGGGGTCGCAGAGTCGGACACGACTGCGCGACTGAACTGAACTGAACTCAATACTGTGACATAACTATATGTTGGAGAAATGGGGAGATGGGAAAATAAGTTTGTTGGCCTTTTGAGAGAGCTAATTCCTACACAGTAGAGTGGGGAATCAATAGATAATGGTGGGAAAAAAAAAATAAAACAAGGAATTACTGTGGAAATGTATTATTTGGAAATAGATAGATGCTTGGGGAAGTACCTGAAATTGTTGAGGCTGTATCTTAGGGAGTGGAATTTGGAGATTTAGTGTTTACTTTTGGTGTTACTTTGATAAAAATAAAAATGAAATTTAATAGATTTTCATGAGAGTTCCTTAGAGGTCCAGGGGTTAGGACTCAGTGTTTTCACCGCCATGGCCCGAGTTTGCTTTCTTGTTGGGGAGCTAACATCCTGAAAGGCTCACAGTGTTGCTAGACAGGTAGGTAGGTAGATGAATTTTCAGGCCCAGGTATGAAATAACTGCATATGAATAGCAGTACTTGAAAATTTTAATCAAAAAAAATTATGTATTTCTGTGGCTGCACGGGTCTTAGTTGAGGTGTTGCTGCCTGTGGGATCTTTAGTTGGCACGTGAACTCTTAGTTGCAGAGTGTAGGACCTAGTTCCAACCAAGGGTCAAACCCAGGCCCCTGCATTGGGAGGGCAGTGTCCACTTAGCCACTGGACCACCAGGAAAGTCCCGGGAATTTGAATTTTTAATCAAGGGACCTAGAATTGTCAGGTCAAATTCAATGCAGTTGTTCTCACCAAGGCTTTAGGCAAATAAGATGTTAATAGAAATTGGTCTTGGCATCAGCACTTCATGCCTTCTACTTTTTGACAGCTCAGTAATTCCTAGAACTGTAGAGAAGACTCCTGTGGACCATGGGGTGTTTAAATGTCATCCCCCCACCCCTCCCTGCCTAGAATCCCATATCTGTAGAAGCTGCAAAAGAGATGCACTGACCAGGGTCTATTCCGATTTCTTTTATTAACTGTTGAGCCTTGCGGAAGCCCATAAAATCACTGGAGCTCATTATCTACTGTTGGATGAAAAATCATCCTAGAGATTTCTCAGAGGAATTGTAAAATTGTTTAAATTGCATTTGGTGAAAATGATAAACATAGCACTAGTGTGTAATGTATGAAAAGAGAAAAAAACTTTTATGAGTCAGCTTAGGATATTAACTCATTTTGAGGTTGAAGAAAGTGAGTCACTCAGTCCTGTCCGACTCTGAGACCCCCATCGACTGTGCCCATCACGCTACTCTGTCTGTGGGATTTTCCAGGCAAGAATAGTAATGTGTAGCCATCCCCTTTTCCAGCGGATCTTCCTGATCCAGGAATTAAACCCTGGTCTCCTAAATTGCAGGCAGATTCTTTACCCTCTGAGCCACCAGGGAGGCTAAGTTGTGTTATTTCTAACTACAATTTAAAAAAGCACTTTTTGGAGCTATAGAGAGTACTTTGGTGAGAAGCTTTGAAAAGAAATAACCATCATTAATAGCTCAGAAAAAGAGGGATGTCAAACTGGTTAAAATTTTGCAGAAAGTTTATGGCTTTGATTAATTACTGTAAGAAGAAAATAACCATTAATTGACATGGAATTACACAGCCAAATGATGATAAGCAGCTGCTGATAAAGAACAGGGTACAGCAAGGCCTTCAAAGCCTCTTAGAAATTGGGTAAATTGAATGGCTGTATGAACTAGAAGTAAGAGCTTTTTTTTATAAAAATAGACTGCGAGCTCCATGAGGGGAAGACTCCTGTTTTATTTCATTCATTGCTATTGCATACAGGGTAGTCATACAGCAGTTATCTGGCGGAAAAATGAAATGCATTGTTTGCTATGAATGCTTATCTTTTCTGATTTAGTAATATAACTATAGGACTTTAATTATATGTATAGTAATACATTTCTATATATATGTGAGGAAATAGAATTATGATTTGAATTATCACTATCCAAATAACTAAAAGTTGGGGTTGCTTGATTATTCAGCCAAAACCATCAAATTCTTGCCAGTTACTAACACTCTTTTATAGTAGCCTGAGAGCTGAGGCAGCACATTTGGTTGAACCTCAACAACCTTTATTAAAACTACATCACGGTGATGAGATACAATTACTGTATGCCCGCCAGTATGGCTAAAATTAGAAAGACTATTGACAGATGTCAGAATACATTTGTCTCTTGTGAGGGATGTCTTAACTGGGAAGGGGGCATTTTCTCAGGAGACAGAAGTGGAGTTGATGTGGTCACAGAGGGGAATACAGCTGATCCTTCAACAACATGGGCTTGAACTTTGTGTGTTGACTTACATGTAGATTTCTTTTCAATAAGTTGTGTGTATAATGGCCCACTGTGCTGTTACCTTTAAAATTGTTTATTTTGCTATATAAAATTAAAACCAAAAAACCTCACATAAAATCAGTGACATGTGGGAGATGTCACGGTCTTGAAGAATGAACAAATAGAGTAGGCAGAGAGAAGGGAGACCATTTAGGGCACTTACCCTCCATGTTCTCATCTGCTAAATGGGTAGAATAAAGAGTGTAGATAAATAGAAAACAAGTACAACTGGAATTGGCTCACAGATGAGTCATCTAAACAAAAAACAGTTGAAATTGTCCCTCTGCTGCCCTGAAGACTCAAGCCCTTGCTCTCCTCTGTCCTCGAAGACCAGTTAACTGAAAAGTTTTCATAGGCAGGCAGATGGTAGAATGCCCATTTATTAAATTATGGTGAGAATTACAGTTCTCATGTGGATAAACTAGTATACCTGTGACCTCATAATCAGCACATTCTCACCTAGTGACTAAGCAGCAGGGAAAGATGAAGGGATCATTTATTAATTCACCATGGGTGCCATCAAGGCCAGGATAGGACTCCAAAGATGCAGGGAGCATCTCCCTTAGTCTGGTCTCTGTGGGCAACAGAGAGTTGTCTGGTGAACATGGCATTAGGGCAAAAGGAGCTGAATAGCTCCAAAGTGTGTTGGCTTCAGGGTGAGGGACCTTTATGCCTCCTTGACCATAGGGATGTCCTTAACGGTTGAGCCAGAAATACTTGAGGTCTACCCTCTAAGATGCCTCCCACCAGTACCTAATTGTTGTCACTGTGTGTCTCAGTTATTTACTGTTGCATAACAAATCACTTCATTTAGCTTTACTGGCAATTCCATGTGTCAGGAATTCAGGCAGGAAGTGTTTAGGCAAGTAATTTGTTTCTGATCCACACGGCGTTAACTGGGGCAGGGCCTGGGGCAGGCTGGGGTTGGAGGATTCATTTTTCAGTTGGGGCCACTCACATGTCTTCCTCACCCTCCTCTCTCCGTGATACCATCTCAAATTAGGTATATATTCATATATATTCTATGCATGCGTGCTCAGGCGCTTCAGTTGTGTCTCTTTGCAGTCCTATGGACTGTAGCCTGCCAGGCTCCTCTGTCCATTGGATTCTCCAGGGAAGAATACTGGAGTTAGTTGCCATGTCCTCCTCCAGGGGATCTTCCTGACCCAGGGATTGAACCTGCATCTCTGCACTGTCACATGGGTCCTTTACCACTAGACATGGGAAGCCCCATATGTTGTATATACATAATATATTCATATATATATTCTATTTATTCAAATCTCCATCTATTTGAAGATATTGAATAGGAAATGCCTGTTGGAAATTTATGGGTGTAATTTGGGCTGGAGATACAAATTTGGGAATTATTACTGGATTGCTATTGGTAGATCATGTGATGGATGGTCAGAAGTCTGGATGAGTTCACTTAGGGAATGTAAATGAAAAAAGTTCAAGACTTATGGGGCTCTTCAAATGTTGGAGAGATAAATTAGATTTAATGAAAAGTAGTAAGTAAGTCACTCAGTCGTGTCCGACTCTTTGTGACCCCACGGACTGCAGCCCACCAGGCTCCTCAGTCCATGAGATTCTCCAAGCAAGAATACTGGAGTGGGTTGCCATTTCCTTCTCCAGGGGATCTTCCCGACCCAGGGATCGAACCCGGGTCTCCCGCATTGGAGGCAGACACTTTAACCTCTGAGCCACCAGGGAAGTAAAAGAGACTGGAATTGAGCAGTCAGTGAGCTAGGAAAAGAAACAGGATTGTGGTACCCCAAACCCAAATGGAAAAAAATTGTTTTTGTGACTTCCCTGACAGTCCAGGGGTTAAGACTCTGTGCTCACATTGCTGGGGGTGTGGGTCTGGTCCCTGGTTGGGGGACTAAGATCCCACATCCTGTGAGATGTGGCCAAAAGAAAAAAAAAACACTGTTTTAAGAATGAAGCTGACTGTCAAATACTTTATATAAAGTAAATGAAGTGACCATTGGATTGATCACTGGATTTAGCAATGAGATAATTGGTGACCTTGATTAGAGTAGTTTTGGTGGGGTGTGGGATGTCATGGGTAAAAACACAATTGGAGTAGGTTCAAAAGAGAAAGGGCCCAAATGTCTATCAGTGGGAGAATGGATAAGCCATATGTGATTTTATCTGTGCAATGGCTTACTATTTAGCCATAAAAAGGAGTGAAGTACTGAAACGTACTACATCTTTTTAAAAAATTGAAGTATAGACGATTACAGTGTTTCAGGAGTATAGCAATGTGATTGTTACATCCATATATATATATATATTCTTTTCCAGATTCTTTTCTATAATAGATTATTACAAGATATTCAGCATCGTTCCCCGTGCTTATAGTAGGTCCTTATTGTTATCTACCTAGTAATTTATATATTGTGCATCTGTTAATCCCAAATTGCGAATTCATCCTTCCGTCTTTCCTCTTTGATAACCATTAGTTTGTTTTCTGGTATATGTGCTGCTGAAACGAGCACAATGATAGCTGTTAGTTTGTTTTCTGTGCTGTGAGCATATTCTGTTTTGTAATTGTTTGTGTTATTTTTTAAGATTCTACATATAAATGATATATTCGTTTTTCTTTGACTTAACTTCACTTAGTGTGATATTGTCTAGGCTCTCCCACATCTTCTTAAACCAGTCATCTGTTTTTGGGCATTTGGATTTTTTCCATGTCATGGCTATTGTAAATAGTGCTGCTATGAACACTGGGGTGCATGTGTTTTTTTGAATTAGAGTTTTTGTCTTTTTTTGGATATTTGCTCAGGAGTGGCATTGCTGGATTATATGGTAGCTCTAGTTTTAGCTTTTTAAGGAACCTCGTTTGCCACAGTGCCAGTACCAATTGACATTCCCACCAACAGTGTAGGAAAGTTCCCTTTTCTCTGTACCCTCCCTAGCATGTATTATTTGTAGACTTTCTGATGATAGCCATCTGACCGGTGTGAGGTGATACCTTATTGTGGTTTTGATTTGTGTTTCTCTAATAATTAACGATACTGAGCATTTTTTTCATCTGCCTATTGATCATCTGTGTGTTGTCTTTTTTGAAGAAATATCTATTTAGGTCTTCTATGTTTTATTTGGTTGCTTTTCAATATTGAGTTGTATGAGCTGTTTGTACACACTGTACTTGTGTCATATGTAATGAGATATCGACCATCATTATCGTTTTAATTTGGATACTTATTACGTGTCTGTTAGCCGCTCAGTCGTATCCGATTCTTTGTGACCCCATGGACTGTAGCCCACCAGGATCCTCTGTCCATGGAATTCTCCAGGCAAGAGTACTGGAGTGGTTTGCTATTCCCTTCACAGGTGATCTTCCCAACCCAGGGACTGAACCCAGGTCTCCTGCATTGCAGGCAGATTCTTTACAGTCTGAGCCACCAAGGAAACAATACTGAGTCAAGCTGAATACCTTTTTATATATTTCAATATATTTTATATTGTTTTTTGTAATCTGACATATTGTGATTTAAAATTGAGTTTTGTTTATTGATTCAAGATTTTATATGTAAATGAAATTAGTTTTATATAATTTGGGCTTTCAGTGGTAAAGAATCCACCTGTCAATGCAGGAGGTGCAGGTTTGATCCCTGGATAGGGAAGAATCCTCTGGAGGAGAAAGTCACAACCCACTCCAGTATTCTTGCCTGGAGAATCCCGTGGACAGAAGAGCTTGGTGGGCTACAGTGCATGGGTCAGAGTCAGACATGGCTGCGCACAGCAGCCTGTGCAAAAGTCGGCTTTTGACCTTCAGGCCTCACCTGCCCCACCAGCCAACTCCAGTCTGCCCTCTGGCAAGCTCCTCCACTGCTCCTGACACAGTTCCCGGCCCTCCCCACCAATGCCCTCTTCAAAGAGGCCTGAGTCTCAGCAGTGCAGGAGTGGGGAGGGGTGCTTAGTTACCTTATTGTCCATTCTTATTCAGCCTAGAGGCAGTGGCTTTTTTTTCTGGGGTTTTTACTGCCCTGCTACTTTTAAGCCCTTTTTTCCTCTTTGAGTATTTTGTGACCACCAGGCTCCTCTGTCCATGGGATTTACCAGGCAAGAATACTAGAGTAGGTTGCCATTACCTTTTCCAGGGGATCTTCCTGATCCAGGGATCAGACCCTGGTCTCCTGCATTGGTAGCAGATTCTTTACCATCTGAAATACAAGGGAAGCCATATACTTCCCACTTGTTAACAGACAATTCACCCTATTACATTTTCCCTGCTCAAATGACTGGTTTGATGTCTACTTCCTGACTGGACCCTGACTGATGTATATTTAAGGACAGTACATCTTCTAAGGTTTCAAAGTATTCAACAGTGGCTCATGAATGCTGTTAACTGTGGAATAAACAAAACTAAAAATAAACACCACCCCCCCATATGGATCTCATTCTTGTGGAGGTGGTATCATAAGATTAAGTAAGATCTGTAGTATATAGACTCTTAAACATCTCAAAGCAGGTTTATTTCTCATTTACCCCAAGATAGTGCCTGGTTCATACAGGTGCTCAACAAACATCTGGTGAAGCAGGATATGTTGCTGACATACAGTAACCTTGGTAGTTATTAGCAGTAAGATAAATCCACACGGGGCTGACCAGTCAAGCCTCTGCCAGAGTCTTTTACATTCAGCTACAAACACATCTCTTCCCTTTGCTCTTCGTTCCAGGAAGGCAATTAAACAAGACATTTCATCACTCCACCATTTCTAATGGGTATGTGGGTGGCAGGTTGCAGAGAAGAGGCAACTTTGAGATCCCAGGGAACCAAAGAAAGGTTATGGGCAAAAGAACCTCTAAATTGGCACAATTGGCAAGGAGATCAAGCCAGTCATTCCTAAAGGAAATCAGTCCTAATATTCATTGGAAGGACTGATGCAGAAGTTGAAGCTCCAACACTTTGGCCACCTGATGGGAAAAGCGGACTCACTGGAAAAGACCCTGATGCTGGGAAAGATTGAAGGCAGGAGGAGACAGCTATGACAAAGGATAAGATAGCTGGATGGCATCACTGACTCAATGAATATGAATTTGAGCAAACTCCCGGAGACAGTAAAGGACAGGGAAGCCTGGCTTGCTGCAGTCCATGGGGTCGCAGAGTTGGGCACTATTGAGTGACTGAACAACAAATTGGCATAGATTTAGTTTCTCTGTGTATCAAAGTGTTCTCACTTAATTCTCACAATAACCCAGGAGATAGGTTTTATAATCTTCACCTTATTGATGAAGTTGAAGGTCATCTGAAAGGTAATTTACCCTACAATTAATTAAACATCAACTAGAATATGCATCCAGGACAGACTCTATGAAGTTTCTTGGCTAGTCTGTCTCTCAGACGGTGGCAGTGAAATGATTTAGACACAATTCCTATGGAGGGGAGTATTTGATGTACTCATTCTAGAAGATTCTAATCTTCATGGCATAAGACCACCCACAGATCTCATCTAATCATAGTCCAAGTGGCTCTGAGGGTGGGTAAGGGGGGGTTTCATTTTAAAAATTAGAGCATACTTGGAATTTAGGCTGGCTTGCTTATAAAATTAAGATAAATTTCTTTATACTTCTCAAAAAATACAGATTACTTGTTTAAGAGCAGATGTCACTAGTATCTCAATTACTATGATTTAAAAATTATGCAGGTATGGAATAAACAAATTATGTTATGGAAGTTGTTCAACAGACAAAGTACACCTAGAGAACATAAAAATTCTTTATTTAACCTAATCCAGCCAGTGTTGAGATAGTCTATGTTAAAAACAAGACATTTAAAAAAATTACAGCACAGTTAGCAAGGCAGTGACTAATTAAGTCACTCAGTTTAATTTTATATTCTTCACAGTCATTTGATAATCATGTAATGATGAACAATATTTTCTGCCACTTTTGAGATAAGTTAATTTCTGCAAACAAGAGAATTCTACTAGTTATCACTGAACTATATAAAAGAGGTTTAAAACATTAACATTTATAGAAATAACACAGTAAAGCAATGTGAAAATAAATTGGAAAACACAAATATACCCACCCATCCCCAAAGTCTAGAGCATTCCTTTAATCTGTCCCCTGGTGTTTCTCTCACTACCTCATTCCCTCTTCCCAGAGTTTAGCAATTGAGACACTGCTACTCTGTAGGGGCTATTTTGAGCTTAGTTAAAGTGCCTCTGTTCCTTTAATTTCTCAGTTATTCCTAGAAACAGTCTTCTGAAATAAAGTATTACTCATATTTCAGAGATGAAGCAAACCGTGGCTAAGAGGTAAGTTGCTTGATCAAAGTCATACCTATAATTATTAAAAGCAGAATTAGGATTTCAACCCAGGTCCACCCAATTTTAGTTAGCCTACCATTTTGTTGCTTCAGGGTGGTATGGGCCACTTTCTGAAGAGGCTGGTACATGGTACTTCTTGAGCTAAGGCTCTTTAGATTTCCAAATGTTCCATCCTGAGGCTGAGGCTCCTCCTGTCCCCAGACACTTGCAATTCCCCCCAGCGCCCTAGAAACTTCTCCCTGCCCCCAAAGGATTAGAGTTGCTCCTCTGGCCTCACAAGCCCTGATGCCAAAGAAACCCAAGCAGTTGATTCCCCATTTTGGGCATAAAGTATTAAATGGAAACTGTGTGCTTGTATAACTTTAGTAAAGGCTGCTAGAAGCTGTTCTATATAACAAAATTATGCAGGAAATAGCCAGTCTTTTCATATTGAAAATTAAAGAAAAGCCAATATATTTTATAATTATAGCTAATAATCTGCTATTTTTATATATAGTCATAGATTTTTATATTTCCCCTTCAGAACTGTAGCAGGGTTCTTAATAAGGCTGTCAAATATTTCCTTCCTAAGTAAATACAACTTTGAATGCTCAATAGTCATTCACATAAATTTCATGTTATTACTCAAAATTAAGACATTCATACTATAGAAAGGTACCAGTCTTAAATTACTAAATTAGCATACATCATTGCAATCTAACAAAGCTCAATCTATAGTTGCTACAATCCTAAAGAAAAGTGGCCACTTAATTGGTAAAGGGGAACATTCATATTGTCATGCATTAGATACTGGGAATTAGAAAATAAATAGGGTTTTTGAGACTATCTTAAAAAAAATTAATATTAATTCCTGAAAATAATTCCAAGACCATTCAGATCGCTGAACATTAAAAGGGCCACTACTGAACAGCTTAAAATAAATAACTGCTTTTGAAAAATGAATATAAAACTAGTTATACAGTGATTATTAAGGTGCTAGCCTCCTCAATACAAGCCAATTTAAATTTAAAAACATTAGTATTTTTTTTTCCTCATAATCTCACAAAAACAATGACCTTAATATTTGCTCAAGACTTCTTGTTTTCATAATTATTCCTCACTGACTGGTATAAAAACAAAGAGCTCAAGGCCTCACCTTGGTTTACTCACTGCTGGTTTTCTGTCTGTTGAAATTAGACTGTAAACTACATAAAAGCAGGAACCAAGTCTGGTGTGCTCACCACTGTGTCCCACACAGCACTTTGCATAGCGCCTGGGCAAGCAGGAGGTGATCGACAAATACCTGAATAACTGAATCGATGAGCGGACAGTGAAATAACTTGATTTTCTGCAAATCGTTCTCTGTGCTCAAACTACTATAAACTTCAGTTCTATTTTCTAGAAATATGAATTAAAAAACTTTCTCCAGTGATGGAAGGACCTGATGCCTGTGTCTCTGTGTCAGTTTGTCTTTCTCTCTCTCTCTCTCACACACACACACACACACATGCACGCACACAGTAATTAAGACTGCATGAGTCAAAATTACATCATGAAGTATGAGATGTCAACATTATATAAATAAAATTTAATAGTGAAAAAGTGATCTGGAAGCCCTGTGAATTTTTACCCTACACATTTTGGAGGACATCACATGGGTTAAGAAAGACACAACAAAATTGCATTTGTTCAGATAATCATTTGAATGTTTACATACATTTTTGGTTTGTTAATTATTTATAACTAATTTACATTTCCTCATATTAACATATACTTCTGCTTAGCTTGTAATCAAATTATGCCAGTGAGAAAAATCCTCACAGTACCTTCATTGAGTTGCTAATTCTAAGAAAACACTGAACATGAACATGTACAAAAGAGGCATTTGAATAAAACAGCATGTGTATTTTAAATATTTGCACAGTTTGATCTTTACATTTCTGTCTTGAGGAAAATATGAACAAAACTCAGGTTCACCATGCTAAGATAATGGTTCAGATGACCGCCATGAAAGTACATACAAAACAATGAAAACAAATCACATCCTTAGGTTCCGTGATTACTGAGAGGGTTTCCCCTGCCCTAAGTGCTTTATTATATTTCTTAAAAATATGAGAGCAGCAGCTTATTACAAGTCTCCACTACTGTGCATCAATGATGGAATCAGAATAACACAACAGATTCATAAGAATGAGAGGATTGCAGAACAATGAGAAGCCACAGTTTTATGCTTCTTCTTGCTCTGGATAATTTAGAATTTTGCGGTGTGCCTGACGTAAATATTGCTGCTGTTTGAAGTAAACCTTGAATGCTCCTTTAATGGCAACAAAAGCAATTCCACCCTAAAATAAAAAGAAATATTAGCTTTTTATAATGCAATTTATAGAAAATAATCATTTTACTTATACACAAAAGACACTGTCATTGTTGCTAATTCAGATGGCTGCAAACAGTACTTTTTTTTTTTGATCAGTGAGATACGGAGACAGATACTGCAGGTAATATGTCAGTGAAAAAAGTGAGTGTCAGTTGCTCAGATATGTTTGACTCTTTGCGACCCCATGGACCTCTGTCCATGGAATTCTCCAGACAAGAATACTGGAGTGGGTTGCCATTTTCTTCTCCAGGGGATCTTCCCAACCCAGGGATCAAACCCAGGTCTCCTGCATTGCAGAGATTCTAAAGGCAGATTCTTTACCATCTGAACCACTGGGAAGCCCAACAGGTCAGAGATCCTCTATCATCTCTGAGTAATCTTTCTTCTACTTAGTTCTAACACTCAGGCATTATATGCAGGCTACCTCCAGAGAGAAGTGGGAATAATAATAATGACATCAAACAACATAAAGGCTTATTTATTACTCTGTGCTAACATTTCAAAATCTCATTTAACCCTCATAATAATTCTGAGGTAGCTACCATGACTATTTCCATTCTATAAGCACAGAGAAGTCAAGCAATTTTATTTAGGTTTCTCAGCAAGGCAATGTCTCTGACAGGATTTGAACTGGGCCGTCTGACCCTAGAGCAGAAGCTCTTCACCAGTATCTTTTAGGAGTGATGATCTGTGCCTAATCGAGGAGAGAAATCACCCACAGCATAGTTCCAGACGACTAGAGCTACTGTAGTGGATCCTTCTCTTTTTGTTGCTATTGGATGACAGTGGGGATCAAATAGAGGCTTAAGGCACAGGAGCAATAATATAAATATTTATATAGTCCCATTCTTTTTTTTTTTAAACAAATATATAGTGCATTCTCTTTGTACCCTTGAAAAAAGTAGCATTAAAGCCATCTTACCAAGATTGTCCTTTGTAAATTAGAGTTAACACTACTGAACATTAGTTTACCAACTATTGTCGCAATAGTAGGAAAAACAAGGGCTCCACACAAAATTCGGGTGGCAGAGACATGATCTGCTAAAGGATTACCTCAGCTGGAATTCGAGGAACAGGACAACCAATCCCTAGAGAAAAGATGGAGGGTATTAGTGCCAATAAACCAGAAGCTACAATACCTTTGCATGGTAGGATTCGTCCACAAGATTGATTTGGTATGTTCATTACCACCATAATTTAGGGCCTTACCTGGGAATATACTATTCAAAATTTGTAGTTTATTTGAGTATTTGCGCCAGAGTCTAAGCACGTAGTCCTCCCAGCGAATCATCTTGCCTAATATCAGCATGACAGGAATAGTAGGAAGTCCAATTAAAAGGAATAAAGGATCAGCTCTCTCCATAACATCCAGACCTTCTTTATGGCCTACAACCTGTGAAACAGACAGTATTTGCTCCAATCATTGCCTTGTCTAATGAAGGGTTGCATGCTTCAGTGCAATTCATTTTAGAGAAAACTAAATTTAGAGACAAAAAGTTTAAAAAAATAAACCAAAGCTGTTTCATATTAAATTGGAATAAAAGCTTTAAAACCCACATTGATTACATTTCAATGGAGGGAAGAGGATTTCTGCTTCTTGCTTATGTTCCTCTTACTTAATTTGGTTAGCTTGGGTTATAATTTTAGGTTCTCATGTATCTTCCCAAGAGCATCTGTTTTCCTGCTCTTTCTACCAGGAGGTAAGCATAGCCAGCCAAGGGGTGGGACTAGTCTTCAGGAGATGGCCTGAAACCTCATTTCTCTTTGGCTTTCTCCCTGCTCATTGAGTGTAATTTCTCTGGCTGGCTAAATGCCGGCTCAAAAATGCAGACCAAACTCAAAAATGCAATTCCAAGGTCTAGATTTGGGGGAATGCAATAGGAGGTCTAGTTTTGGCTATAAGTTCCAGTCACTTTTTCTAATCCTGGAACCCAAGGGTGCCTTTCTATCAGGTTGTAAAGCTAAAACAATCCTTTTCCTCTCATCGGGGTCTTGGGGTTATTTCTCAGTTGTTTAAGATCTGAGAAGGCAAGAAGGACATGAATTAATTTTCATCTGTGAATCTCCACACTTGCCTCCTGGCAGAATTCTTTTTACTTGCTCAGTCTTGGCTTCTACATGTCTCAACATGGCCATTCTGTTGGTGAGTGTCTTACTTTTAACTAGAATATGTCCCTGGATTCTCTTTCACAGGTCTCAAATGACCTTCCTTTAACCAAAAGTCCCAATTGCTCACAAATTAAATGTATTTCTCTGAGGGATTATTCTTGGTAGTTATGACAGGGGAGACTATTTCAGAATTTCGGAGTTTGAGGCCATCAGGATATCATAGGTTGATATGAGGACAGTATGATGAAGGATTCTATATAGTTTTTCTGTATACACTTGAGGATTAAATCGTGAAGAAAGAACTATTGATACAGACAGTCTATATCTTTATCTGTCTATATTTCTGAGAAGGATGAGGGAAAAGGAAGGAAACGCAAGGAGAGAAGGGAAGAAAGAAGGCAGGGAAGACTAAAAGCCCTACATACAATAGTTACTTGGGAAAACAAACTCTTGAAAAAGTAAATGGGATCTTTTTTTCTTTTAAATGAGATGTCCTTTATGTCAGCTATTGTAGCAGATTGTTTTTAAAGGTGGACTTCAAGATGTGAAATAAGGAAGCTGACAATGATCAGGGCAAATTCAAATTCTAGGCAACAGACCTGATTCAGGTAGAAATAGTTTATGAAACTATGTGGAGCGGACCAAAGTGGGCATTATTAAAGCTTCAGCCCAGACTTTTGTATATGACTGATTTATCTAACCAAGATGTAACACTGAAGAGTAAGGACCAGCCTCTTCCACATGGTCAAAACCCATGGTGTCAGTATCTAATATTCTTCTGTGTCTCCAGGTAGAGCTGCCCTAAAGTGAATTAGTCCGGTTCACAATATTTCATAAACACATATCCCACACATTGAGGGCAAAAGTGGATTAGCCCAGACTGTCCTTACCTATAATGCTTGTTCCATGACACCATTTTTTATATCATTTTATTATTTTCAATATTATGATCACTTTATAACTAAATGTGATTTAAATACTTCTGCATGTTAGCAAATAAATTCAGAAAACTGAAAAATTCCTTTGTTGGGTTATATTTTCTTTTTAGAATTTAGGTTTTAAAAATATAAAGCAGAGTGTGTATTCAGGTATGGATTATATACAGTAAAGGAAAATTTATTACTCGTGGGGGGTATCAGTAAAAATCTTCTCAATAGGTGTCTAAGGATGAGGAAATAAAAAGGAAATAGGGCAAATAGTGAGCAAAAGTCCATTTTCCCATGTGTGCTCAATAGGCATGCTTTGTGCATCAAGTTGAGGCTGACCATTACATGCACACTCGCATGCATTCATTCAGCTGAATATTGATTATGTGCCAGGCACAGAACTCGGTGCTGGGAAATAAAAAGTGGACTAAAGAGACGTCTTTTGGAGGTGACAGACAATCACATCAAACAAGTGTACAAACGTAAACGTTAAGGAACTAGGATAGTATAACATCTGCAGTGTCATACTACCTGCTACCACAGGTCAGAGTCAAGGGTATAAATGAAAGCTGAATTAAGCAATGGGGATGATTTAACTTTGGTCAAAATGAAACCAGCAAACCTTGTGTAGAATCATGTACATTCTGGTTTTATGCCCTAAGATGGAAAAAGAGATTATTTTCAAGACTTAAATTTTGAGGTTAGATTCAGGAATGATAGAATGCCTTTGCTAAGAATTTCTTATCCATATATAAAATCAAGGCCTATGGAATTGTAGGTTTAGAGAAATTGTAGGCTAGTCTCCAATCAGCCAAGCCTGCAGTTAATCAAAGGTGAAAAGCTAAGAGTTTTAATTAAGGTCTGATCCTTTAAAGCACCTCCTATAGAACCCTACTTTTAAACAGTAGGATGGAACAGTGATGAACTAAAAGGTCTTCTTAGCACTGAGGATAATTAAATGTAACATAATTAAGAACAGTCAATCCTGTGGGGGTTCTACACTAGAGGCAGATTAGTTGGATTGACAAAGAGAATGAAGTTAAAGAAAACAATCAAGAGGCTCCGCTGGCTGTCCAGGCATGAGGGGCTGGGGTGGGGGAACGACAGTAGGTCAGGCGTTATAGACAGTGGAAAGGAAGCCAGAGATGTTAAGACATATCAAAATAGAAATTGCTTGCACTTGGTCAGCAAGTCCAAAAGAAAGAGTTAAAAATAAAGGTAATCCTAAGAATGTAGGCTATTTATTGAGTAGATGGGAAAATAACTGTAGGAATCAAAGACATAGGAAATTATAACGGAATAAATTTAGGCTTCAAACTGAGGAAAAGAAAGTTTGATTTCAGTAATAATGAGTGTGAGGTCACAAGAAGTCATTGCGGACCTAGGGTGGATATTAAGGTTCCATTGTTTCAGGAAAAATGTTCCTGCTTTTGGAACCAAGTTTCCCTTAAGGAGCCCTAGTTTAGGGACAGCGGTCCTAATGCTTCCACCCTGTTGAGTGGTACTGGACATATATAGGTTCTCTGAATTTGTAAATAAGGAATAACTGACAGTATCTTTATCACAAGACTATTGCAAGAATTATGTGCATCAGTGCTTGAAAGGTGTTCAGTCAGGTGCTGGGGGGAAAAAAGTTAACTATCATGTTCTCTTTTTGACAGAAATTTAAGTTGAAGGGGCTATTCAAGGTCTTTACGATGAATAGGGACTGAACCTAGGACTGGTTCTGGTTCATGAAGAAATAAATGCGAATGAATGGGGGAAAAAATAATGATCTGATTCCTTAATCTGATTTACTTGAACTTCAGAGCAGTCAGAGAACAAAAGAAAAAAAATAGTTAAGTGTTAAATCTCAAATTCTGCTGATGGAGTAGGGGGCATGATTGCTACCAAATACTCTAATGAAAGATAAAAAGCCTTAAAAATATTCTTAAACTGCACAACAGTATCTATCACAGCTGATCTCTCTCTGGGCTAAAAAAAATCTTTTCAAGTGAGACAGTACACGTGAAGGTTACTTCTGAATGGTATAACACGTTTTACATTCACAGATGTATATGTATGTATTATCATCATTTTTGCTCTTTTCTGTCACCATTAACATGTCATTTTTGTCTCCTTGCTCACATCATTTCCTCTTATACCAATCCAAATTATTCTTCGAGAGTTAGCTCAAGATTTTTTTCATAACTTCAAATGACCTTTCACCTTTACAAAATTAAAATATTGTTAATGACTCTTTTGTATTCTTCCCATTTGTTTATTTAACCTTATTACTTTTTGCCAGCTGCTCACTTAGGTACACTTTGCTTTAGGCTGTATTCCTTGAGGCTGCGGATCAGGGCTTTCAATTTGTTTGGTCTTTCAATTTGTATGGTATTTTATAGATCTCAGTGTTATTTTTTGAATGAATCATACCAATATGCTTCAAAATGCCAAAATATAGCTGATAGCCCTTTTTAGGGAATATAATCTATATCCTTTAATTGGTTCCTGTTGTTGAAGTGTCTCGTCAATTACTATAATTTTTTTTAAGACTATGCTAGCCTAAAAATTTTTCCTCAAAAAAAAAAAAGGTGAGCCATCCCACTTATAGTCAGTTAGGTCTAAAAGAGAAATCACTCAGTCTCAAAGGGCCTTAGCTTCCTCATCTGCATATATGTCTATATAATGTATTTGTACATTAAACAATGCATAATCTCCTAAGTTTTCAGGTCTTTGTCAGCCCAAGTGAATGGTCCTGAACTTCCTTGATCTACTGATATACTAATCCTCATTATTGGAGTTTAATAAATTATTGCAGAGCAAGTATCAGTCAGACAAACCTGTTATTACCTGGCAGAACTGGTCATATTAAAAAATAATTATTTATGAACGCTTTTAAAGTTAATATCTGCATATATACTATATAGGGAATACCTAGATATCAGATAGTTTCTACTTCCTCAAGAAAAATACCTGTTAATAGGAAGAGTAAGGCCTGAATACAGCAAAAATTAAATAACTTAGAATGCCTTGGAGGAGGCAGCCCAATAGGCCTCAAAGTAGAACAAAGTTAAGATTGTGGAGAACACTGCATAACAAATCATGTTAAAGAAATGAAACCTTCTTCAAGTCAGTGATTCTCATCTTTATCCACCATCCTGTGACAAATGATTTGTGATTCATTCCAGTGACTTTATCCAGACTTCTGAGGTGTCATCAACATTTTATAAAGAAGCATTGCAAATCCCATCTCATCATGATTATTAATGGAGCAACCAGAAGGGCTGCTCACTCTTGACCAGGCATAGATAGGTTATGTGCAGTTTCTAGAATATTACAGATAATCCCTTGATCCCTTTTTCTTTCACATACTCTTTAATTTATATTAAAGAAAGGCAAGTTATATCTTACTGAATTAGTTATGAAACGATCATTTGATGACTTAAGTTAGAAGTGATATTAAGCTTTGAGGAAAGATATTGAAAGGTATTTTATGAAGATTCATTTAGAAGGTTGGATTGACAAAAAGACTCAAGTTAAAGAAAACAATCAAGAGGCTCCGTTAGCCATCCAGGAATGATAGAGGTGAGGTGGGGGAACTGACAGTAAGTCAGGCATTCAAGACAGTGGAAAGAAAGCCATAGATGTTAAGACATATCAAAATGGAAATTGCCTGGACTTGGTCAGTGGACTGAATATAGGGCTATGAAACAGAAAGAGTTAAAAATAAAGGTAATCCTAAGAATGTAGGCTATTTATTGAGAAGATGGGAAAATAACTGTAGGAATCAAAGACATAGGAAAATATAACAGGGAATAAAAAATTTAGGCTTCAAACTAAGGAAAAGACAAGTTTGATTTCAATAGTGAGTGTGAAGTCACAAGAAGTCATTTAAGGAGAAAGGCTATGCTGCTGTTATAGGACTGATTTTATGAAAATATTAAGATGAGAGACATAAATCTGAACACAAAACTCACGGTTAAGATAGGTAGAAATCTTTAAGGAAAAGGTATAAAGAGAGAAGAGTCAAGGGCTTGGGACTAAGTAAATCTTGAAATTTAAGTCTCTAATTTCTATCAACAATGACTGTAGCTTTGTTTTGTAATAGCAAAACTCAAGAAATAACTAAGTGACCGATCAACAGGAGACTGGCTGTTGAACTGTGAAATTCTATATTAACAATGCTATTCAGATTTCTCCATACTTTGTGAAAAGATCTGTAAAATTCACTGGGATTCAGCTCTAATGTTTTCTTTTGCGAGGAAAAGAACAGTGTGTGTGGGAGAACATATTTTTTTCTTACATATGTAGAAATAAAGTCTGGAAGAAGGTTTGGGTTAGGCAGTGGCTACCTGGGGAGAGAGGAACCTGGGCAAGTGAAGGACAGGAGTAAGAAGACTTTCCCCTAGAGAGCTTTTTATATATTTTCTTATTTTTAAGCCACGAGAATATTATTACTTGGTCAAAATAATAACTTTTAAAACTCCTAACAAAAATCTATGTAATAGATCTTCATATCAAAAGTAACATCATCGGCTAGAATAAAAGTGAACCTGCATCACTGTCACCGCGCCGTAAGTCACAGCTGTCCAATAGATGGAGCCAACCATGATTCCTGCTGCAGCAAACGGACAGGCTTTTGAGATCAGTCTATCTGCAAGATCCAAGACATAAACAACGGGACCTATAATAGAAAGAAAACAAAGTTTCAACATAGGACAGATTTTTAAAAGAGACCTGTTCAGTGTCCACAGATACAAAATATTTTTATGAAGTTGAATGCACTGATGCTTTAGAAATAACTTTTATTATAACAGGTATAACCTAGATTTAATAGATTTAGAATTTCTCAGTCATTTGCATGAATAGCTAAGTTTCACTTCCTAAAATCTAGGAAATAGCCTCTTCAAATTTTTATCTTTAATAGTAAACCTAGTAAACCTAAGATTAAAGCCTCAGACACAGCTGCTTTTTATAACGGAAAATAGTTCTCTTGCTTCTCTTAGTGACACTGAAGATTACAGAATGACATAGCTTTTCTACCTGCTCTCCATAAACAGTTCCTGGCCACAGTTAGATTCTATAGCACTTGGTCAGAGTGTCACTTTTTTGACTTCACTTACTACTTCCTTGATAGTGTGTAAAGGTAACCAAGGCTATTTTCCTGTAGTTACATAAGTCTATCTACTTTGATATCCAATTTAGTTGAGTGTTATTCTCTAACAAACAACTTTTAATGATCATGGCAGTTTTTGTGGCATTCTAACAGCTGGATGTGCCAATTATACTTCTATTATTATCTGTTTACTAGGTGAACTTTGGTTACTGCCTCCTCTGGTAGTTATCTGGAACAACTACACTTGGAGGAAGTCTAATGACTGCCATTAAGCCTGATACAATTTAGCTCCAGAATCTCCTAGAATAGCAGAAAAGCTCAGAACTGATTTAGAGCAAGGCCTAAAGAACTGAATATCTAAGTTTAACTAAGATATCATAAAAATCTTGACTTAGTAATCATCATATTTGTTGAATGCTCTCTATGTACAATGTACTTAAGACATTTTCTCAGAAATGTTTAAGAGCTGTATCCACCCCCGAGGGCTTGCAGCCTCTAAGAGAATGCTGTATAGCAATATGATGATAAAATCACTACAAGAACAAGTATCCATCTACGGAGCTCTAATTTATAGTTCCTGATTTCTGGAGCCAGTAATATCACTCATCACTGTATACAGAGAGACCATATTGTAAAGAAGAAAGGACACTAGGAGAGATGTCAAAGGGACCTATGATTTAAACTCAGCATATAAACTTACTATTGTCAAAGTCTAACTCACATAACATTTAAAATCATGACAAGTTATCTTTTGGGACCAAAGAGAAAAAGTAAGCCTAGTGCAGTGCATACTGACTCTACATTCTACATGACAGCAGGCATTGTGTGACACATTCAATACATGTATCATTAATCAGCCTCATAATGTAGGGTTTAACCCTTAAAACACACAAATTTGCTGGGTTAAGTTTGTAACTCAGAAGGTGCAATTAAAAAAATTTTGGTCTTCAAAGATCCCTGAAATGCTAGTACCAAAAGTTAAAGCCAATGGGTATACATAAAACTTCAAAACTTCAGCTTTCATATTCTCTACTGATAATTCTTTAATCAGAAAATTGAAACCACAAGAGAACAACTACAGACTCTTTACAGACATTTCCACCTACCAGCATCACAACTATCCTATCTGAAGTCAATCCCTTCACTCTAGATCCCATCCCCTCACCAACTTAAAGACATGGCTCCAGCAATTCATTCCTCCCCTCCTAAAGCATTTTTCCCCTACCCTTTACTGAATTATTGTCATCAAACATGTCATTATTTCTTTTACTTAAAACACAAACACTTCTTTTCTTGATCCTTTCTTCCCATTGCTCCATTTATTTGCTCCCTTTACAACAAAGTTACTCAAAAGACCTTTCAGTTTCCTTTTTTTCTCCTTCAATCCTCTCTTGAACTCACTCCATCTAAACTGCTCCTCAAGGTCACTGACAAGCTACACACAGCTAAAGCCAGTGGTCTAATCTCAGCCTTCCTCTTATTTGGCCTACCACCAACATCCGACAGGTGTTCCCCTTTTCCCAATATATGGTCCTTCATGGCATCTCCAGGACTTCACCACCTCTTGGTTTTCTTTCTATTTCACCAGTCACTAACTTTTCAGTCTCCTTTCCTGGTTCCTCCTCTTTTTGTTGACCTCAGTGAGGCCCATCCTGTCAACTTCTACTTCATCATACTCCATATGTGATTACTCAGCTCTACTTTTCTTTTTCCCAAAGCATCTATCACTTAACATACTCTAATTTCCTTATTAACTGTTTCTACCTACTAGAATAGGGGTTGAGAAACTATGGCCCATGGGCTGAATCCACCTTGCTGTTTGTGTAAATAATGTTTTACTGCAACATGGTGACATGCAAAGCCTACAATACAGTTAGTTGACTCTTGAACAACACGAGTTTGAACTGCATGGATGCGCTGATACTAAGATTTTTTTCAACAGCAAATACTACAGTTCTATATAACTGTCTATTGGTTGACTCCGTGGATTCGGAGGGATATGGAGGAGCTGTGGATAGAGGCCTATAAGTTTATATGTGGACTTTCAACCACACAGAGGGTTGGCAACCCTTCCCCGTACACTGTTCAAGGGTCAGTTGTATTTACTGTGTTTTTTCTTAACAGAAAAAGTGTTCTGGCTCCTGAACTAGAACACAAGATCCAAAGTGAAAGTAACCTTTTAATTTTGCTTATTGATGAATCCCAAATTCCTATGATTCTCAAAAATTTGCTTAACTTTCTACTGAGGTACTTATTTTAAACTATGATACAAAAATCTCTAGGTCTTCCTTTTTCATTATTTTGTATGAAACCCAAGTGATGAGACTATTTTCTACAGTCAGAATGTATTAGAAGAGAAAATATTTTACCTGCTTCCAACTGACCTCCTCCCACACCCTATCTTTTCAAAAAGGGTGCTTGGAAAGATCTACTGATGGAGCAAAGTAATAGGTCATTTAGATGAAAACATAGTTCCTAAAAAGTAATCCACCACTACCAATTTTATCTGTTATGATCACGGACAATATAGACATGTCTGAATTCCTTCCTTTAAATATCTCAGAAGGTTTCAACACAATAAGCTCGGTTTTCAATTTTCTTCTAAATCATTAGATATGAATTCTTTCTGTACAAACTAAACAAACACTCATACTTCCTTCTGGAAAGTTTTTACTCATCCCTTGTGTCATATGCAACAGATATGCTGGATTAAATGAAGACACTAGCTGCATTTTATAATTCCTATTTCCAGTTTTTCTGACAAAATTCTGTCTAGGCTTTTGTCTTGTGTTTTTTTTTTTTTTGCCTAAACCTCTCAAGTCTCTTCCAGACAGACTAGTCCAAGATTAGTTTAGTATTTTAAAGGAGAATAAATGCCTAGTGGTAAACATTACCAAAGAAATATAAACTGCCAGGTATTTCTTTCTGACAGCTAAAGATTATCTAGGAATATCTTATTTGATGAATAAGAATAATCACCAAAATCCTCCAGATGCAGTCCCTCAATAATACTTTTCTTATTAAGAAGCTTATCATGTGTTACTATGCCATGACTTCAGGTCATAAAAGGAAAACTGTAAGTCACTAGATTCTTCTCATTGTTAAGATTACAGTGCAAACAGTTGCAGGAAATGAGAAAGCCAAGACTCTTGCCCTTGAAAACCTCAATTCTAATGGAGAGGAAGAAGTATGATTAAATGTAAAGCATAAGTTAAATATGTAAGGACATAAAAAAGTTTTAGTATTTTAAGAAGGCATTAATGAATTTTTAATACCTCAGTTGGCTTCATCACTTATGCTTCCAACAGTACTGTATTTACACAATGAATGGCAATTGGAGAAGCTATGTATAAATACAAGTTTTGAAAATTCAACATTTGTTGAATAAAAGGTCACTAGGGAAACATGGAATTAAAAGAAAATCTATTGTGAATTCTTTTGTACAATAAAGCTATAAAGCTTTTGTAAAGAAAATAACTATACCTAATGTTTTGGGTAAGTTCAGATTTTCACATTTCAGATTTGAGTGACATCAAACAGTGAGCTGAGAACTATTGGGGAAACTCCTAAGTCCACGTCTACTGAAAAGAAATAATATATTGTAATTGTTGTGTTGTGATTTAAATTCAAGTCTATGTATGCAAGGTTATTAAATTTATGAATTAATGACTGAAGGACAGGTAATACTTAGTGTTCAAAATCTCCCGGTACTGTTTGCAGTCATACCCAGAATTCCCAGGCCCTTTCTTGGGGAAGAAAGGTATCCTCAAAAACATCTCTGACCAATTTTTGAAAAATAATTTCTAAATGTTGACAGAGTGCTAAAGTTCCTAACACAAAACATAATTTAACGCTTCACAAGGTAATCTTTTATAAGCTCCCGAGAAGGTAACAGCTTCCATGAACTCCAAGGTTTCTATTAAGTAGCCAAATTTATAAGAGAGATTGCAGAGAATTAGCTTTGATTCAGATCCAACTCAAATGCCAACGCTAAGCCAAATTATCAACCCCACTTTCAGGTTTAGAAGTATCCAGAATTGCAGATTTTGGAGGCCACCAAGAGTCTGAACAATATAGTTCTAAACTTCTTTCCTTGCACACTATTTCCGGAATGTACTGCCCCTACTTTGATTAAATCTGTGTGAAAATCCAGCTTCCAATGAAAACTAACCTAACCTGATAGAAGTGGACTAATTGCTCTACCCCACCCTGTTCATGTTTCATGAAGCTTCCTTTACACACTATCCCACAAGATGCACTTACCCCTTTGCTTGTGCATAATGTTAGTACTTTATGTTCTTGTTCAGTGTTTGTTCAGTTGTCTCAGTATCCTTTATGTCTGTCCATGTCAGCATCATCTTAGATTGAAAACTCCCAGGGGGCAGGGGCCATGTCTGTTTAACTCGTTTTGTACAGTGCCTAGGATAGAACCATGTACAGATAGGTGCTTAAAAAATGCTCTTTAATGATGACTGGTACCACTCTCAGGGACTCTAAGCGCCAGCTATCTTCAGCACATGGTACTTGGCAGTACATCAGGGCACTTTGGCCTGTCCTACAGGGCATTAGACTGTAATGGCACAGGAGCTAGCTGCAGCACTCTGTGGCAAGTATTCGACTCTATCCATTGTTAAGAAACAGTATCACAACCACCAATTCAACTAAGAGTTAAAAATACGTGGGAATTTTGATGGAATAGTAAAGAGCTTTAACTCTTTATCTAGCGTTCATCTGTTTCCAACACTAACACTCCAGAGGCTAGATCTAAGAACCTCAGACAAGCTTATGTAAGTTTCATCTTTAACTGCTCTGCTTGTAGGGTGGGATGTTACTCTTTTTTTTAGTGTAAAAACAAACATCCTGCAAACTCAGGCTGTAAGTTACTTTGCCTAATAACAAGAAGTTAGTCATTAGATTGTAAACAGAAGGGTATGTTTTGGACAATTATTTATTGAACCAAACTAATAATAATTGACCCCAAATCCCTCAAAACAAGCAACACTGAATAAAAGATTCAGAGTCAAAGGAGATGAGTACCATGGTCTCAGTGTGTGTGTGTGTGTGTGTGTGTGTCTGTGTGTAGATATGTGTGTGTGAATATATATAGTGTATGACCAAGAAAAGTAACTAAAGACCATCAAAGTAGTTCAGAGTACATAGTTTGTGCCTAGGGAAAGCTTAATTTTTCCTCATTAGAATAGAATAACCCATAGAATATATGAGGGCTATAAAGTCAACTACTAAGTACTTATTAAGCACCTACTGTACACATAGAATTTTACTATGCATTAAAATGTAAACAAAATTTAATACACTAGCCTCTGCCTCCAAGGAGCTACAATCTAATTAGGGACAAACAATAAATACTCATTAAACAACTGGAAAACTATAGAAAACTGACAAATTTAAGATAGTATCATACAAACCACATAGACACATGTCAACAAAATTTTAAGATTATAGAGAGGGTAAGGATACAAGGAGTTTTGTATGTATGTATGTACTAATCAACAGAAGTGCATCTTGACCTTGAAGTCTTTGATCTGAAAAGTCTATGCTAAAAGACCTTCTAACTAGAGATAAAAGATTTTATTCAAAGGGCTTATATATTTTTTAAACAGCTAGTTGCTATCAACAGTTACTGATAGAAAGTTGGCCAGATCTTTGAAAACATGACACAATAGGTGGGAATCTCTGGTGAGAGATGTGCTAAAATGAATATGATCTTTTAGGAAAACTAAGAATATTTAAAGTCAGAATAAGCCAGAATAGAATCCACAAGATTTTGTATCCAAAGTATAAAAAAAGAGAGAAAGCATCAATCTTTCTCTTTATATTAAATCAGCCTAATATAAAAGAGAGATGAGTTAAAAATGATAAAGAAATAGTAAACCTTATTAGAGAAAAAATGTTTTGTCTGCTTTTAGGAGAAACCACGCCTGAAGGATTATTCTTTGAATTTCAAACTTAAAAGTTGAAAAGGTTAAGTCATGATAAAAGAAAGACCACTACCAATTATCATTAATACATAAAAACAGATGACAATATTAATTATGCCAACACTACATAATATGCCAAGGAACTGTTATTACATATTCTTTTTTCGTCTTTAAACATACTTATATTTAAAAAACTTTCCATGATCGTAATATAGTTTTATTAATAAGAAAAACTACTTTCTAGAGAATAACAAAAGGTAACCTAAAATTCAGGTAACCATACCCCAAGGAAAGTCAACCTGACATTACTGTTTAATTTTCTTTTCCTCTTTATATGAGAAACTCACAGTAGGCTCCTTAGGAGGCAAAATAACAAGGTAGGTGAGGATTCAGTAGGGTCTACTGTGTGAATTATGACAAAATGCTATCTCTGGACCTCAATTTCTACATATGTAATGATAATGAAAATAATATCTACTTCAGAGATTTTCTGAAAGATTAATGCATATAAAACTCAATAGAGGACATAATGTTACACTGTAATAATGTCAGGTATTAGTTCTTTCAAAAATGGCATACTAAGTATAATAGAACTCTGGAATAGAGGTGTAATCCAAGATAGACGTTTGAGGAAAAATTTATGGAATAAGGCTCTGGTATAAAAATAGACTGTTTCAGGAAAATCTTAGGTAAGAAATAAAGGACATATCTTTTTTGCCTAAAGGTCTAGGACAAGGAGTAAGAGGCAAATTCATGGAGCCAAGAAATCTGGGAATGGAGAAAGAGAAGACACTAGACTATAATTAGTAATTATGTCAAAAAAATTTTAAGATTCTGTAATTGTATTTTGGACCTATAATTCAGCTACCTGTATTTATGCACAGTGTACACCCAAAAAGGTTTACCCTGTTGGAAGATACTTATTAAAATAAATTTATATTTAAATCTTAGGGAACAAGACTAGAAGTGATCCAGCAATAAATACAAGAAATCCTTACTTTGAAGGTATACCAGTCATCTGCTTCATAAGAGGGTATATGAATGAGGGCCAAAGAAGATGTAATGAGATAGCTAACTACAAACTTTAACACCAGAAGGTACTCAAAGACTGAATCATTATGGAGTAGGATTTTGGTTTTTAAATTCTGTCATTTTGATAGGAATTTAGATATAAAGCAAAGTAAAAATAAACACTTCTCTAATGGCCAAGTGTAAATATTACTAGAAACTCTTAATTATATTTATATGAAGAAAGTACTTGAATTCTTAAGTCTAAACTGGTTTTAAGTAATGAAATAAGACAACAATATATTTTATGAGACCAGTCAGGTGTAAATGGCTTGGATTTATTAACAGAGGGCTGTGGAGTTAGAGGAAACAGTAAAGACTTCTTAGAGAGTAGTGGATAGCTTAGAAAAACATTAAAATGTAAAATTCTCATTAAATTGAAGCCATGAAAAACTTCTTTAAATTTGGGGAAAATATATTTAATGCATATTTAGTACTCTGTTTCAAACAGCATTCTTTTTGGCTTTCCAATGGTTTAGCCACCTCATTCATAAAGAAATGTTAAGTTAAAACTGGGAAATAAAAACTTTTCTTATCTAATAGATTATACTGACAAACTAAAACATTAGTCAATCTATTGGCAAAGCTATAGGCTAACAGGTAGACTCATCCATTGCTGGTACATGTAAAATGGTATAGTACCTACGAAAGGGAATTTGGTAATATCCAGCAAAAGTGTATGTGCAGCTCACACTCTGACTTAGCAATCCGTTCTCAGTTCATCTTTAATAAGTATTCTAAGCTGACAAACACACAAAAATGGAGAATTACAATATCATCCTTCTGTACCATCTAATGAAATAACAGATCTGGAGGTAGTGAATGAAAAAATTATCAGTCAATGTTAAAACCAGTAGGTGGAAGCTGACAGGGAACACTACTGGATGGATCAGGTGATAACACCTGTGTCCACTGATCAGTCTTATCATAAAAAAAAAAGACAGCTACACATTTTTTCCAGGTTTACTGAGATATTACTGAAACATAACATATACAAGTTGAATGTTAAGAATGCAATAGTTTGATAATATATATTGAGAAGTGATTACCACAATAAGGCTAGTTAAAACTTCAATCATCTTGCATAATTAACATTTTTGTGGTGGTAACACTTATGATCTATTCTCTTAACCTTCATTTATATAACACAGTGTTAATTATGTCACCATACCATACATTGATCCTTAGAACTGATTCAGCTTTTAAATGGAAGTTTATACCCCTTGACCATATCTCCCATATTTCCCAACCACCAGTCCCAATGATTCTATTTGAATTTGGGTATTTTAGAGTTCACATCTGAATGAGAACATATAGTATTTTCTTTCTCTGACTTATTTTGCTTAACATAATGACCTTAAGATCCAGCCATGTTGTTGCAAAAGCAGCATTTTTTTAATGGCTGAATATTCTACTGCACACACACACACACACACACACACACACACACACACGTTTACTTCATCATCTGTCGATGGATCTTTAGGCTGCTTCCGTATCTTGGCTATTGTGAAGAATGTTGCAGTGAACGGGGGCAGGGGGTGGGGGTGGCGGGTGTAGGTTATCTTTCCAGACAGTGATTTCATTCCTTCAGATACATACTCAGAAGTGGGATTGCTGGATCACACGATAGTTAAAAGAATATATTTTTTTAGTAATCTCCACAGTTTTCCATAGTGACTCTCCCAATTTATATTCCCACAAACAGTGCACACACTATCCTTTTCTCCACAACCTTGTTAACATTTGTTGTCTTTTTGTCAACAGTCATTCTCACAGGCATGAAGCAACATCTCATTGTTGTTCTTTTATTTCATTTCCCTGATGATTAGTGATGCTGAGTATCTTTTCATACATCAGTTGACAATTTGTATGTCTTATATGGAAAATTTTCAAGATCTTAATCCATTTTTCAATGAGATTGTGTGTGGGTTTTGTTTTTGGATGTTGAGTTGTATGGGGGCTTCCCTGATGGCTCAGAGGGTAAAGAATCTGCCTGTAATGTATGAAATGCGGGTTCAATCCCTGGGTTGGGAATATCCCCTGGAGGAGGAAGTAGCAATCCAATCCAGCATTCTTGCCTGAAAAACCTCATGGACAGAGGAACCTGGTGGACTACAGTCCAAAGGGTTGCAAAGAGTCAGACATGACTAACCATGCACACATACATACACTGAGTTCTATGAATTTCTTATATATTTTGGATAGTAATCCCCTATCAGACAGATGCTTTAGGACGATTTACAAATATTTTCTCATTCATGGTTTATCTTTTTATTTTGCTGTTTCTTTTTGCTGTGGAGAAATATGTTAGTTTGATATAGTCCAATCTGTTTATTTTTGTTTCTGTTGCTTATGAAGAAAAAAAATCCAAAAAAATAATCATCCAAAAATAATTATAATGGATATAATTATAATGGATATTCAATTATTCAAAAAAATAATTGCTAAGACCAATGTCAAGGAAACTTTCTGATGTTTTATTCTCAAACTTTCACACTTTCTGGTCTTAAATTTAAACCTCTAAGGACTTCCCTGGTGGTCCAGAGGTTAAGGATCCATCTTCCAATGCAGGGGACATGGGTTTGATCCCTGGTTGGGGAACTAATATCCTACATGCCATGGAGCAAATAAGCCCACATGCCACAGTGAAGAGCCAGTGAAGACCAAAAAAAGAAACTGAATCTCTAATCCATTTTGAGGTACCATGTTGCTTTACTAATAGCTTTGTAATAAAGTTTAAATCAGTAATATGATGCCACCTGCTCTGTTCTTCTTTCTCAGGACTGCTTTGGCTATTTAGGATCTTTTGTATTTCCATACAGTTTTAGGATTAATTTCTCTACTTCTGTGAAAAATGCCCTTGAACCTGAAGGGATTACGCTGACAATATAGATGACTTTGGGTAGTATGGACATTTTAACAGTATTAATTGTTCCAATCCATGAACAAGAGATAGCTTTCCACTCATTTGCGTCTTATTTTTTGAAATGGACATTTAAAAAAAATTTAAATTATCTTTGGCTGTGCTGGGCCTTCCCTTCTGTGGGCTTTTCTCTAGGTGCGGCAAGTGGGGGCTCCTCTCTAGTTGCAGCACGCCGGCTTCTCACTGCAGTGGCTTCTCTTGTGGCGCTCGGGCTTCAGCAGCTGCGGCAAGTGGGCTTCTTTTTTTTCAATTCAGATGTCTTTTATTTCTTTTTCTTGACTAACTGTTCTGGGTAGAACTTCTAGTATTATGTTAAATAGGAGTGGTGAGAACAGATAACCCTGTCTTGCTCCTGATTTAGTGGGTATGTTGCGTATGATATTAGTTGTGGGTTTGTCATATACAGCTTTTATTATGTTGAGGTACACCCTTCTATATCCAATTTGCTGGGAGTTTAAAGATAAATTCCTAGAACCACAAATGTACAAAAAATGAATCATGAAAAATAAAAAATGTGAACAGACCAATAAAAAGTAAGGCGACTGTAAAGCTCCCAACAAAGAAAAGACCAGGACTAGATGGTTTCACTGGTGAATTCTGCCAAACACATAAAGAAGAATTAGTACCAATCCTTCTCAAACTCTTTAAAATTAAATAGGAGGGATTCCCAGTCTCATTTTATGAAGCCAGCATTATCCTGATACCAAAGCCAGATACAGACACTATAAGAAAACTACAAGCCAATACCCTTGATGAATACAGATGTAAAAATTCACAACAAAACATTAAAAAACCAAATTCAACAGCATATTGAAAGATCATACACCATGATCAAGTGGGATTTATCCCTGAGGTGTAAGGATGTTTCAATATCTGCATATCAATCAGTGTGGTATACCACATTAATAGAATGAAAGATAAAATCTTAGTATCTCAATGGATGCAGAAAAGTATTTGACAGAGTCCAGCATCCTTTCATGATAAAAAAGGTGAAGTTGCTCAGTCGTGTCTGACTCCTTGCGACCCTGTGGACTGTAGGATGCTGGACTCTGTCAAATACTTTTCTGCATCCACTGAGATACTAAGATTTTATCTTTCATTCTATTAATGTGGTATACCACACTGATTGATATGCAGATATTGAAACATCCTTACACCTCAGGGATAAATCCCACTTGATCATGGTGTATGATCTTTCAATATGCTGTTGAATTTGGTTTTTTAATGTTTTGTTGTGAATTTTTACATCTGTATTCATCAAGGGTATTGGCTTGTAGTTTTCTTATAGTGTCTGTATCTGGCTTTGGTATCAGGATAATGCTGGCTTCATAAAATGAGACTGGGAATCCCTCCTATTTAATTTTAAAGAGTTTGAGAAGGATTGGTACTAATTCTTCTTTATGTGTTTGGCAGAATTCACCAGTGAAACCATCTAGTCCTGGTCTTTTCTTTGTTGGGAGCTTTACAGTCGCCTTACTTTTTATTGGTCTGTTCACATTTTTTATTTTTCATGATTCATTTTTTGTACATTTGTGGTTCTAGGAATTTATCTTTTAGTTTATCCAATTTGTTGGATATCCATACAGCTGCTCACAGTACTTTCTTAACACATTATTGACCAGAGATGTATTAATATGTCTTGTTACCTGAAGGTTATTGACCAGAGACGTTTCTATATTTACTTACATAACAAACTGTTGGCCACAGGCATTAGTTTCTGTAAAAACCCCCCGGTTAATAATGTGTTAAGATCCTTTGTATTTGGAAGTGTCAGTTATAATGTTTCCTCTTTGAAAGACAACTACACATAAATACCTCATGTTGTGATGTAAAAGAAGTACACAGAAACATCTATGAAATATTCTTGAAAAAAAAAATCACAGCAACCCCATCAATGAGATCTAACCAGTATATAAGAAATGCAAATAATAGAGCAATACATTACTGACATATTCTTGGTATGGGTAATAACAAACCCCCCAAATGGGAAATTACTGATAACAGATGATCTTTTTATTCAATGGAAAAATTATAAGGAAAGGTAAAATACTCAGTTTTACAAGTCACACTAGGTCTTGGGTCCATACAAAGCCAGAGTTTATCCTCAAACCCTCAAAAGGGTTATATAAATCCTGGATGAAAGGGTAATAAGCTAGAAAAAAATCCACAGGACAATAAAATGAGCCAACAAAGAAAACTTTGTCGTATTTTCAAAAGGTGGAAAGTACAATGAGGAGGAGAGTTTCTTCTAAGAATTTGTAAACATAGTCAATTAGCAAGCTGATTTCGGGTTAGAAATCTGTCTGTGCTATGGGAGAAAACCAAACTCATATTAAAGTGATCCCATATTAGCAACATCCCTTGGCATCTACCAACAGCAAATGCAATCAGTCTAGAGTTCCTTCACCTTCAGGATATGCATTAGCCTACAAATATAAATACAGTTCCCTCTTAAGAGAAATAAAGCATCATGGGCAAGAGCCAGAAGAAAACAAATCAGGCTACCAAAGGCTAAATAATGGAACTATCAATCTGATCATAAAAAAATAGTAAAACAACTAATTCTAAATGAACAAGAAGCGAGAGACTATTAAAAAAATAATCAGGCATATTTAAGAAACAATTAGAACTTATAGTGGGAACCTCACCTCCCCCCGATCAGACACTGCTCAAGAAAGAATCTGAGGAAAGGGTAACTGTTACAAAGAAATTATAATGCAACAGCAGAGACGAAAAGATGAAAAACACAGAAGAGACATGAAAAATAAAATGTCTAACAGAACTCTCATCAGAGTTCTAGAATATGAGAACAGAGAGAATGGGGGAGAAGCAATATTTGAAGAGACAAAACTAAGACTCTTCAAAGATAGTCACTTAAAAGGAAAGTAAGGTATAAAACTTAGTAACAAGTACAGGGGAAAATTTAGTATGAGAGGAAAAACCATTTCAATCCAGATGATGACCAACTAAAGGGGAAAAGAGAAAAAAGGAGAAACAGAATGCATTAAATTTGGTAGGAAAAATCCAACTATATGAGTATCACACTAAGTGTAAAAAAGAATTCAGAAGAGTTGAAAATAAAAGGATGAAAAAAGATAATCAAATGTAACAACATAAAAAAAAAAAAAGCTGGTATGAGAGGGGGAAAAAGAGTAACTTTTCAGTGAATAAACCTGACAAACACAATCTTTCTGAGATGATCAAGGTCAGTATCACAGGTGATAGGTAACTGATAGCAGGTAACATGATGAAAATGGTACTTCATCTCTGTGGTCCTGTACCCTAAAACTCATAACCCCAGTAGATGATGGAAAAAACATGAGATAGATCCTGACTGAGATGTTTATAAAACATGTAATCAGTATTCCTCAGAACTATCAAGGTCACCAAAAACAAGGCAAGTCTGAGAAACTGTTACAGTCAAGAGGAGCATTAAGGAGACATGATTAAATATAATGTAATATCCTGAACAGGATCCTGGAACAGAATACAGACATTAGGGAAAAATTAAGAAAACCTGAATAAAGTATGGGCTTCAGTTAATAATAATAGCAGTATTGGTGCATTAATTATATTAGGTTGGTGCAAAAGCAATTGCAGTTTTGCACTGCTAAAACTTTGCCATTTGATAGTAGAATACATTCTTATATAAATGTGGTTATACATCACTTTAATGTGCATATCTCACTTTGTTTTTCTTGCTAATGACTTGCTGTGTATACTTATTTTGGACTAGGGAAATATGTTAGACAAAAAGCAAATTCAAGCGATTTTCTTATTTGAGTTCAAAATGGGTTGTAAAGCAGCGGAGACCACTTACAACATCAATACATTTGGCCCAGGAACTGCTAATGAATGTACAGTGCAGTGGTGGTTCAAAAAGAGAGATCGAGAGCCTTGAAGATGAAGAGCATAGTGGCCAGCCATCAGAAGTTGACAATGACCAACTGAGAGCATCACTGAAGCTAAACCTCTTAAAACTACATGAGAAGTTGCTGAAGAACTCAATGTTCACCATTCTACAGTTGTTCGGTATTTGAAGCAAACTGGAAAGATGAAAAAGCTCAGTAAGTGGGTGCCTCATGAGCTGACTGAAAATTAAAAAAAAAAAAAATTGAGTCATCTTCTCTTATTATATGCAACAACAACAAGCCTTTTCTCAATTAGGTTGTAACGTGTGATGAAAAATGGATTTTACACAATGATAGCCAGTGACAATCAGCTCAGTGGTTGGACACTACAGAAATAAATGTTTCTTACTGGCAAAAATGTGTTGATTGTAATGGCTTCTATTTTGATTAATAAAGATGTGTTTGAATCTAGTTATAATGATTTAAAATTCACAGTTTTAAACCACAATTACGTTGCACAAACCTAATAACAAAATCACTGCAGATGGTGATTGCAGCCATGAAACTAAAAGATGCTTACTCCTTGGAAGGAAAGTTATGACCAATTAGATAGCATATTCAAAAGCAGAGACATTACTTTGCCAACAAAGGTCCGTCTAGTCAAGGCTATGGTTTTTCCAGTGGTCATGTATGGATGTGAGAGTTGGACTGTGAAGAAAGCTAAGCACAGAAGAATTGATGCTTTTGAACTGTGGTGTTGGAGAAGACTCTTGAGGGTCCCTTAGACTGCAAGGAGATCCAACCAGTCCATCCTAAAGGAGATCAGTCCTGGGTGTTCATTGGAAGGACTGATGCTGAAGCTGAAACTCTAGTACTCTGGCCACCTGGTGAAGAGTTGACTCATTGGAAAAGACCCTGATGCTGGGAGGGACTAGGGGCAGGAGGAGAAGGGGACAACAGAGGATGAGACGGCTGGATGGCATCACTGACTCTATGGACATGAGTTCGAGTAGACTCCAGGAGTTGGTGATGGACAGGGAGGCCTGGTGTGCGCGATTCATGGTGTCACAAAGAGTTGGACACAACTGAGCAACTGAACTGAACTGAATGACAAATGTACCATAATACATAGTGTTAATTAATAGAGGAAAACTACATATGGTATATATGCAAGCTCTACATACTACCTTTGCAACTTTTCTGTAAATCAAAAATTGTCTTAAAATAACAACAAATCAATTTTTTAAAAAGCTGGTGTAACTATATTTTCATTCTAGAGTTGGTCCTCCATATCCAAGGGTTCTGCATCTGTGTATTCAACCATGTGCACATGGGGCAAAAAATTCCAGAAAGTTCCCCAAATCAAAACTCAAATTTGCTGCACAATGGCAACTATTTACTTATCATTTACTTTGTATTAGATATTTTGAGTAATCTAGAGATGATTTAAAGAATATAGTACAATGTACATCAATTATATGTAAACACTATGCCATTTTTTAAAAAGGGACTTGCGCATCCATGGATTTTGGTTTCTCAGGGGTCCTGGAACCAACCTCCTATGGATACCAAGGGGCAACTATATTATCATATCTATATTATGTATAAGACAAAAAAATTCTTATAGACAAAACAGTCCTTAATGATAAAAAGTTGAAATCACCAGGGTATTTTATTTCTAAACCTGAGGGATAGGTAAATGAATGACAGTTTATTAGTCATTATTCCTCATATGTATTTATGATATATTCTTTCTCAGTAAATAAAATTTCATCATTAAAAAAATACCTGAGTGAACATTCTGTTGAGTTTTGATAAATGCTAAGGCAGCAGATATAATTAGTTCCGTATTGATAGCAGCATGGTGGCAAAGGCAATGAAAAAGCAGGCACTCCAATACACTGTTGGGAAGATTAAATAGACATAATCTCTACAAAAGTCAGTTTGATGGTATCTATTAATATTGCACATACTCTGACTTACAGCTATTCCACTCTAGTCATTTATCTTACAGAAATATTTGCACATGTAAAATTATTTTACACAGCTGTTTATGACAGCACTCTTTATAATAGTAAAAGATTATACAACAAAGTCTGTATGTCCATTGTTAGGAGCCTGGTTATATAATCATACATCTATGTAACAATACTATACAGAGAGAAAGAAAGCTCTTTATACACTAATATAAAAGCTCTTAATATACTAATATCTACCGTATATTGCTAAGAAAAAGAAAGCTAGCATAGAACATGATGTATAGTATACTCCCTGCTGTACTCCATGTATGTAGCCATGTGCTCCATGTTCTGTCTGCCTCTCTAAGGTTACTCCTCTTTCTCCACCCTGCTTTGTGTACTGGGAAGCTGACCAAACAAACTGCATCCTCTAGGTAACCCTGCCCACTTCCTTCTCATGTGTTCAGACAATGAGTGGAACGGCTAGGAAATTAGAGTGTGGTAAAAGTGTTAAGGCAGTTTCCCCACCCTGGCATCTTGGTTGTATGCAGCCTGCCTTTCTCTAAGAGCACAGGTCCTGTTGAGCAGCCAAAGCTCTTGGAAGTTCTGTTAACAGATCCCCTGCCTTATACCTTCAGACCTAGGAATGTAAATAGTTTCATAGCTGCCAGTCACTGAATATTTCTCTATCCCTTTTGTTCCTTTAACTCTACCCTAATGTTTATAGACTGTGTGCATGCATGTGTGTATGTTTAGGGAGGAAGAGGAAAAGAAGGAAGGCATGGAATGGGGAGAGAGAGACAAGGGAGAGAAAGAGAAATGAGAAGGAAGGGGAAGAAAGGATAAGAAAGAAAAAGAGAAGCACTTTGGAATGGAACACCAGAGACCTAGAACAGTGGTTGCTGCCAAGGAAGGAAATTTACATGGCATTGTGATTGGTGGACATGGTAAAAAGACTTTTCATTAAATACCCTACTTTGAATATTGGTCCATGTAAATGTATTATCTGGAAGGAAAATACATGCTTTGATTCCAATAGCATCAAATCACAGAAAATCTTTGTTTACATATAAAAAAATGTAATTTATCAACATTATCTCAAATTAATGCAAATTCCTAGTCTCTCTATTGTTATGGTACATGAAACTACTACTTATCCATACAAGGCCTGATAACTGACTCACTGACTGCAAGTAACATAACATTCAGCAATTTAAAATCCTGGCTCCTTACTTGCTAGAAACTCATGCACTTCCATTAAAAAAAAATACGCTGAGTCTCTTTCCTTAACTGTAGAGTAAGGACAATATCTACTGTGAGAGCTAATACAATCAACATAGTGCCTGGCAAATAGTCAGGGTCTGTTAGCAAGTGATAGCTACTGATATCACGGTTAATATTATTAAAAGAAAAAATTATAAAATAGTAGTAACTATTAATTTTATTTGCTAGATTTTCTAGGAAAGTTTTCTCCCAGGAATCATTCCTATCATCCCTAGAGAATATCTTTTCCTTTTAAACGTTACAGGCCACCTAACATTTGACAACCAGTTTTTGAGGGTATTGTTAGTTATCTTCAACTTTACACAGAAGTTTGAATTAATGCTTAGTTGAGAACAATAAATACAGAAATAGAAAACAAAGCTGTAATAAAAATTAAACTGAAAGTAATCTAAGAATTTACATAAAAGAGTGGAAGTGGCAACAATGATATCAGTTGAAATCAACTTTAAGGCAAAAATTGTTACTAGAAACAAAGAAGGACATTTTATAATGGTAAAAGGGACAGTCCATCAGAAAAACATAACAAATTAGGAACATTTATGCACCTAACAATAGAGTGTAAAATAAAAATGGACAGAACTGGAGAAACAGACATTTCAACAATAGCTTAGACTTTAATAGCTCACTTTTAACGATGAATAGGTAAAAGATCAACAAGGAAACAGAAGATTTCAAAAACTTACAAGTCAACTAGATATTTATATCACACTCTACCACAACCACTAACAGAATACACATCTTCTTAAGTGTACATGGAATATTTGCCAGGATAAAGCTTGCTAGAACATAAAACAAGCCCTAATCATTTAAAAGAACAGATATCAAAGTATGTTCTTTGGTCACAATGGAATGAAATTAGAATCAATAAAAGAACGGCATTTGGGAAATTTATAAATATGTTTAAAATTAAACCACACACTCCTAAATAATCAACAGGTCAAAGAAGAAATCCAAATATTGCTTAGAGAAATTTATAGATGTAAATGACTACATTAAAAAATAAGAAAGGTCAAGAGAATGAAAAGACAAGCTACAGACTGGGATAAAAATATTTACAAAAGATATTCCTGATAAAGAACTATTATCCAAAAGATAGAAAGAATATTTAAAACTCAAAAATAGGGAAAAAATGATCAAAAGACAATACCAATTATGACATCTTAGCAAAGAAGGTATGATTGCTAATAAGCATATGAAGAGACATTTAATATCTACATCATTAGGGTACTGCAAATTCAAACAATACGATATAAATGGCTGAAATCCCCAAAATGGAAAACAATAAGTGCCAACAAGGATATAGAGAAACAGGAACTTATTGCTGGTCAGAATGCAAAATGTACAGCCATTCTGAAATATAATTGGTAGTTTCTCACAAAATTAAAAATATTCTTACCATATGATCCAGCAATTACGGCTTCCTGTTATTTATGTAAATAAGCTGTAAATATATGTCCACACAAAAACTTGCACATAGCTGTGTACTATAGCTTTATCTGTAATTGCCAAAACCTGGAAGCAACAAAATGTCCTTCAGTAGGTGAATGGAAAAATAAGCTGTGGTATGTCCAGATACTGGGATATTATTCAGTGCTCACAAGAAATGAATTATCTAACTATAAGGAATACAGAAACTAAGGCTACATACCATATGATTCCAACTACAAGACATCCTGAAAAAGGCATATGAAAACAGTGAAAAGATCAGTGGTTGTCATGGTTTAGGGAAGAGGATGGGATGAATAATAGATGGATTTTCAGTGCAGTGAAATACTATGTATTATACTATAATAGTGGATACACATCATTATATATTTGTCCACACCCATAGAATGTACAACACCAAGAGTGAACCCTAATGTAAACTTTGGACTTTGGGTAGTAATGTGTCAATATAGGTTCATCAGTTGTAGAAATGTTATCACCCTGGTGAAACACATTAATTAATGCAGGAGGCTAAAGCCCACGGACAGAGAAGCCTGGTGGGTTACAGTCCACAGGGTTGCAGAAGAACTGGGACATGGAGTGACTGAGCACACGCGTGTAAGGAGGCAGCAAGTATACGGGGTGTTTCTGTGCCTTCCTCTCAATTTTCCTGGGAACTGTTCTAAAATGCAATATCTGTTTTAAAAAAGATCTCAAACCCTTAATCTATCCTTATACTTTAAGAAACTAGAAAAAGAAAATCAAATTAAACCCAAACCAAGTAGAAAGAAATAATAAAGACTAAAGTGGAAATAAATGAAATAGAAAAAAACAAACTGTAAGTTCATTCTCTGAAAAGATCAACAAAATTAACAAATCTTTAGCTAGACTGACCAAGAAAAAAGAGGTAAGAGTCATATTACTAAAATAAAGTCATGAATGAAAGAGGGACATTAATTTAACCTTACAGAAATTAAAAAAATAAAAAGCTCAGGACCAGATGGATTCACTATCACCAAACATTTAAAGAATTAACACCAATTCTTCACAATCTCCTTCCCAAAAATGTGAGAGAAAAGATCACTTCCCAACTCATTTTATGAGACCAGTATCACCTAGTTCTCGAACCACTGAAAAACATAAAAAAAAGACCAATATCTACAGACAGAAAAATTCTCAAAATACTAGCAAACCAAATTCAGCAATATCTAAAATGGATTATACATCAATATCAAGTAGAATTTATCCCAGAAAGGCAACACTGATTAATGCAATATGCCATATATCAGTAGCATAAAGGACAAAAACTACACGATCACTTTGATAGACTCAGAAAAGACATCTGACAAAATATAACACCCTATCATGGTAAAAAAAACACTCAACAAACTAGAAGGGAAAATCTTCAATTTGATAGAAATTATCTATGAAAAACCCAAAGATAAAATATTTCACGGTGAAAGACTGTTTTTGCTCTAAGATCAAAAATAAGATAAAAATGTCCTTCCATTTAACACTGTTCTGGAGTTTGCAGCCAGGGCAACTGTGTTGTGCTGTGCTTAGTTGCTCAGTCATGTCCCACTCTTTGTGACCCCGTGGACTGTAGCCTGCCATGCTCCTCTGTCCATGGGGATTCACCAGGCAAGAATACTGGAGTGGGTTGCCATGCCCTCCTCCAGGGACTCTTTGCCAACCCAGGGTTCGAACCCAGGTCTCCCGCACTGCAGGTGAATCTTTACCGTCTGAGCCACCAGGGAAGCTCAGGGCAGCTAGGCAAGGGAATGAAGTAAAAGCAGCTAGACTGGAAAAGACGAAGCAAAACTATTTCTATTCACAGATGACATGATATTATACATGGGAAATCCTAAGCAATGCACTAAAATACTATTAGAATTACTAAATGAGAACAGCATGGTTGCAGGATATGAGATAAAATCAACTGTATGCTACACACTTGCAATAAGCAATCTGAAAATAAAATAAGAAAACAACTGCATTGAAAATACCATCAAAAAGAATGACAGAAATAAATTTAACAAAACAAATTTTGGGGAGTAAGGTACAGACTACTAGGTATAAAATAACCTATAAGGATACAACATGGAATACAACCAATATTTTATAATAACTATAAATAGAGAATAACCTTTAAAAGTCATGAATCACTATACTGAATATCTCTAACTTATACAATGTAGTGTAGCAACTATATGTCAATTAAAATAAAAAACAAACACCAAAATCCTTAAAAAAAAAAAAAAGGAATGAATGAAATACTTATGAATAAATTTAACAAATGAAGAGACCTGTACACCACAAACATACTGTCCCTGGATCCTTTTGTTTAACTAGACAAAATACTATCTGGTCTTAAGCTGTATATCAATATTTTATTATTTTTTGGAAATATTTTATTTTTAATAGAAGACAAACTTTTCTCAGCTGGTGTTCTTTTCCTGTTTTAAATCTATGCTTCTTAACTTTAACATGCATATAAACTAATGATTCCATGAAAATGCAGATCATTAATTATAAACGAGGAGTGGAGTTAACATTCTTCATTCTTTTAATTAATTAACTCAGTTAGCTGTAACCAGCCTTAGTTGTGGCACATGGGATCTTTGATAAGGCATGTGGGATCTTAGTTGTGGCATGTAGAATCTAGTTCCCTGACCAGGGATTGAACCCCAGCCCCGTGCATTGGGAGCACGGAGTCTTAGCCACTGTATCACCAGGGAACTCACCAGGTTTTTCATCCTTAACAGCTCTCAGATGATTTTAATGTTGCTGGTTCTGAGACCATATTTTGAGTAGTTTTTAAGTGCCTGTAGTTACACACAACTGTCCTAATTCACTAGAAAAAAGTGAATAATGAGAGGAGTGAAAGTCTGATGGACTGTCTCTAAGTTCTCCATAGCCAGGTACGATACATTCCCTACTGACAATTAAGAACAGGCATTTGCCACAATCCTTCCACCATGGTCACCACTAAGTACTAGAAAGATGCAGACTTTGGCCAGCCAGTCAAACAGACTGCAGCTAAATCCATATGAAAACTCTTTTTTAATACCCGATACACAAAAACCATCTCATAGAATGTTAACCACCAGCTCTTCCTCTCCGCATCTCTTCTCTTGTCTCTTATTCCTTCTTTTGGCCAGTGTCTCCTAAGTGTCTTTGGGGGACCAATGGTGGTCTGTGGCAATCATCTGGTTTACTATAGACAATCTGGTTTAAAAGAAAAGTGATAAAAGCTTTGATAACAAACATTTCATAAATTGAAGATTAATTATGACTTTCAAGGAAATTCTTTTAGGTTCTTAACTGTTACTTTCCAAGGGTCACATATGCTTTACAAGGTGAAGAAGAGACTGTTTCAGCTAACAAACTTCGGCATCATGAGTTGTTTACTTTGGCTAAATATATTATTTTGTTGTTCTTATCAGTGTGTTAAGTCTCTAATTTAAGTAATAAACGCCTCAAAAGCATTCACTGAAGAGTAGAAGTGATGAAAACATACTTGACTCGAAATGATAAATAGTATGATCTTACAGAGTGAAAACAGTAGGATCTTAGAGTGGGCTGTGACCAGTGAATTACAAGTTATTAGTCTGTACTAGGGGACCTCCTTATTCCCATCAGAGCACAACACATTTTAAAGCAGGGTCTAAACATTATAAAGCAGTAATAAAAAGCTACTGAAGTCTTCAAATAATTTTCAACCACAAAGCCATTGAAGTCTTCATATAATTTTCAACCACTCTAGTAAACCAACTGACACCTGCATTACAAATTTTGTCACTGACAGCAAAGATTAAAAACTGTAAAGGAACTTTAACTTATTTTAACAAAATCAAGTGTAACTATAGTCAGCTGCAAAATTAATTATAAATATGCTCAGAAAGAAAATAATCTACTGGTATATTTCTGTATCAGATGACACTACTGGACATTATATAACAGGTGTCATATTCAGTGAGTAAGAACACTTAGTATCACAGGTGTATGCTCTTAAATATTTTGTTTATGACTATAAGAAACCACTAGTATTCAAAGTATGAACCAACCCTTGGCATATACATAAACTGTAAATAAAACTTAAATTCTGATTATCAATGAAAACATGCTTTAGAGAAGGGATTTTCTTTTAAAGAACAATTATCTTTGAACCTTAACTTGAAAACATATACTAGGATCAACATAGCCAAAAGCACTAGTTGTATGTACCCAGGAGCATTATGGCACCTAAGAGTCAGTTTACACAAGGCTTTACTCACAGGCAACAGCTGGAGTTTGACAGTTAAATTTTCCATTGAGTCTGTTAAAGATTGCATAGAAAATTGTGAATATATATTCAACTGCAGCCCCTGAGCAGATATCCTCAGCATGTTATGTCAGAAAAAAAGAAGTAAGCACAACACTTTGATTTTTTTATCTTGTCAGGAGGAAAGATGCTACCAAAAGCTATTCAAGTGAAGAATATACATTTCCACCCCATGACACTGATAAGGTCAGTAAAAATTTGTGTGATTATCTGTGGCTTACTCAAGTGGCAGATCTCTGTGAGACATAGAGCATAGTGAATAGCTTGAACCCATCACAGCTGAAATTCTTCAGGATAAAATACAAAGACCAAATCATGATACACACAGCTTAACCATAGTTTGACTTTTCCAACATCTAGCCATGCTCTATCCTTGTAGAGCATGTGTCTTATTATTAGCATACTTAGAAAAATTTATTCAGTTACACACTAGACCTAAAAAAATATATTTCCTAGAACTGAAATACACTAGGACAGATTTACCCAGTGCCACTTTCCAAACTGAAATATTCAACTTCATTGCTGAGTGCCATACATTTGTCAACTCAGACATTGTAGGTAGTTTTCAGTGAGAATTCTTGCAATAATTTTGGTATTCATTCATCTGAATATCTAAAACATCTAGAAGAATCATCCTATACTTGCTGCTGAATCATCCTATACTTGGTTGTTGGAAATATTCAACAATCTACAGTTGAAAAGTGGGATTATCTGATTTAGCAAACTAATAAGGAGGACAAGAAACTGTAGCTTTGACTTCAGTGAGCCAGGTATCAATGTGGTGAAAGTTTGTAGCGGTAATTGCTTTTCATGATGTTTAAAAGACCCATCAATGAGATCCACAAATGCTAAATGTCCAAAAAATGGTACTTTCTCTACTACACTATTTTTCTTTCACAGAAAGCTATCACTTCTTCCTATACATTATGTTAGAGAAATATAGACAACTTTGGAAATTCTGATTGCCCTTATTATTAATCTTCTCACATTAGAAAAGCACTTCATCATCTGCACTTATGTAGCTTTATTTTAAAAAAAAAGGTCTGATTTCAATGTGTATAGCACCTAAAAAAAAATAACATCTAATAATTTCCAATTTCTCCTTGAAACATTCCTCCACAAAGTCATTTTTTCCTTCGGACTTTCCGAAAAACCAAACTGCTTTCAAACACTTCTTGATTGTAGTCAAGGATGATATTAAAAATGTTTAATAACATTTTTATTATATGGCATGGCATAACCACCAGAGAGAATGGCACCAGTTCATAATCACAGGGCTGTACTGAAACATGCCAACTAAATATCAGCGTTAGTTACAGCTTCCTTTAAACATTCTGCTACACTTACTTCAACTCTAGCCTCATTCTCAAAGACTATTGGTTATTTCTTGCCAGCCAGTTCACAGAAAAAGGAAAGTAGTTTTCACGAAAGACAGCCATATAAATTGGATTCCAAAGATGAATTTAACACTGCATTTTATTAAATATTTAATGTCCTTACTTTTATTCCTTAACATAAAAATTAAGAAGACTAAGTATTAGAACAACTATTGTTTTCTTTCTTCTACACCATTGGTTTCTAGAGAATGAGGCTCATTAGCTTTTTATTATAGTTGTGTTACTTCATTTTATCTACATAATTAGATATCCAAGTTCTTTATCCGTCAACCAAATGAAAACATCTAATACACAAATGGATAGATTTGGGAATATATTAAGGATAAGGTAAACTGATAGCAAAACAAGAAATATCTGACATTTAGATATAACACAGAAATGGAATAGAGAAACTCACAAAAAAGCAGAGATGAATCACTTAAAGACAAACCTAGGGTCTTAGAGTCACATACAATGTAAGAACAGGGTGTATATATATCTGTGTTGGTTTAGGGGTCTTCTTACCCAACTTTGGAAAAACTATCAAGTACTCAGCATTGCACTGAGGACACGCCACTCTGGCTGTGCTGTTTCCTCTTTGCTTTTCATCCACCCAGCGCTGTAGACAAGCCTGGTGAACCCATTTCGTAGATCCTCTGCATCTGCATGGTCTCACCCATTCAGCTGTTCTATCATCTTCATCAGTGGCAAAACACACCCAGCAACTTCTGTAAGTTAAGAGAGAAAACAATGATATTATCATTAACACTCCAGCCTCCTCTTCACTGCAGCTCCACTTAATGGGATGAACCTACTATGTTATAGAACCTTTAATTCTATATTAAAAGACTGAGGGGGAAAATAACCAACACGTTTCCAGTAGAGTAGCTTCTCCTTTTTTCTGTTTTTTCCTTGTGTTCTGCAGAGTCTTGTGTATTCTGAATTTTCTTTTTATATAACTTCTTCAATCTTTCTAGTAATTTTTTACCTTCTCTAATGAACCAGAATGCAAAGAGACAATCCTCAAGCTGCTTTTATAAGACCTAATAATTCTTGAGGAGTAAGTAGAGGAATATGTGAAATTCAGTGTATCTCCCATTTCAACAACATTAAACTCCTAACCTCTTGAACTTGGAGAACAAGAGTATTACACAAATGCTTTCACATATGGTCTCATTCCATTTTCACCTGAGAGAGAGAAAAAACCCAGTCATTTCTCTTCCTGGTAAGTATGACTATAAGACAGAAAGATGATTAAATTTAAAAGCACAAAGGAAAGAACAGATGAAGACATCAGGATAAATTGTTTTTGGATAGTGAGATATTATAGGTATGATTGGCTTTCCTTTTTTCTGGGAATTAAATTATATTTATTGTATTTGAAACCTAGAGTCTCAAGTCTGGGATGCCTATATTATAAAAAGAATTTTTATTGAGATGGTTAATTTTTAAACTTTTTCCCATTTTGCTCTTAAGGATACTTCATGAACTCTAATTTGTTCTTGTGGAATTAGGTACCAATTCCTTATTTTTTCCTCCCAATTGACACAAGTTTTGACATCTACTTCCATTAGGGCAAATACTACAATTTAACTCAATGACACCATTCACTCCCTTCTACTACCACTGCACAAGAGGAAAACAACTGCTAATTAAAGCTTGTCACCTACTAAGCACTTTTAATTAGATAAGCTGGCTTCTGTTACAACAACTAGCTTAACTATGCTCAGTGGGAAAGACTTATATAGTCAGGTACTGTAGATAAGTCTCCAGTCTTTGTAGATTAACATGAATTTTAATCTCATGCACCAATTAAAACTTCTTATCAATTCAGTGACTTCACTTTCACTTTTCACTTTCATGCACTGGAGAAGGAAATGGCAACCCACTCCAGTGTTCTTGCCTGGAGAATCCCAGGGACAGCGGAGCCTGGTGGGCTGCCGTCTCTGGGGTCGCACAGAGTCGAACACGACTGAGGCGACTTAGAAGCAGCAGCAGAATAGGGGGAAAAAACTGAACTGAATACATGGTAACAATATCCAAAATTGTGTTTTTACTTAGCTTTCAAAATCAGTCCGATTTCATATGACCTACCTAGGTAAAACTAGAGGGAGGTAGCATTTGTTTGAGCATGCTTGACCCTCTGACTCACCTCAGCCAAGCTGTCTGGGCCCTTGTGCTATCTTATGGTTAAACGGAAATCTCTCCTCCTCCACTTTATTTTTTTTAACTTTACTGTGGTAAAATATACATAAAACTGAATACTTTAACCATTTTTAAGACTACAATTCAGTAGCACTAAGTCATTCACACTGCTCTCCAACCATCACTACTACCTGTGATTTGACTGGGTTTCAACCAGTTTTTTCATAAAATTTCAGTTGACAAGTATAGAGCAAATATGCCAGTTATTGTGGTACTAGTATATATATTTCCCCATAACCAAGGTAATTTTGTAAATATATTTGTATATTGCTGACAGAATGAAATGTATTATTTTGTTAACAAAATATAGGCTGAAATATCTAGAAACTAGACTTCTAGGTTCTTGTAAGTTTTTCATATCAACAATGGAACATATATGTAGCTAAATTAAACTGAATCTTAAATTAAGCCAATTTCCAGTCATCAGGAAAAAACAAAATGTAAAAGTATTAATTAGGTTGAACCAAATGAAACTGCCTATATTTATGTGTTTAACTTTTATTTAAATGGCACTTTCATATATCAATCTAATGGGAATATTTGTATAGCTATAATCCCTACAAATTCTGGATAAGAATAAGCCTATTTCTGCACCACCACCACCCTCAATTAATATGAAAATTTTCAAACTTGAAAAAAAAAAGAAAAACTGGTGAACACCCATATTCCTAACACCCAGATTCTATCATTTTGCTACATATTCTTTCACCGATTTTATTTTTTGATGCATTTCAAAGTTTCAGACATTAGTGCACTTCACCCCTAAACACATTTACAGTTTTACTTTTTAGAAGGTACTCAGGTGACATTTAAAAAGAGGCCCTTCTGGATTTTTTTCTAATTTTATGGCTATGGTAGATAAGATAGTTGAACAATGATTTACAGTGAACTTATCAGGTACATTGTTTAATTCATAGTGATAGTATACAGCTTAAAAATTTGGATTTTTAAGCTAATGCTCATTAGAGATTAACTGAAATTATTCTCTAGAGCGGATATTTAAAAAAAAGAACCCTTATTGGTAACAATATGCCCAAAAGGTTTGCTGATTTTCAACATCTACCAACTTACCACATATATTTTCCATTTATTCTAATCACTTAACATTACATCTGATGATGGTCATCTGAGATCAAACAGTATTGCCCACCATATGTAAATTTCTACCACCACCAAATAACTGCATCTAAAAATTATAATTTAGATGCAAATAAGTATGAAATGAAGACTATAACTTAATAGTACAAAACAAGCAAGCAACTGAAAACTAAAGAAATTGCCAGTAACATACACTGTGCATTCACTGATTCCATGTAGGTTCACTGGTTCCATGAAGCTGCATAAACAAAATAAATGGAAGATTGTACCTATCTGGAAAACTCTATAATTTAATTCGGGCTACATTTAGTAGATATAAGATATTTAAAGTTCCAGTGAAATTACTATAGGTATATCCTTCCCTATTTTAAGAAGAAGGAAGGATCAATCTGGATAGATCAGAGAAGGCTTCAGGAAGGCATGACAGTAGAAATTTGCAGGGGCAAGTGATTTTATCATAGGGATTCTTAAAACACAGTTCTCTGAGACCAGCAGTCCAGAATCACTAGGAAACCTGCAAATTCTCTGGCTCTACTCCAGACCTAGTAAATAAGAAACTCGAGAGGAAGAGGGCCTAGAAATCTGTGTTTTAACAAACCCTCAAGGTGATGTGATATTAAATAAAGTTTGGGAACTGCTAGTATAGAAAAATGGCAGGTTAAAAAAAGCAAAGAGACTGCAGAAAGCAAACTGTGTGAAAGGGATAATTATTGGACTTACTTAAGGTAGAAATAATAGCTTCTGATGAGTACGTATTTTTAATATAAATAACAGTACAGAAAATGTTAAGTTCTGAAGAATTTATTAACTGATATACCACCTTAATAGGTTTATGAGTTTAACCTAAATGATATGGAAAGAACAGTCTGTGAAATAAGGGCCAGGTATGTGGGAAATTAACTTAAAGAGTATAAAAATGGTCACATGGGCAGACAGCCTATAAGACAGTTATTAGTCTTTAGGGCTGGAAATGAGGAGAGGGAACAATGTCTGTATAGAAATCTTTTCTTCCCTCATAAAAAAAAAAAAAAAAAACTTATAATAGTCTGACCAGCAATATCACCTAAGAAGATTTTATAATTATGCTTTCACTCTTTGCTTCCCCATACCCTGACTCCCTCCTTGATGTAATCTATTTCAGCTATTTATTCCCAGTTCCTTTCCTTCTTCCATTTAAGGAGAAAAGAGGTTGTTTGAAAATGATGGGTTTATAGCTTCTCAAGATCTTAGGAAAATAGAAATTTGTGGTTTAATGTACAGCATGATTTCTCTTTTTTAGGAGCAAAAAGTATCCATACTTTTTAAGGAAAATCACTCTTCCCTCCAGCATCAGCTACGTGTGTGGTTTATTTAGGCAGTTAGTCCCACATCCCCAGCTCCAGGAAGAGTAATCCTTAGATTAGTTTAAGGGGCGTATCCCACATACTAGATTACAGTGACGAGTCTGGGCCTATAAAGCTGGTTTTATTAGAGTGAACTTCAGAATTTTTGCTGGGAAAGTTGGTACACAGACTTTATTTTCCACTGGGCTTGAAGGCAGGAAAAATGAGGAGCTAAATGACAGTGTGAGGCTTTGCTGCCAGGAAAGCCACAACGTGGAGCCTAAAGAACCCAGAGGAAGCTAAAAGATAGAAACTGATGACTTTGAGACATGGATCAAGATGTGCTTAAAGCTAAATATACCCTGCACTGTTCCCTTACATAAACCTATAGGTTTTTTTGTTTTTGTTTTTTCCCTGGTTTAACCAGTTTGGGGCAGATCTTTCAGGTGTAACCCCAACAATCTTGTTACAGAGTGTGAGAAATTGGAAATAAAGAGATAGCCCCGAACAATTATATGATGTGAACTCGTAAACAGCTTTTATAATAACACACAAGTATTTTTGTCAATAGCTTTATTTCCTACTGACCAGACTTGAGCAGGAAAGACTTAATCTGATTTTCACTGCCAAGTACTCTGAGTCATGCAAGTTTTTCTGTTTCTCACACAGAGCAAAAATACGCTCCTCATTCTGGCTATTAGATTAGGTCATTTCTTAGACAGAAACAGCCAACAAAGATAAAACCAAACACTTTGAAATTAAAAATTCTTACTGACAGCACTATAATATTTCCACTGCAGGATCAATTTAACTATAATTCTACTTTAAGTTATATTTTAATGTTATAATTTATAGATGGCAATTTTAATACCCTTAAAAGTAAGAACAACTACTCTGAGGCACACCTCCTCTCCCCCATTATTATCTTAATAAATTTGAGCACTGGATTTTAATGATTAAAAAAGAAGTGAGAACAACTGGCTATTTGCCATTTCAAAAGACAAAGCCAAAAACTTTTCAAGTCCACGCCCAAGGAGAGGTTGTAATTTCTGACAAAACTCTAATTAAGAGCTTCTCTTTGAGTCATTTCCTACCCTTGTTCTTTTCAACCCTCCATCTCTCAAAAAGCAACGTTCAGTGTGAGGTACAAGCATCATCTGAGAACTTGCTAGAAACGCAGATTTTCAGGTCCCACCCAAGACCTGCAGAATCAGAAACTCTGACGGGACCCAACATTACATTAAAAAAAATTATTAACGAATCGCCAGTCCAGGTTTGATGCAGGATGCTGGATGCTTGGGACTGATGCACGGGGATAATCCAGAGAGAGGGTGTGGGGCGGGAGGTGGGAGGTGGGGGTCGGGATTGGGAGTTCACGTACACTTGTGGCTGATCCATGTCGATGTGTAGCAAAACGAATACAGTATTGTAAAGCAAAACAAACTACAAAAATAAAAATTAATTAAAAAAAAATTTCTTCAAAAATTATTTTTTTTTGATTGTGGTAGAACATATAAAATTTCCATCTTAACTATCTTTAAGTGCACAATTCAGTGGCATTAAACACATTTACAGGTTGTGCTACCATTACCACCACCCATCCCCATGGAACTCTTTTCATCTGGTAAAAGGAATTCTGTTCTTATTAAACTCCTCAAGCTCCTGACAGTTACCCTTGTATTTTCTGTCTTTATAACTTCAACTACTCTAAGAACCTCACACAAGTGGAATCATCCAGTATTTGTCTTTTTATGTCTTCCAGGTTCATCCACATTGTAGCAGATAATACTGCAGATTATCTTTCCTTTTTGAGGCTGAATACTATTCTACTGTATGTATCAGAGAAGGCGATGGCACCCAACTCCAGTACTCTTGCTGGAAAATCCCATGGACGGAGGAGCCTCGTAGGCTGCAGTCCACGGGGTCGCTAAGAGTCGGACACGATTGAGTGACTTCACTTTCATTTTTCACTTTCATGCATTGGAGAAGGAAATGGCACCCCACTCCAGTGTTCTTGCCTGGAGAATCCCAGGGACGGGGAGCCTGGTGGGCTGCCGTCTATGGGGTCACACAGAGTCAGACACGACTGAAGTGACTTAGTAGTAGTAGTATGTATATACACCACACTTGCTTATCTCAGTCATAGATAGTAGGGCTGCTTCCAGGTTTTAGTTATTGTGAATAATGCTGTTATGAACCTGGGTGTACAAGCATTTCTCTGTGATCCTGTTTTTAATTTTTTTTGGATATATACCCAGAAGTGAAATTGCTAAATCATATAGTATTTCTATTTTTAACTTTTTGAGGCGTCATCAATGTTGTATTTACAAACATTTCATGTGACTGATTGTGAGACCTAAAGTCTGAGAACCTCTGCTTTGGTCATTCTTCCTTTTTCCACATTTCTTCCCTTTGTAAATTTTCTCAACTCACCATAATATAAAAATGAAGTATGATTTTACATTCAATGTAAACACTTTTAAGCTATTTGGTTTTTAATTTAAAAAGTAAACAAAATGCTCCAGATCTTTCTTTATTCTAAAGGAAAAAAGCCAACTAAATTTGGGAAAAAGATTTTGTGAGTTCAGGATATTCTAACTGGTTAAAGAATTTGGGCTTTGGAGCCAGACTGTTTGAGTTCAAACTCCCTACTTACTGCTTATTTTAGGTTTAATGACAATCTCTTTCAGAACTTTTTTAAGTCAGGGGGTTCTTAATCTGGGGTCCACAAAAAATTTATGGGGTTAGTAAATTTGGATGGGGAAAAAATTACATTTAAAAAATTTTCACTAATCACTGAATGATATTCAATTTTCTTTCAATTATGAATCTAAGTAAATCATAGTAATATCAGCAGTACAGCAATTAGAAATTAGAACAGTGACCAGTAATTTTCAATTATAGCTGGCCAGATTCCCAAATAACATTTAACCCAGCACTACTCTGAAATTAATTATCAGAGTCACCAATAATAGATCTTGCATTTGTGTTAAAGCTATTACTATATCAGATTTTTAATATTTTGTCAGGTGTATTTCTACATAATTGGTTCATTTCTGACCTACCTGTTTTATTCTTTCAAAACATTCTGAGAAGGAACTCAGATGCAGAACTAAACTTCCAAAGTAGTTCTCAGGATAAAAAACGGTTTTATGTTAAAATTCCCTATTGTAGAACCTCCCTTACTCTGTTGGTGGGAATTAAATTGGTGCAGCCACTATGGAAAACAGTATAGAGGGTCCTCAAAAAAAGAGTTGACCTATGATCCAGCAATCTCACTCCTGGGTATGTTTCCTGACAAAACCATAATTCAAAAAAGATACATGTACCCTTATGGTCATTGCAGCACTATTTACAATAGCCAAGACATGGAAATAACCTAAATGTCTGACAGATGAATGGATAAAGATGTGGTATGTGTACACATGTACATAGACACACACACACACACATCAATAGAATAGTTTCTCATGGCACATAAATTGACTAGTATGGTTATCTAATGAATACTATTCAGCCATAAAAAATGAAATAATGCCATTTGCAGCAACATGGATGGACTGAGATTATCATACTAAGTAAGTCAGAAAGAGAAAGACAAATACCATAATAACATCACTTACATGTGGAATCTAAAATGACACAAATGAATTCACCTATAAAAAAAGTAGAAACAGGCTCACAGACATAGAGAACAGACTTGTGGTTGCCAAAGGGGAGGGATGCATTAGGAGTCTGGGACTAGCAGATGCAAACTGACATATATTAAGAATGGATGAACAATAAGACCCTACTGTATAGTACGGGGAACTATGTTCAGTAATCTGTGACAAGCCATAGCAGAGAAGAATAAGGAGATTGTATGTAGCTGTGTGGCTCAGTCACTCTGCTGAACGTCAGAAATTAACACAACATCGTAATTATACTTCAATTAAGTTTAAAAAAGATTCTCTATTGTAAAGGATTAAACAAGTGATTTTGAAATAGCTTAACTGCCAGGCATATATATAACCACCAAAAGAACAGTAGCAATAATGGCATGGATAGACAAGACAGAGGCTATCAAATTTATAACTATGCCTAGATTTTATGGATGCATTTTCTTACTTAAATTAGCTCATAAAGTAGTTCTGCCTGGCACCCTGGTATTCAGTGGGAAAAGTCCTGGGTTCCTAATCATTCTTTAGTTTTTCAGTAGGCCAACACCATTGCATAAGATATTCATTCAAATCCACAATTCACTTTCTTCCATCCTTCTTTTTCCTTCCACTAGGTTTTGTAAATGCTGCTTGCTTGCTGATATCAGCAATTTACACTCACAATGTATAGTACTTCCACACCTTTCTGCCCGCCAAGCTGAGGCTCACTGGTTTACAGACTAAAAGGAGGTCTAGGAATTATCACAACTGGTTCAGAGATCAAAGAACAAATCACTATTATACTATGAAGACATGAGAAAGAACTAAAGTAGATAACTCTAAAGTCTATTACTTATTCCTTAAAATAAATGTATGGCCTTATTGGTACTGGTAATATCACTGATCTATATGCATAACATGCCTCTCTTTATTTAAAAAAAAAAAAAGTTAATTCTATGTAGTTTTAAATTTAAACACTTTCCAATTATAAATCCTTCTTGATAGCAAAACATAAACAGTTTGAGGAATATATATCTAGTTTGTCTTAAATCTAAGTGTATTCAAGATTTCTCCGAGATTAACTTGAACGTACTAAGTATGTTCACTATATGATGTCAGAAGAAATACATTTAAGGAACTTACAGTCTAGTTAAGGAACAAATATATACATAGAAGAATCACATAAAAACCACCATACAGAGCATTAAGTGTCCAGCTAATACAGAAATCTGATGATGACCATAAGAAACACAGGATGAAATAGCTGAGAAGGTTCATGAAAAGGCAGAACCACAACTGAGATACAATTAGGGAATGAAAAGAATAAGGGTATCTGAAGTAAGAATAACAGCATAACCAAGCTTGGAGACAGAAATGAGTATATGGCCATGGACCATGAGAAAACCAATGTAGTTGGAGTAGAAAAGTTTTAAAATAAAGCTAGATATTACAAACCAGTTCGGAAAGGATGGATGACAAAGGTAACCTACTTCATACGGTTCATATGTGAATAAAAGTATATGGGGAAAAAAGGGGAGCAAACTTTGCTTATCAATACAATACCTTTTCACTGGCACATAAATTAACTAGTATGGTTATCTAATAAAACAGCTGATAGTAAAGTCTATCTTTGCAAATTTAGACTGCAGGTGTTTATCTTGGATTATCAGAAAGATCTGGAAACTCTGCCCTAGAGATTACTTTGATGAAAAATGGAGGGTAGCAGAACAGAAGAGTTCCAGAATACAGGAGTGAGAGCAATGAAACAGGCTTTAAATTGTTATTGCTGTTATTATATATGGTGCCTTACCAATGTATTTGCATGAGGGTTTAAGGAAAGAGAACAAGTTCTTAATTCAAAACATGTTTAGTGAACCATGCTCTGGTTAATGCAAGGAATGCCTAAATTTAACAACGGAAAAAAACTGCAAATTGCTTGCTTTGTCTCAGGATTAAAAGTATCACGTCCTATGTATTCTTAAACAAAAACTATACCATCAAGACTAAAAACCCCTTTATATGTCTGTCCACCCAAGTGGAATGGAAGTTAAGAAGTACCTGAATTTATCAAAGAGCTACCACAATTATTAATACATTATGAAAGAGGGGAAGAGAAATATACCACAGTGAAAGCAATCATTTATTGAGCATATATTCATGCCATGCTCTTTATCTCTGATCTTCATAAAGTCTGCAAAGATAATTATTTCCCCCCTTAAATAAGGAAACAAAAGCCCAGAAAGGTTAAACAGTCTGCCCAAGGCTTCATGGTTAAATAGAAAGGCATGAATGCAACCTAGGCCTCAACTCTAAAACATCAGATTTTGTAAATTATATGCCATTAAAAAAAAAAAAAAAACAGCTTTTTTCACTGCACCATGCTGCCTTATGGATAGTGTATTCTGAGAAAATTTTCCATTTCTCATTTTTAAGGAAATTATAGTTAGTGCAAGTCATTATGTTTTTCATTTTTGCTAGGGTACTTTTAAGGAGCTGTAAGGAGCTTTCACTAGAAATCTAAACTTCTTCCAGTGTACCCTAATGTGCCATATAAATGTTACCACCTCTCATTTTATAACTATGGCATATAAGGAACTGGGAGGCATGTATGTATATATGGTATGTAAAGAACTGCTACAAGAGTCTGGAGAAGAGTGGGAAATATTTCTGGCTGAAAAAGAAAAGCTTTATAAATGAGGCAGAAACTAAACTGGATCTTGAAGAGTGAGTAGAATTTTGAAAGACAAGATGCTGAAAAGAATACAGGACAGTGTGCATATCAAGCTGGCCTGGGCAAAAGATGTATACTCACATACTCATTTTTAAACAGAAGCAGAGCTTTAAGAAGGTAGCTAGTGCCAGCCATGTATTCTGTGTCTTAAACATAATAGAGAGCATAATAAATATGACTATGGGGGGTCTGACTGGAAAAGGTCAGTTTTCATTCCAATCCCAAAGAAAGGCAATGCCAAAGAATGCTCAAATTACCGCACAACTGCACTCATCTCACACGCCAGTAAAGTAATGCTCAAAATTCTGCAAGCCAGGCTTCAGCAATACGTGACTCGTGAACTTCCAGATATTCAAGCTGGTTTTAGAAAAGGCAGAGGAACCAGAGATCAAATTGCCAACATCCGCTGGATCATCGAAAAAGCAAGAGAGTTCCAGAAAAACATCTATTTCTGCCAAAGCCTTTGACTGTGTGGATCACAAGAAACTGGAAAATTCTGAAAGAGATGGGAATAACAGATCACCTGACCTGCTTTCTTGAGAAACCTATATGCAGGTCAGGAAGCAACAGCCTGAACTGGACATGGAACAACAGACTGGTTCCAAATAGGAAAAGGGTATGTCAAGGCTGTATTCTGTCACCTTGCTTATTTAACTTCTATGCAGAGTACATCATGAGAAATTCTGGGCTGGAAGAAGCACGAGCTGGAATCAAGATTGCCGGGAGAAATATCAGTAACCTCAAATATACAGATGACACCACCCTTACGGCAGAAAGTGAAAAACTAGAGCGCCTCTTGATGAAAGTGAAAGAGGAGAGTGAAAAAGTTGACTTAAAGCTCAACATTCACAAAACGAAGATCATGGCATCTGGTCCCATCACTTCATGGCAAATAGATGGGGAAACAGTGGAAACAGTGTCAGATTTTATTTTGGGGGGCTCCAAATACACTGCAGATGGTGATTGCAGCCATGAAATTAAAAGACGCTTACTCCTTGGAAGAAAGGTTATGACCAACTTAGATAGCATATTGAAAAGCAGAGACATTACTTTGCCGACTAAGGTCCGTCTAGTCAAGGCTATGGTTTTTCCAGTGGTCATGTATGGATGTGAGAATTGGACTGTAAAGAAAGCTGAGTGCCGAAGAATTGATGCTTTTGAATTGTGGTTTTGGATAAGACTCTTGAGAGTCCCTTGGACTGCAAGGAGATCCAACCAGTCCATTCTAAAGGAGATTGATCCTGGGTGTTCTTTGGAAGGAATGATGCTAAAGCTGAAACTCCAGTACTTTGGCCACCTCATGCGAAGAGTTGACTCATTGGAAAAGACTCTGATACTGGGAGGGATTGGGGGCAGGAGAAGAGGAAGACAGAGGATGAGATGGCTGGATGGCATCACTGACTCGATGAACATGAATTTGAGTGAACTCTGGGAGATGGTGATAGACAGGGAGGCCTGGCGTGCTGCGATTCATGGGGTCACAAAGAGTCGGACACATCTGAGCGATTGAAATGAACTGATGGAGGGTCTTGAAGGCCAAGTTAAAAATTTTTGAACTGAAGCTTAGTAAAAGCAATTACAAAAATACAGGTTTTGAACAAATGAGATATTTTTAAAATGGTGCTTCAGCAAGATTATCTAAGCATTGATATGTCATAAATAGTGAAAAGATGGTGTGATTCAACAGTGTTGCCAATGTACATTCCCCTTCTCAAGAAATGGAACAGTTTCTGTTCTCAGTGAACTCCCACTTGAATGTGCATGGTGGTGGTGATAAAGGCTCTGAGACACAGGATTGATGCATTAGAAAAAATTACAATTCAGAGTGATGTACTATAATGAGTTCTATTGAAATAGAGATTCTTTGGAAATTTTGGAAGAAGTAACTCACTGCCTGAAGAAGATGTACAATGCTTCAAAGTGATATTTGAGCTGAATTCTAAAGATGGTTCAGAGTCAGCCAGGTGTCAAAAGAGAGGAAAGACTCTAAAGCAAAAAACAAGATGCACAGCAGGATATATTCAGAGGACAATGAAGTGCAGTGCAGAAGAGTATGGTTAAAGTAGGTTAGGGCTGGATTGGATTAAAAGAGCTAAGTCTCTTCACAAAGTCTTGAAAGTTTAGAATTTATCCTATTGGTAATGTAGAGACTGGCATGTTTTAAAGCATGGGAATGACATGATTATAACTGTGCTCTGGCCAATTCTGGTACCACTCTGTAAGTCAAACTGGAAGAGAAAAACTGGAGTCAGATAAAGAAGAATCTAGAGTATTTGATAAGCAGGTGGATTTAGAGGGGGAAAAAGCAAAAAGTAAAAAAAAAAGATGTAGGTGTTATGGCTGGTGGATTAGAAGAATGGGTCAGAAATTGGGAAGCCAAGATAAGTAAAAACCAGGGAAATGGCAGTTGTTTAGTTTTAGATAGGTGAAGACACTAGTAATACTGTGTATACACAAATGGAACTGTGTACTGGGAAGCTGGAGAGCAGACTCTAAAATAGGGGAAAGAATAAAAACAGACGTTTGGGAGTCACTCAAAGGTGAAAGTTAGATAGTAAGTGATAAAAGTGTCTACTTTTTAAAGAATAAGTGCTGAGAATTGAACCATACTTAAGTGATTGAAGAGAGTAAGGATAAGGTGATATGTAAGAGGGGGAAAGGTAAGACAGACAAATAATGTAGTAGACTAGAACTCAGTTTCAAGTTAGGGAGTGGAGGTCACCAGTTTCAGCTTCATTACATACATGTCAAGGACATGAGGACAAAGAAAAAAAAGTCATCAGGTTTACCCAGTAAGAAATTATTAGTAACATTTAATATACTTTTAGTAGAGCTACGGATAAGAAAGGTGGATGAAAGTCAAATTATAACGAGGCAGAATCTAAATGTCACTAGAGTAGTTCAGTTCAGTTGCTCAGTCATGTCTGACTCTTTGAGACCCAATGGACTGCAGCACGCCAGACCTCCCTGTCCATCACCAATTCCTGGAGTTTACTCAAACTCATGTCCACTGAGTCAGTGATGCCACCCAACCATCTCATCCTCTGTCGTCCCCTTCTCCTCCTACCTTCAATATTTCCCAGCATCAGGGTCTTTCCAAAGGAGACAGTTCCTCGCATCAGGTGGCCGAAGTATTGGAGTTTCAGCTTCAACATCAGTCCTTCCAATGAACATTCATGACTGATCTTCTTTAGGTTGGACTGGTTGGATCTCCTTGCAGTCCAAGGGACTCTCAAGAGTCTTCTCCAACACCACAGTTCAAAAGCATCAATTCTTCAGTGCTCAGCTTTCTTTATAGTCCAACTCTCACATCCATACATGACTACTGGAAAAACTATAGCTGTGACTAGATGGACCTTTGTTGGCAAAGCAATGTTTCTGCTTTTTAATATGCTGTCTAGGTTGGTCACAACTTTTCCTTCAAGGAGTAAGCGTCTTTTAATCTCATGGCTGCAGTCACCATCTGCAGTGATTTTGGAACGCAAAAAATAAAGTCTCTCACTGTTTCCCCATCTATTTGCCATGAAGTGATGGGACCAGATGCCATGATCTTAGTTTTCTGAATGTTGAGCTTTAAGTCAACTTTTTCACTCTCCTTTTTCACTTTCATCAAGAGGCTCTTTAGTTCCTCTTCACTTTCTGCCATAAGAGTGGTGTCATCTGCATATCTGAGATTATTGATTTTCTCCCAGCAATCTTGATTCTAGCTTGTGCTTCATCCAGCCCAGCATTTCTCATGATGCATATAAGTTAAATGAGCAGGGTAACAATATACAGCCTTGATGTGCTCCTTTTCCTATTTGGAACCAGTCTGTTGTTTCATGTTCAGTTCTAACTGTTATTTCCTGACCTGTATACAGGATTTTCAGGAGGCAGGTCAGGTGGTCTGGTATTCCCATCTCTTTCAGAATTTTCCACAGTTTCTTGTGATCCACACAGTCAAAGGCTTTGGCACAGTCAATAAAGCAGAAATAGATGTTTTTCTGGAACTCTCTTGCTTTTTCGATGATCCATACTACAAGTATCCATACTCATATTACAAGTAGTATGTTAATACAATAGATTATACATGTATACTCTTTAATTGCTGAATATCACAGAACTCAGTATTTAAAAAAGTAAATTGTAGACTGATATATTTAAAATTTAGAAACAAAAACAGAACTGTGAATTACATATAGTATATATAAAAGCATTAAAGAGTGGAAGAACATAAACCCACTTATGATAGTGGACTGGGGATGGGAGAAGATATGGGACTGGGGGATAATGGCCAAAGGGGACTTTATCTGTAATGTTTCTGCTTTTTATATAGAGAGGGAAGCAAATACAACTAATTGCTAATGGAACTCCAGGTATTGTTCTGTAAATGTCAAAATGGGATTGTAATATGATTGAGGAAAGATGCCAAAGAGAATGAGAAGCTGCTTTAGTGGAAGCTAGAGACGGTTTATAACTCAGAAGGTAACACAGCTCGGTCCTATGAGGACATCTACAACCTCTAAAGGGATGTCCATGTGGTCGGTAACATCCTGGGAGAGGGGGTTCTAACTCACTTGCTACTGCTGGAGGCCTCTGGGGAGCAGATTATTCTTCCATTGTTCTTCCCATCTGACTGTTCTGGGGATATTGACTCCGTTCCTTGCTTACTCACCATGTGCAATTAAGTGATGCCAAACAACCTCAACAAATTCCTGAGTGTTCATATGAACGGGGCACACAAAGGTCAAGTTTCCAGAAGCATCTCTCACCAGGCTTTAAACCTGAGGCCCATTCCTGCGGTTTGTTTAAAGTATTCTTCGTATTCTCTATACATTTAATCCTCATTTTGAGAAGTAAAACAGAAAATGAGAAAGTATAATGGTGACAGAGTAGACATAACAGACTTCTTAAAAAAGTATGGCAACGAAGGGAAAGAAGAGAAAATAAGATTCAGAGAGCCTGATGTAAAGGGTTTGAATTTATGAATGGTTATAATTTCAGGGCAATGATTTGTGACCCCCAAATCATTCATGATATTAGAAAACCACCCCCTTTCCATCACTCTCAATTTAAAAGGTTCAAATGAGAAATTTACACAAAACAGCTGCTTACTGTTTATAAAAATGAAAGACAATCAAAATATATATCTATATATACTCTTTCCAGCTGCAAATATGGCAAGAATAAAATTAAGATAAACAATTGCTAAACTAGATTTACTTATTCACAAAGGACAAGCAATTGAACTTCAGCTCTTAGTAAGCTATTAATTAAAAAACCATGAAAGACTCAATGTATAAACTGTACATACCATATTTGTAAATATAATCTTTATTTTATTTGACACTTGTGGAACACAAACCTCACTAGAATTAAAGCTCCACACGAGTATTTCTGCTTATGTTCACTACCACCATATACTGAGAGCTTAGAATGGTACTGGGCAAATGGATCAATATCAAATCAATCCAATGAATACAAATCTAATAAACTATTAAAATATACCTAATCTTAACGAAGAGGAACTAAAAAGCCTCTTGATGAAAGTGAAAGTGGAGAGTGAAAAGGTTGGCTTAAAGCCCAACATTCAGAAAACTAAGATCATGGCATCTGGTCCCATCGCTTCATGGGAAATAGATGGGGAAACAGTGGAAACAGTGTCAGACTTTTTGGGGGCTCCAAAATCACTGCAGATGGTGACTGCAGCCATGAAATTAAAAGACACTCCTTGGAAGAAAAGTTATACCAACCTAGATAGCATATTGAAAAGCAGAGACATCACTTTGCCGACTAAGGTCCGTCTAGTCAAGGCTATGGTTTTTCCAGTGGTCATGTATGGATGTGAGAGTTGGACTGTGAAGAAGGCTGAGCGCTGAAGAATTGATGCTTTTGAACTGTGGTGTTGGAGAAGACTCTTGAGGGTCCCTTAGACTGCAAGGAGATCCAACCAGTCCATTCTGAAGGAGATCAGTCCTGGGATTTCTTTGGAAGGACTGATGCTCAAGCTGAAACTCCAGTACTTTGGCCACCTCATGCAGAGAGTTGACTCATTGGAAAAGACTCTGATGCTGGGAGGGATTAGGGGCAGGAGGAGAAGAGGATGACTGAGGATGAGATGGCTGGATGGCATCACTTACTCGATGGACGCGAGTCTGAGTGAACTCCGGGAGCTGGGAATGCACAGGGAGGCCTGGTGTGCTGCGATTCATGGGGTTGCAAAGAGTCGGACACGACTGAGCAACTGAACTGAATCTTAACCCAGAAGCGAAAAAATATATGTTATATACATTTCCTTAATCTTCTCAAGGATAGAACTTGTACTGAAGAAATAAAGGCAAGTTTCTGAAGTAAATTCTGTAGCTCAAAAATTGCCACCCAAAGACCAAGCTAGGGGGGAGCCAAATTCAATCAAGAATTCTGGGTTCTAACAGGTTGACATATTTTAGTCTCTTGAACTTGTCAGTATTTCTCAAATGAACCCATCAAGTATCTTTGTGTTCAACTTGCAGGGCTAGCTAAGGTGATAGTAAATAGAAAGGAGATGGGAGAGGGGGGTGTGTGTGTGTGTGTGTGTGTGTGTGTGTGTGTAAATAGCTAATTGACTGGTTACATTAGAATTTTTTAAAAAAATATTGATTTATTTGGCTGCATTGGGTCTTAGCCCAATGCACACAGGCTTTTCTCTAGTTCCGGCACTCAGGCTCTGTTGCCCCGTGGCATGTGGGATCTTAAGTTTCCCCAACAGAGATCAAACACACGTCCCCTGATTGGAAGGCAAACTCCCAATCACGGCACCACCAGGGAAATCCCGGTTATACCAGGACCTTAAGTACCTTCTGTGTGCCTAACATACGAATAGCATTTTATTGTTGTATAAAATACAACAGAGATCCTGTACAAAAACAACAACAAAGTACTTATACTTGTTCTCATTTATACAGTCCTATAAGGTAGGACATTACCATTTTTTAAAGATGATGTAGAACCTCAGAATTTAAATCCAGTCATATAGCCAGTAAGTGGCAAAATGAGAATTTCAAGATTTCTGTCCAAGCTTACCTCACTAAAAAGTACTATCCCTTATCATGAAATAATCACTTAGGGTTTAGGGTAGTGGGAATTCCTTGGTGGTCCAGTGGTTAGAACTCTGCTTCTACTGCAGGAGGCCCAGATTCCCCTTAGTGGGGGAACTAAGATCCCTCAATCCGTGTGGCACTACCAAAAAAAACCCTTTAAAAGTGATTTTTAACCACAACAAACATCTGAAAAGCTTTTGAAAATACTCATGCTCAGGCCCTATTCTCCAGAAATCTGTGAACTAATTGGTCATGGGTAGAGTCAGGCATTTATCCATATGTTAAAATACTCCTCAGGTGATTCCAACAGGGGGCCAGGCTGCAAAATGATCTTTGAATATCATCTTAAGAGATATGTCAAAAACGTAGAGAAGATGAGGGAAGCCAGTATTATAGTCACCTGTTTCAGTATATGCAGCCAGAATTTCCAAGTTTCTGTTGAGACAATTGTAAATGTCTTGCTGGCACTCCTTGGGTTTTTTACTGTTATGGAAATCTCCAAAGACTGTATGAAAGCCCGATCAGCTTTTGGACATAAAAGTCAACTACATAAAAGTGGAAAGCAGCAGGCCCTCAGAGGGGGTAAAAATTAATGACAAAATACCCAGCACCAAAATAGGGTCTTTGATTGGAATTGGCAGTGGCAGAAAATGGTCTCCTCTGGGCATATTTCAGTTGTCCTATGTAATTTGCCAGTATGGTAAATTATTAGCCACTACAGAACTGGAGAGAATGACAAAAAAGTTCATGCATTTGTTCATAAAAGTATTTACTGATGACTTGCTTTGCACAGGTGGTTGTAGAATTTGAAATAATGACTTCTGCCTTCCAGGAGCTTGTAAACTACTTATATAAAAAGGGAGTAGTCAACACAACTTGATCTGAATGCTCTCCTAGAACAAGGGTTGGATTAATCACTGGGTCACCCCAATTGAAGAAAGTCAGTACCATGATTTCTAGACGGGGCAGCCTGGTAGGCTACAGTCCAGGGGGTCGCAGAGTCGGACACGACTGAGCGACTTCACTTTCACTTTTCACTTTCATGCACTGGAGAAGGAAATGGCAACCCACTCCAGTGTTCTTGCCTGGAGAATCCGAGGGACGGGGGAGCCTGGTGGGTTGCGGTCTATGGGGTCACACAGAGTCGGACACGACTGAAGTGATTTAGCAGCAGCAGCAGCAGACGTCTCAAAATTCTAAGCTCCAAAGGAAATGTCTGTCACTCTGGAAGAAGAGGTACTCTTGAGTGATTTGTGTTCTGGGTGTGATCCAAGCATAATTTCATTGGGTATAATTTCATTTAAGGGAGCCTCTTCATTTAACACTTTCCAGTTGGATTTGTTCTCAGTATAGAGCTATATATCACACGCTGAAGTGGGTAGCGAGTGGTCTACTGAGAGTTGTAGGCAACGAAAACATACATTAGCCAATAGCACCTGCGTTGCCAGGAAGTTATCTCCTTAGTGGAAAATGTGGAGTAAGGGTCTCCAGAAACTCGTCGTAGAACCCAGAGACTAGAATTTCAACAGCAGAGGGCTCTGCAGCCGATTTCACAGAAAGTTTTACCGACCGGACCCCCCTTCCCCCCAGGAACTTGTCCCATGACAAGATGAAACTTTCACAGGGAACTCAATGGATGGTAAAATACGCGAAATGTTCACGGCTGGATTTATGTATGTTTCCCATAACTTCTACTCTGGTCTGACCGTTAAAGTCCCATGCGGATACTCTTGACTTATAGTTTGGGGTTGGGGATGCGGAGGAAGGAAGAATGAAGTTTGCCTATGAAGCTTTCCAAACGAATGCTTATTTTTCCTTGGCTTTTGGAAAGAGGTAAAATTGGGGGAGGATCATTCCTCAGAAACTTAGTTTGGCTCTTCTTGCCAGTGACATCTCGGACAAACACGTTACAACACAGTTTGGGGGGAGGGGAGGAGGAGAGTGAGAAAAAGAAACTAATTCTCTGGGTTCAAAGAAACCCCTCTCACTTCGCAAAGGCGTTCCGACGAAACTAGACGCCACTCCTTAACTAAGTTTCGCTTTAAGTCTACGCACCCAGGCCGCCCGCCCCGTCCTCCCGCAAGTACGGACTCCAAACTTTCGGCCCCTCTCCCGGCCCGCAGGCCGTAGAACTCCCCCCGGCACGCAGGGCTCCGCTCCGATGAGCCCCGAGGCCGGGCGCGGCAGGGCCGGAACGAGGGTCAGCGGCTCGCGTCCTCCCCAAAGGCTGCCCGTACCTGTCCAGCATCTGCTGTAGGGCTTGGTCCGGCATCTTCGGCGGAGCCGGCGCACTCGCCTCTCCGGTGAGCCCGGTCAGGGCCGGGCCCAGGACAATAGCACTGAGAAGAGGCGGAGTAGGCCTCAGTCCGGCGGCTGCCGCGAACCAGCCACCCAGCCTCCCGGGGCGGCTCCGCGAGCCCGGCGGTGGCGGTGCGCGGCCCGCGGGCGTCCGGAGGAGGAGGTGGGGAGCGAGGAGGAGGAGCCTAGGGCGGGGAGACGGCAATCGCGGCCGGGGTTCCTGCCCGTCGGCCCGGGGTTCCGGTCCATGGACCGCGGGCGCCGAGTTGCTGCCGGCGGAGGAGCTACCTCTGTGAGGTAAGAGTCACCGCCTCCGTGCGCGCTGGGGTCACGACGCAAGGCGGCCCAGAGCAGCCTGGGAGATGTAGTCCTCGGACCGTCCCCGCCAGAGGCTGCACAGCCCGCCCGGACCACCGCCGCCGCGCCCGCCGCCGCCCGGCCGGCGCCCTCCCGTTTCCTCCTCCAGGGGGAAAAATGTCCTGCGGGCCGCTTTCCAGGAAGCAGCAGGATGTTGCGCTCCACTGTCAGTAGCATCAAGGTCAGCTCTCCCTGCCTGTTTTCTCTCAGCTCTGGTGCTCAGGTGGGACCGAGCCAGGTGAGGGGTGGGATCTAAAGGGCCGTTTCTCGGCAAGGTCTCCAGTCCCGGCCGCGGCGTCGGGGTGGGCCATGGCGGGGGTGAGGGTGGCAGAAAGCGTCTTCGGAAGCCCTCAGCGCTGGGGCCAGCCTCTGCGGCGTCTGAGCCCATTTTGGGGAGTTACACAACCCCCGCATGGGGTCGGATGCTCTAGTGCGTGAGGTTATTCCTGAGGGGTCGGAAGGGCAGGGGCTGCCTTGACCAGATGGTTCCCTCCCGAACCTCTCAGTGTATGTTTCTCAGGGCGGGGGGAGAGGGGTGGGGTGTGCGTGTGTGTGTGTGTGTGTGTGTGTGTGTGTGTCGGGGGGAGATTATTCCCTCCCTCTCTAGGAACCTTCTAAAATGTGCCTGGGCTTTCAAGGGCTCGCCGATAGTCTCCAAATGGAACATGGTCGTGAATAAACAGCTCTTGCTTACTCAGCTGTGGGTTGTCAGGGGTGTTTGTTTCTCTGTCTGCTGCTGGTCAGTGTTAACCATTTCTAGTCGCCTTGACACCTCCAAGCAGGTGGATGTGTGTGGAGGAGAGTTCAAAAGGAAAAAATCATAAATCGCTCGTTGAGTTATTCTCAGACGCTCTAGGGACAGCTTTGGCGGGAGGAAAAGAACTGTTGACTAAAAGGAAGGCGTCTTTTGGACGACCTGTGGCGTTCTCTAGTGCTGTGATTGGTAGAACGTTTGCTAGTTTTCCCCTGATTATGCCTAATTTCTGCCGCAAGATGTTTGATTTTTCTTTATATTAAAATGTGTTTTTAAAGTTCTTTTAATTTTTACGCAGAATTTTGCAATCAGCTCTTAATTTCTTGCTTACAGTCTGCTTCCCGAATATATTTGAACTAGAGTGTACATGCCAGGAAGAAAAATAACAATAACATGTGACCAGAAGTTATTTGGCCTCTTATTTCTGAAAGATGCTTTTATGAAAGACTTTGGGAATTTACAAGACTAATTATAATTAACGCTTTTACCCTTTTCTCATGAAATGAGAAGCAGGCCCATGACAGGGGAGGGAAAGAAGTAACTTATTAAGACATTTGAGATTTTAAATTCCTATTTATTACTACTCCTACTGGATAAGTCTTCTCTTACTGTGTGTTTATCTGTTAAAGCAATTGTCAGCCAGAAGGAGATGGATACATACATTCTGCTCAAAAACCAGAATTTTATTCTAGCATATTGATTACATAGGTTAGAGCAGACTCCATTTAATTTTATGACTTACATTAAATGGAATTTTCACCTCATCTTAGAATTTCTGTTTGAACTTCAAACTGGAAAGTAGTGTGGTACAGTTCTATTGCTAGCAAAGTGGTGTGCAGATTATCCTCCTTTTTTTGAAAAAAAGAATTAGCATTTTCATGATAATTCTGCTTCCTGGCTGTGTCAAAAATCCTTTGAAATAGGGAAAAAACTTTGTTATTCACCTTAAGACTGATTAGGGAAAAATGAAGCAATTAGCACCTGACCTAGTAATCCCACTCCTTGGTATCTACCCAAGAGGAATAAAGATATATATCTACACCAAGACTTGTATGCCAACATTCATAGCAGCATTATTCCTAGTAGCCCAAAAGTGGAAACAACCCAAGTATCCGTCAACTGATGAATGGATAAACCAGTAAATCCGCCTGTACAGTAAATCCGCCTGCAATGCAGGAGAAACAGTTTTGATACCTGAGTCGGGACGATCCCCTGGAGAAGGAAATGGCAACCGATTTCATGATTCTTGCCTGGAGAATCCCATGGACAGAGGAACCTGGGGGGAGCTACAGTCTGTAGGGTTGCAAACAGTCGGATGTGACTGAAGTGACTGAGCATGTACACACGCACACCCAAAATGTTATCAGCTGACAACAAAGAATGAAGTTCTATACATGTGACAATATGGATAAATCTTGAAAACATGTTAAGTGAAAGGAGCTAGTCATGAAACACCACATATTGTATGATTCCATTTATATTAAATGTTAAGAATAAATTCATAAAGACAAAGGAGATTAGTGGTTGGCAAAAGCTGGAGGGGCTGGAGAGAAATGGAGAGAGATTGCTAAAGGTCATGATGTTTCTTTTGGGGTTGATGAAAATGTTCCAGGGTTAGAGTGGTGATGATTACACAGCTTTGTAAATTATATTGCAAAAATAATACAAAACAAATTTAGATTCTGGTGGTGACACAAATCTGTAAACAGACTTTAAAAATTTAATATGAGTTAATTTTATAGTATGTAAATTGTTGTTTGGTTGCTAAGTTATGTCCAACTCTTTTATGATCCCATGGACTATGGCCCACCAGGCTCTTCTGTCCTTGGAATTTTCCAGGCAAGAATACTGGGGTGGGTTGCCATTTCCTACTCCAGGGTATCTTCCCATCGCAGGGATCGAACCTCCGTCTCTTGGGTCTTGTGCATCTCCTGCATTGGCAGCCAGATTCTTTACCACTAGCCCCACTGTTTGTCAACTTTATTTTCCTTGGCTTTAGGATTTTCAAATTAGAATAACTAGAATCATAATTTATTCTGGTTTTGAAGTAAAAAAGTTCTTAATTGGTTAGATCTCAGTTTGACCCCCTCCAAATAAAAAGTTGAAATGCACTTACCTATTTTACATAGAGTTAAAGATTTATGGTAAATGATATTTAACCAAGAGATTAATAGCATGACCACAAAAATATTTTCCTCAATGCTATGTTTTGAAATAGAAGTTAATCTAGTGAAAATATTTAAAGATTCTCCCAACCTTGGAGGATTAGGATCAATAATGTAGAGTTATCCTAAAGAGTTCTGAAATATATTAATAATTTTATAATGGATTTAGATATACCTGAGTATAGAACTATAGGAAATTTAAAGTAGTATATTACTTTAATGTTCTCCCCTGACACTTGTTTTGAACTTCTGCCAAGGGATCCTAGATATATTCCAAAGAAATAATATAAAAAATCCAGGTGTCCTCCAAGGAGAATTGTCAATTGCCAAATTTGCTGATAAACTGCAGGTTGAGTCCACATTGCAGGTTACAGACTATTCTTCATTAATTTATTTAGCAGACATTTACAGAGTATTTATGATGTGCTTGGGTACTCTAGTCACAAATTAACCAATGACTACCCTTTAAGAACAAAGGAAAGCTATGACAAACCTAGACATCGTGTTGAAGAGCAGAGACATTACTCTGCTGACAAAGGTCCATATAGTCAAGGCTGTGGTCTTCCAAGTGGTCATGTGCAGTTGTGAGAGCTGGACTGTAAAGAAGGCAAAGCACCAAAGAATTGATGCCTTCAAATTGTGGTGCTGGAGAAGACTTCTGAGAGTCCCTTGGACAACAAGGAGGCCAAACCAGTCAATCTTATGGGAAGTCAACCCTGAATACTCATTGGAAGGACTGACGCTGAGGCTGAGGCTCCAGGATTTTGGGTACCTGATGGAAAGAGCCCACTCATTGGGAAAGACCCTGATGCTGGGAAAGATTGAGGGCAGAAGGAAAAGAAGGCATCAGAGGATGAGATGGCCAGATGTCATCACGGATGCAATGGACATGAATTTGGGCAAACTTCAGGAGATGGTGAGGGATAGGGAGGCATGGTGTGCTTCAGTCCATGGGATCACAAAGAGTCGGACATGACTAGGTGACTGAACAACAGAGAACATACAAACTACCTAACGATACTTACATTTAAAAAAGTAACCAGACCACTTACATGTGAAATACTGCATGAGGATACGTGGCAGTGGATGATGCGGGGCCAAGTGAGTGGCCTAGAAATACAAAGTGAGGTAGCAGTTTAGAAGAGGCTGCTGTGGGTTGGTGAGTTAGAGAACTTGGTGAAACAAGGGAAATTTAGGCTCTACCTTGTAGCAATAGGAGGAATTAGGTAGGTAAAGAGGTGGAAAAGGATTTTGGGTTTAGATAAAGATGAAACATGTGGAGAGGAATTAACCTCTGTAAATGGCATAGTACCTCTCTGTTGAGCAAGAGTGAAAAATATGGTTGGTTGGTTAAGTACAGAATAGTTAAAAGGCCTTGAAGCCATTAATTCTTTTGACAAGTATTTATTGAACAAGCAATATTTATGTGACAGGCACTAAGCCAGGCACTGAAGATACTACTGGACAAAGACATAGCAACCCACTCCAGAATTCTTGCCTGATCCCCTGGACAGAGGAGCCTGGCAGACTATAGTCCATGGGGTCACAAAGAGTCAGACACGACTTAGCAACTAAACAACAACTAAGCCAGGCACTAAGTAAGTAAGTAAGTAAAGTCACTCAGTCGTGTCCGACTCTTTGTGACCCCATGGACTGCAGCCCACCAGGGTCCTCAGTCCATGAGATTCTCCAAGCAAGAATACTGGAGTGGGTTGCCATTTCCTTCTCCAGGGGGTCTTCCCAACCTAGGGATCGAACCTGGATCTCCCGCATTGGAGGCAGATGCTTTAACCTCTGAGCCACTAGTGAAGTAAACATAGCACCCCTCAAAAAATATGAGGCTGAATATCAAAGTATAGGGAAAGCTTTTGACTATCTTTTCTCCCCCTAGGAACTTTATATGCTATATTTTCTCTCTTTAATTAATTAATTTATTTATTTTTAATTTTTTTAACTGAAGTATAGTTGGTTATAAAAATATTATATTAGTTTCAAGTGTACAATAAAGTGATTCAGTATTTTTAGATATATTCTTTAAGTTTGTTTTTGGCATTTTGGTCTAAAAGCAATCAAGTAATAGAGAGATGCCACTCCAAAAAGGAACGTCTGTAGGAACCAGAGCATTTGGGTCCAAGTATTCGTGATGGCTTTACACTTGCACAATACAAGGGCATACAGGACTCTCCCGCGTGAATCATCCAGGCAAGCCAATAGCAACCATGCAGGAGGGTGTCATAATGCTTCAGCAAGTACCGAGTGAAGGGGCCCAGGGGTCCCAGGCTCTGATAAGGATACTCTCAGGCCAGAAGACCATCCACGTGTAATGGCTAAAAGAGAGGATGGTGACAGTACTGGAGGTACAATAATGAGAAAAACAAGCACAGTTCCTACCTTTGTAGAGTTTACTTTTTATCGAGGGCAAGAGAGATAATCATGTAAAGACAGTTTTTAGTTTGCAAATGTAGTACATGATGTTATTAGAGATCAGTTCAGTTCAGTTCAGTTGCTCAGTCGTGTCCAACTCTTTGTGACCCCATGAATCGCAGCACGCCGGGCCTCCCTGTCCATCACTAACTCCCGCAGTTCACTCAGACTCACATCCATTGAGTCCGTGATGCCATCCAGCCATCTCATCCTCTGTCTTCCTCTTCTCCTCCTGCCCCCAATCCCTCCCAGCATCAGGGTCTTTTCCAGTGAGTCAACTCTTCGCATGAGGTGGCCAAAGTACTGGAGCTTCAGTTTTACCATCATTCCTTCCAAAGAAATCCCAGGGTTGATCTCCTTCAGAATGGACTCGTTGGATCTCCTTGCAGTCCAAGGGACTCTCAAGAGTCTTCTCCAACACCATAGTTCAAAAGCATCAATTCTTCAGCGTTCAGCCTTCTTCACAGTCAACTCTCACATCCATACATGACCACTGGAAAAACCATAGCCTTGACTAGATGGACCTTAGTCGGCAAAGTAATGTCTCTGCTTTTAAATATACTGTCTAGGTTGGTCATAACTTTTCGTCCAAGAAGTAAGCGTCTTTTAATTTCATGGCTGCAGTCACCATCTACAGTGATTTTGGAGCCCCAAAAAACAAAGTCTGACACTGTTTCTACTGTTTCCCCATCTATTTGCCATGAAGTGATGGGGCCAGATGCCATGATCTTCATTTTTTGAATGTTGAGCTTTAAGCCAACTTTTCACTCTCCTCTTTCACTTTCAACAAGAGGTTTTTTAGCTCCTCTTCACTTTCTGCCATAAGGGTAGTGTCATCTGCATATCTGAGGTTATTGATATTTCTCCCGGCAATCTTGATTCCAGCTTGTGTTTCTTCCAGTCCAGCGTTTCTCATGATGTACTCTGCATAAAACATTTCATGCAAAGATGGGCTCGATAAAGGACAGAAATGGTCTGGACCTAACAGAAGCAGAAGATATTAAGAAGAGGTGGCAAGAATACACGGAAGAACTGTACAAAAAAGATCTTCACGACCCAGATAATCATGATGATGTGATGACTAATCTAGAGCCAGACATCTTGGAATGTGAAGTCAAGTGGGCCTTAGAAAGCATCACTACGAACAAAGCTAGTGGAGGTGATGGAATTCCAGTTGAGCTGTTTCAAATCCTGAAAGATGATGCTGTGAAAGTGCTGCACTCCATATGCCAGCAATCTGGAAAACTCAGCAGTGGCCACAGGACTGGAAAAGGTCAGTTTTCATTCCAATTCCAAAGAAAGACAATGCCAAAGAATGCTCAAACTACCGCACAATTGCACTCATGTCACATGCTAGTAAAGTAATGCTCAAAATTCTCCAAGCCAGACTTCAGCACTACATGAACCGTGAACTCCCTGATGTTCAAGCTGGTTTTAGAAAAGGCAGAGGAACCAGAGATCAAATTGCCAACATCCGCTGGATCATGGAAAAAGTTATTAGAGATAATAGTTAGGATTTTGACCTAAACAGGGCAATCAGAAAATTTTTTCTCAGAAAGTGCCCATCATGCTAAAGCCTGAGGAAGAGCAAGAGTTAATCGGACAAAAGGAGGGAAGAGCATCCTAGACCAAAGAACAGCTTGTGCAAATACCCTGAGAAGGAAGAGTCTTGTGATAAAGAATAGAAATGGAAAGAAAAAGGGGGCTTGGGGCAGAATGGGACCAGAAAGGTCAGTCAAGTGCAGACTCGGAAGGGCTTTATAAGCCATTTTAAGGAATTTTGACTTGATCCAAGAAGCCTCTGGGAAGAGGAGTTTAGACATTCTGTAGGAAATGGAGAGTTAACTTGTAGTGGTTCCCAAACCTGCTGTGAGTCAGAGAATTTACCCTGGAAATTCTGATGCATTTGCTTTGTAGTTGTCCCCCTAAGTCATTACTAGACCAGTGGTGTCTCTGCAGAGATACCATAGTGGTTGAGAGCCTCAGCTCAAACCTACATTTGAATCTTAGCATTGCCACTCAGGGACTCAGCAGTTTTGGGTGGGTTACTGAATAAGCCACAGTTTCCTCATCTTCAGGAGAATTACAGTAACTACCTCAGTGGGTTATGGGGAGGATTAAATGAGAAAATCCATTTAAATTGTTCAGGACAGTACAGGGCACATAGTTAAGAACTCCATTGATACTGCTAACTGCTAAGTCACTTCAGTCGTGTCCGACTCTGTTCGACCCCATAGATGGCAGCCCACCAGGCTCTCCGTCCCTGGGATTCTCCAGGCAAGAACACTGGAGTGGGATGCCATTTCCTTCTCCAATGCATGAAAGTGAAAAGTGAAAGTGAAGTCGCTCAGTCATGTCCGACCCTCAGCGACCCCATGGACTGCAGCCTACCAGGCTCCTCCGTCCGTGGGATTTTCCAGGCAGGAGTACTGGAGTGGGGTGCCATTGCCTTCTCTGCCATTGATAATAGCTTTTAATTATTACTAAAAATTCTCAAGTCAAGGTAACAGTGATTTAGGGGGATTAATTTTGCAGTGGTATGCAGAGTGGGTTAGGAACAAAGGCAAGTTAGGACAGGCCTAGGTTTCATAACTTAGTCATGGTCTGTAACTATTTCAGAAGTTTGCTTTAACACAGCTATAAGTTCTTGAAGAGCCTTATATAGGCTAAGTAGTTTTCAAATAGATAATGTTCCTAGGCCTCTTAAAGGACTTGTATAGGGACACCTTGATCTCCAGAATATATTTTACTGAGCATCTCTAGGATTCGTTTGAATTTACCTTTTCTTAATTCTGGACAGGGGCTTCACTGGCCACTTAGGACAGTCTAAAACCTGTCTATCTTAATTTGCTATGCAGAGAATAGAATTTTAACATCTTATATCAACTCTAGTGAGAAAGAAGGCAGTGGGACCCCACTCCAATACTCTTGCCTAGAAAATCCCATGGACGGAGGAGCCTGGTAGGCTGCAGTCCATGGGGTCGCAAAGAGTTGGACACGACTGAGCGACTTCACTTTCACTTTTCACTTTCATGCATTGGAGAAGGAAATGGCATCCCACTCCAGTGTTCTTGCCTGGAGAATCCCAGGGATGGGGAAGCCTCGTGGGCTTCTGTCTATGGGGTCTCACAGAGTTGGACACGACTGAAGCGACTTAGCAGCAGCAGCAGCAGCAGTGAAAAAGATATTTACAAAAGGTGATTGATTTTACAAAAAAATCATCATCCATTAATTAGTATTCTCTTCCTCCTCATAAATACTGTGGAAGAACCATTACTCTCATTGTCTTTGCTTAAACTCCTCTCTCCGGGTCAGGTGTCCCTTGGATAAGTCAGTGGTGTGTCAAGAGTAGGTAAAAAATCACAGGATGACACACCACATCTTCCTTCTTGTATCTTATTCCAGGAGAATCAATTTTATAAGCAAATATATATGTATAAAGAATTATATTCTTTTTTTAAAATAAACATGGATGTCATAGAGCAGCAGTTCTGCTAATAGTTGTCTTAGAGAAAAACACGTTACATGATTGAGCTGCAAGGTGAACCAGGCATTCATTTTTTACCTGAAAGACTAACAATAAGCATTTTAAACTTTTGTGCTATTAAGAAAATGAAAAGACTTTCACTCATTTAAGAATGGGAAAAAAATTTTGGAAATCATATATCTGAAAAATGACATATCTAGAACATATAAAGATTTCTTGTAACTCAACAATAGAAAGGCAAATAACTCAATTAGAAAATGGACAAAGCATCTGAGTAGATATTTCTTCAAGATACACAAATGACCAGTAAGCACCTGAAGGAGATGCTCACCAACATTGGTCATTAGGGAAATGGAAATCAAAACCACAATGAAATGCTACATCACTCTCCCTAGGATGGCTATAATAAAAAAGATGAATAATAAATGATTAGTGGTAAGTGTTGGTGAGAAGTTAGGAAAGAAGCTCTAGTATAGTGCTGATTGGAAGGTAAAATGGTGTAGCCATTTTGGGAAACAGTCTGGGACTTCCTCAAAAAGTTAAACATAATGTTTTCATTTAACCTCGCAGTTCTATCCCCAGGTATATGCCTAAGAGAAATGAAAACCTATGTCAACGCTAAAACTTGCACACAAATGCTCACAGTGGCATTATTCATCATAGCCACAAAGTGTTCAATTCAGTTCAGTCGCTCAGTTGTGTCCGACTCTTTGTGACCCCAAAAATTGCAGCACACCAGGCCTCCCTGTCCATCACCAACTCCCAGAGTTCACCCAGACCCACACCCATGGAGTCAGTGACACCATCCAGCCATCTCATCCTCGGTCGTCCCCGTCTCCTCCTGCCCCCAATCCCTCCCAGCATCAGAGTCTTTTTCCAGTGAGTCAACTCTTCGAATGAGGTGGCCAAAGTACTGGAGTTTCAGCTTCAGCATCATACCTTCCAAAGAAATCTCAGGGCCGATCTCCTTCAGAATGGACTGGTTGGATCTCCTTGCAGTCCAAGGGACTCTCAAGAGTCTTCTCCAACACCACAGTTCAAAAGCATCAATTCTTCTGCACTCAGCTTTCTTTACAGTCCAACTCTCACATCCATACATGACCACTGGAAAAACCATAGCCTTGACTAGACGGACCTTAGTTTGCAAAGTAATATCTCTGCTTTTGAATATGCTATCTAGGTTGGTCATAACTTTTCTTCGAAGAAGTAAGTGTCTTTTAATTTCATGGCTGCAGTCACCATCTGCAGTGATTTTGGAGCCCAGAAAAATAAAGTCTGACACTGTTTCCACTGTTTCCCTGTCTATTTCCCATGAAGTGATGGGACTGGATGCCATGATCTTCGTTTTCTGAATGTTGAGTTTTAAGCCAACTTTTTCACTCTCCTCTTTCACTTTCATCAAGATACTCTTTAGTTCCTCTTCACTTTCTGCCATAAGGGTGGTGTTATCTGCATATCTGAGGTTATTGATATTTCTCCCAGCAATCTTAATTCCAGCTTGTGTTTCTTCCAGTCCAGCGTTTCTCATGATGTACTCTGCATAGAAGTTAAAGAAGCAGGATGACAATATACAGCCTTGACGTACTCCTTTTCCTATTTGGAACCAGTCTGTTGTTCCATGTCCCGTAGCAACCTAAATGCTTATCATTTATGGATAGGGAAAATGTGTCCATACAGTGGAATATTATTCAACAGTAAGAGATGAATTACTGTTACATGCTATAGCATGGAGAAACCTGGAAAATACTGTGCTAAGTGAAATAAGCCAGTCCAAAAGAAAACATATTCTATGATCCCATTTATATGAAGTGTTCAGAATAGGTAAGTCTGTAGAGGTAGAAAGTAGATTAAATGGTTGCTGACAATCGAGGGAGCTGGAGTTTTGAGGAGTGACAACTAAAGTGTTGCAGGGATGTACACCTATTTTTGAGATGTTGAAGATATTCTAAAATTGATTGTAATGATGTTGCACAACTCTGTGAATATATTAAAAGTCAGTTAAGTGTACACTTTAACTGAGTGAATTATTTGGTGTTTGACTTGTATCTCCCTAAAGCTGTTGTTTAACGTTGTTGTTGTTCAGTTACCAAGTCGTATCTGACTCTTTGTGACCCAATAGGCTGCAGCACGCCAGGCTTCCCTGTCCTTCTCTATCTCCCTTGAGGTTGCTCAGATTCGTGTCCATTGAGTCAATGATGGCATGTAACCATCTCATCCTCTGTCACCCCCTTCTCTTGCCCTCAATCTTTTCCAGCATCACGGTCTTTTCAAATGAGTCAGCTCTTCGCATCAGGTGGCCAAAGTATTGGAGCTTGAGCTTCAGCATCAGTCCTTCCAATGAATATTCAGGGTTGATATCCTTTAGGATTGACTGGTTGGATCTCCTTGCAGTCCAGGGGACTCTTAAGAGTCTTCTCCAACACCACAGTTTGAAAGCATTAATTCTTTGGTGCTAGCCTTCTTTGTGGTCCAACTCTCATATCCATACATGACTACTGGAAAAACCATAGCCTTAACCATATGGACCTTTGTCGGTAAGGTGATGTCTCTGCTCTTAATGCACTACCTAGGTTTGTCATAGCTTTTCTTCTAGGAGCAAACATCTTTAATTTTATGGCTTTAACTTCAGTCACCATCTGCAGTGATTTTGGAGCCCAAGAAATAAAATCTGTCACCGTTTCCACTTTCTCCCCAAGTATTTGCCATGAAGTGATGAGACCAGATGCCATGATCTTCATTTTTGAATGTTGAGTTTTAAGCCAGTTTTTTTCCTCTCCTCTTTCACTTTCATCAAGAGACTCTTCAGTTCCTCTTCGCTTTCTGCCATAAGGGTAGTGTCATCTGCATATCTGAGGTTACTGATATTTCTCCCAGCAATCTTGATTCCACCTTGTGCTCCATCCAGCCTGGCATTTCACATGATGTGCTTTACATTGAAGTTAAATAATCAGGGTGACAATATGCAGCCTTGATGTACTCCTTTCCCAATTGGAACCAGTCCGTTGTTCCATGTTCAATTGGAACATTGTTCCAACATTCTGACTGTTGCTTCCTGACCTACATACAGCTTTCTCAGGAGGCAGGTAAAGTGGTCGAATTTAAGAATTTTCCTTAAGAATTTTTAAGAATTTTAAGATTCTTTAAGAATGTCTTTAAGACTTTTCTACATTCTGTTGTGATCCACATAGTCAAAGACTTTAGTGTAGTCAATGAAGCAGAAGTAGATTTTTTAAGGAATTCCCTTGCTTTTTCTATGGTCCAGTGGATGTTGGCCATTTGATCTCTGGTTCCTCGGCCTTTTCTAAATCCAGCTTGTACATCTGGAAGTTCTTGGTTCATGTACCGCTGAAGCCTAGTATGAAGCATCTTGAGAATAATCTTGCTGGCATGTGAAATGAGTGCAATTGTGTGGTAATTTGAACATTTTTTGGCATTGCCTTAATTTGGGATTGGAATGAAAACAAACCTTTTCCAGTCCTGTGGCCATGGCTGTTTTCCAGATTTGCTGGGATATTGACTGCAGCACTTTAACAGCATTATCTTTTAGGATTTGAAATAGTTCACCTGAATTCCAGCACCGCCACTAGTTTTGTTCACAGTGATGCTTCCTAAGGCCCACTTAACTCCACAGGGGCATGCCCTTTTGTTGCTCCACGGAGCTGGAGGACGTGCCTGGCACCTTGTTTGTCTCACTGCTGGTCCTCTTGAGTGTGTAAACCTTCACTGGATGCTGGGTGTTGATCAATGTACCGCCCAGGGGCCTGGACAGAGGCCCTGTTGGAGTTGCTGACAAGAGGGGTCTGGGGAAGGTGGAGCCAGTCGGTGTTGGAGGATGCCCAGGAGTGGAGAGCTCCCTGGTCTCCCTTGGCTGCCCTGGGCCCGATCTGTCGCCCAGATGAATTATAATGGGCCACACTGCTCAGTGTGCAGCCACCAGGCTGTTTAACATAACAACAGGTGAACACTCTAAAATCCATTGTTAGTTGACTGATTTAATAACTTAGGACCTACAATAGAACATAATATTATGTAGCTGAGCTATTTCTATGTAGGCCATAATGAAAAGTTGGCAGAGATGTAGTATTCAACAGTTAGGACTTTTTTCGTTCCACAGAAATCACCTCTAGCTAATTCAGTTCCCCTTGGGGACATTTGTTAATGTCTGGAGACTTTTTTGATAGTTACACTAAGGATGTTCTTGGCATCCAACAAGTTGAGACCAGGGATTCTGCTGAACATACTGTAAGGCACAGAACAGCCCCTCAGAGCAAAGATAATGTAGCTCAAGATGTCAACAGTGCTGAGCGTAAGAAGTGCTGAGCTAACTTAAGCAGAAGGCAATCTATTGGACGAAATTGGGTGAGCTCACAGGATTGAAACTAAGGCAGGAGAACCAGGCTGGAAGCAGTCAGGTAGCAGCCACCACCGACCACCTTCTTGTAGGAACATTCCATGCTCTCATATGGGTTCAGCTCCCTCCAACTGTTTGTATTCTGCTCACAGATCAAAATCTGAGGAGGGAACATCTAATCAGTCTTCCTTGCCACTTGGCTAAAAGAAGGCAGTGTACTTTGAGTGGCAGCAATTCCTCAAAAGGAAGTCCATGCATTAGCAAGCACTTATTGAACATATGGTTATGATTCATGTACTGTCTAGGTGCTGGGAACAGAGGAGAACAAAAGAGACAAAAATGCTCTTATGGAGCTTATGTTCTTAGGATTCTAAATCAGGGAAAATCTTTAAGTAATAACTTAAAGAAAGTAGAGCATTTGCCAAACACTAAGGCCAATAAAAAGACACATAGGACTTTTTTTTTAAAGTATTACCTCTGGATAGTGAAACTGAATATCGGGAGAGGAACCTACTTTTCATTTTATTCCCTTTTGATGTTTTCATTTTTGCCAGGAGCCTGTATTTTATAGTTAAAATTTTTGAAATTAAATTAAAAAAATACTTGGTGCAGGTGAAGGATGAGTAAAGACTTTTAAAAAGTCATAATATAGGGGGTTCCCTGGTGATCTAGTGGTTAGGATTTGGGCTTTCACTGTCATGGCCTGGTTTCAGTCCCCAGTCAAGAACTGAGATGCCTCAAGCTGTGTGGTCAAAAAATGTCACAATATTCTGATGGTTCTATTTATTATGGAAAAACAGAAAGGAAGAGAAAAATCTGACAGAAAAGTGTAGCCTATAATCACTCAACAAATATTTGTCGAACACCTACCTGCTTTAGGTCCTTTTTGGATAATCTAGAGACATCTGACTTCACTGGGGAACAGTGTATGAGTATCACTTCAGTTTAGTCGCTCAGTTGTGTCCGACTCTTTGCGACCCCATGAACTGTAGCACGCCAGGCCTCCCTGTCCATCACCAACTCCTGGAGTTCACTCAAACCGATGTCCATCGAGTTGATGATGCCATCCAACCACCTCATCCTCTGTCATCCCCTTCTCTTCCTGCCCTCAATCTTTCCCAGCATCAGGGTCTTTTCCAGTGAGTCAGCTCTTTGCATCAGGTGGCCAAAGTATTGGAGTTTCAGCCTCAACATCAGTCCTTCCAACGAACAACCAGGACTGATCTCCTTTAGGATGGATTGGTTGGATTTCCTTGCAGTCCAAGAGACTCTCAATAGTCTTCTCCAACACCACAGTTCAAATAGCTGACTTTTGAATCCAGAGACATCTGATTCCACTGGAGAACAGAGTATGAGTATACAAATAGTGAAATAACAGTAAAGAATAAAGTGATTTGCAAGAGCAATCACAGATCCACCTATGATTAATCTTTGAAAATTTTCACAGATAGGTATACCAGAAGCTCAGAGAAGGGAAAAGAAGTAGCTGCATGTTGGAATGGTCTGGGCAGGCTTCCTAGTGGAGGAGTGGTTTGAACTGGATCTTGAAGGAGGAGTATATGGATGTGTAAAGAGGCAGTGTGTGAGTTTTTACTAAATGCCTGCTTGAGTCTAGAAACATTTCACCTAATCCCCGTGGTTCCATTTGCGAGGTGAGGAAACAGAGGCCTCACCTTAGCCTCACTCCCCTGCAAGCAATAGGCATTAATAGGCATTAATTTTTGACAGTTTGATGGGTGTGAAGTGAAATTTCATTGTTATAGTCAAGTGTTTACTTCTATTTGATAACTTCTGGGTTTTACCTCTTGGGTAAGATGAACTAATGATGGAAGATAAAGTGTACATAATATACTAAAAGACCAGGATATACTCTTTGGGGAGAACAGATATTCAGCATAAGTAGTTTTCTTCTATTAAAGCTTTTATGAATGTATTATAACTAATTTGATACCCTACAGCTGAAATCTCAACTTGATAAGTCTGAGAAAGTTCACCTATTCATTTTATTCAGCATCATTTCTTGAGCTCCAACTGTGTACCAGGCACTGTAGAAAATATTGGAGATACAAAGATGTGAAAGATACTTGTGTGTTCTTGTCATCAGGTTGTCACACTTTAATGAAGAGACATATTGTCATATGTTTACGATACATGGAAATCTCTTTCAGTCATCCTTTTCCCTCACCTCATCCCCCTATCCTTCAGTCAGTCATCAGGTATGGTCCCTTTATCTCCTAAATACTTCTCAGATCCATTTATTTGTTTCCATTGTCCCTCCCTTTACCCCAGTCCAGTTGCCTGTCATGTCTTACCTTGGACTATTTACTAGTCTCATTATCGATCTCCCCACCTATGCTTTCATTCCACTTCAACTGATTTGAAAATTGACCTCTCCAGTTTACTTTTTCTTCCTTTGATTCCTGAGCAGAATGACTTGTTTATAAATGTAGAACTGATTGTGTTACCTGCTGAAATCCTTCCCTGGCCTGTTTAAATCCTAGAGAGAAGGAGCCAGTAGAACGCATAAATTTAGTGATTTGGAGAAAAGGGGAGTAATCCATAAATATGCCTTTTAAGCTTCATGAGGACGGGACAGGGCCCTACCTGTTTTGTTCACTCTTGTACCCCCAGTTCCTTGCACAGAGCCTGGCTCTTGGCAGATGTTCAGTAAATATTTAGTGAATTTTTAAAAGGGAGAGGCACTTCTAAGGCTAGAATGAACACCAGATGTTTGGATTCCGAAGTTTCAGTACAAACTCTTCATTTTATAGATACAGATACATAGATAAACACACACACATGTGTGCATACATACTGTTTTGGCTGTATCTGCTGGTAGGGGCTAAGGCATTTACCTCCCCAAATCAATCAATATATCTAGTATTGTCTCTAATACAGGCAACAAGGGTTCTTTGGGGAAATTGCTAATTCTAGACTGGTAGGAAAAGTACATCAACCTGGAACATCTATAGTGCCAGAAAGTAGGGATGTCCTCAAAAGATGATGGGGCCATGTCAAAGGGCCTAGGTGTCAACTTGATGGGGCCCCAATGGCCAAATCAGGGACATTTTGAATAACCTTATAAATAATGATAATGAATTATAACCTATAGAATAAAATACGAATCTGTGAGTCTATGCTGATAAAAATAAATGAATAAATCAGGGGAGAAGGAAAAATTCTTCCTTATAGTGGCATTCCAGCTAATTAAAAGGGTTGATGAAAATAGCAACTGACCACTTGCAAACACTACAGGAATAATGGGTACAGGCAAGAATCATTGATGGATGCTAAAATCAATGGGTAAAAATATGTTGATAAATAGGATGTTCACATAGTCAGAAAGTCTTCCCAAAGATATTTAAGAAAAAGGAAAAAACAATAGGTTTATAGTGGAGAAATCTGGCAGACAGTACCTTAACCAAGTGATCATAGTTATCATCACCACCATGAGTCATGTCCACATAACCTTTCTTTTGAAAGGATGCATGTGATTTCTGTGATATTATTGCCAAAATTCCATGATATGAATTTGATCATGAGGAAACATCAGATAAACCGAAGTTGAGGATCATTCTACCAAGTAACTGGCTGCTTCTGCTGCTGCTCCTGCTAAGTCGCTTCAGTTGTCTCCGACTCTGTGTGACCCCGTAGACGGCAGCCCACCAGGCTCCCCCATCCCTGGGATTCTCCAGGCAAGAACACTGGAGTGGGATGCCATTTCCTTCTCCAGTGCATGAAAGTGAAAGTGAAGGCGAAGTCGCTTAGTTGTGTTCCACTCTTAGCGACCTCATGGACTGCAGCCTACCAGGCTCCTCCGCCCATGGGATTTTCCAGGCAAGAGTACTGGAGTGGGGTGCCATTGCCTTCTCTGAGTAACTGGCTAGTGCTTTTCAAAAGTGTCAAGGTCAGGACTTTCCTGGCATACCAGTGGTTAAGACTCCATGCTTCCACTGCAGGGGGCACAGGTTTGATCTCTGGTTAGGAAGCTAAGACCCCACATGCTGTGCCTTGTAGTAAAAAAAAACACAAAAAACAAGTGTCAAGGTTATGAAAGAAAGACTGAGAAACTGTCCCATATTTAAGGAGACATGATAACTAAATGCAGTATGTGATTGGCATTAGTTGGCTAGCTGGTAAAATACAGACCAGAAATAATAATAATAATTTTTTTTTAGACTGCATTAACTTTATTTTTTTAGTTTAAAACAAAGGTTGTTTTCTTGCAAAACCAATAGAAGCTAGTGATATTATATATTATTTGTTGTCATTGGTTTCATGTCTAAAAGATATTTTTCCAAAAGTAAATAAGGTAAATAGGGGAAGTTTAGAAATTATACTAAAAGGAAATCCAGTAGTTTATATCAATTAGGCAAAAAAAATGAACAGTTCTGGAAAAACATACATGAAATTTAAACAGTTATTATTGGTTAATATCTATCTTACACAGTGACTTGAAAAAAATTAATTAATTTTAATTGGAGAATAATTACAATATTGTGACAGTTGGCATATATCAACATGAATTGGCCACAGGTGTATATATGTCCCATGGCTCCCCATCCTCAACCCCCCTCCCCAGACTGTAAATTAGAGAATAGTACTGAATCAGTGTTAATTTTCTGATTTTGATAATTATACTGAGGTAATTTAAGATGTGAGCATTTGGAGAATGTGGGTGAAAAGTGTAGGGAATTTTTTTTTGTAACATTTTTGTGATTCTGAAATTAAAATGAAACATTAAAAGTAAAAAAAAAAAAAAAACCCTGTTCTAATGGTTTCACATTGCCCTTGCTTACGTTCTCTTACTAAACTTTACTTCCCAACACCTTCCTCTGCTTCACAAATGAACCCTGAGCTCTAGCATACTGGCTACTGGCTTTCTTCTTTAGTTCCTTGAACACACCATGCTTCCTCCTCTTCAGATCCTGAAGGTAAGAAGCATAATATTCTCTTTGCATGAAGCATGCTTCTTGTGAACTTTATCCTTTAAGGTTCATCTTATTTACTCTAGAAAACCCATCTCTGACCCCCTAGTTCAGGTCCCAATATTATGTGGTTTCATAACATCAGTTACTTTTTCATTGCATTTTTATCACAGCTGCCATGAAATTGTTTATCATGGAATTTAATATTTAAAGTCTTTCTCATTCACTAGAAATTCACGTTCATGAGAGATGGCGGAATTGTCTTTTTTTGCTCAATGTTATTTTCCTGGTGCCTTACACAGTGGCTATTTGAGTAATTAATGCAAGTCATGCAATGGAGCATCGCCCCTCCCTCACCCCCAAAAAACACAACTTGGATGAAATTGGGCAGAGGAGATGTTTTAAGTTTGAGGAAATGAAGGTGGGGACCAGAATTGTTGGCAGTGACAAAAAAGTAAAGATGGAGGTGTCTTACCATGGAGGGTGCCATAGAACTTGATGGTTTAGTCATCAGCTCAGAAAGGTACACAGTTGAAATGACAGGAGTCACTTTTCCAGCAGTGTTTTTTGAAAGTGTATTCCTAAACACTTGAACATGAAGTCTCTGTATTTAATAAAAATACTTTATGTGGTAAAATGTTGTTTTATGTGATAAATACCAATTGGCATGCTAATTAGTGTATTTGGTATACTAAAAGTGCTAATAAAAGTACTATCTCAGTTCAGTTCAGTCACTCAGTCATGTCTGACTCTTTGCAACCCCATGAACTGCAGCACGCCAGGCCTCCCTGTCCACCACCAACTGCTGGAGTCCACCCAAACCCATGTCCATTGAGTTGGTGATGCTATCCAACCATATCATCTCTGTCATCCCCTTCTCTTCCTGCCGTCAGTCTTTGCCAGCATCAGGGTCTTCTCAAATGAGTCAGCTCTTCGCATCAGGTGGCCAAAGTATTGGAGTTTCAGCTTCAACATCAGTCCTTCCAGTGAACACCCAAGGACTGATCTCCTTTAGGATGGACTGGTTGGATCTCTTTGCAGTCCAAGGGGCTCTCAAGAGTCTTCTCCAACACCACAGTTCAAAAGCATCAATTCTTCAGCACTCAGCTTTCTTTATAGTCCAACTCTCACATCCATACATAGTCATGGTAAAATACTATGTGCCTTGATAAATATTAAATGATAGAAATGAACATATGAGAATACTGGAGTGTCCCTTTGCAGTAGGTACTGTGGTGTTCCAACTCAGAGCCTCTCTCCATCTCTCAGCTGCTGGGAATTTTAGCTCCTGATGGTGAAAAGCTTTGTTTTTGCTTGGTGTTGCCTTAGGTTGCAGAGAATTGCCTCTCTTTAGGTTATCCTCTTAGAGGCCTACAGCCAGTGACCGGCTGATTTAAGATGCAAAGACCCAGCCTCCTTGCCTCGTTTGAAGACAAGTCTGAGGGACCCGTCCCAGCTACCACAGATATTGGCTGAGTTATATCCACTTTGCAGTCAGTGACTCTCTCTGACTCTCCTGATCATCCTCATTTCAATGCAGATGTATTTGCAGTTGCATCCTGCCTCAATAAATCACTTCCTTGAAAAACTTGGTCTCAGAATCTGTCTCCAAGGAACCTAACCTATGACATTATCTAATTAGTCTTCTCCCCCAAATATACACCAAAAGTGCCCAAATAAATGTACACTTTGAAGATTTTTCGAAAACTCACCTTCATTTTTATCAGAGAAAGAATAAGAAAATGAGTTTGGATAAAGTGAGAACCACCTACATTTACAGCTTCCTCATGGTAAAGGGAAGTTGGAAGTTTCTTGGATTTTAAAAGAGCAAACAATTTTGCTCTTTTGGTTGACTGCAGTGCACTCTGAAATGAGAGGAACATTCCAGTATGCTTCATTTAAGTGAAATGAGGAAAATAATGAGTATCAGGGACCAGAGAAGAAATGGAATCATTTCACTAGAGTAAATGATTCAGAGAGAGAGGGGAAATGATGATCTTCCTGAATGTCAAATATCTATAAATCAAACATGTCAAAATATTGCTAAAACTTTGAGTAACCAAGATTTTTTCTGTTAATCAAGCTTTTTATATTACTTTTGATTTTTAAGTAAAATTTCAAGAATTCGTCCATGTTTTTGTTTATCCATAATAAATAGAGCTTTCATCGAGAGTGTTGTTCCCCTTCTGTTCAATTCTTTCTGTCTCTTCACATCACCACCCTTGTTCTTTCCTGCCTGAGTAATAGCTGGCCTCCTAATCAACTCTCTCTATTTTGACTCTTAGCCCCACCAGAGTCTGTTTTCACACACAACGACGATGGCCTTTTAAAAGTATAAATCAGATTATGCCAATGCCCTGCTTAAAACTCTCCAGAGGATTCCCATCACACTTGGGAGAAAAAAAATCCAAAATCTTAATTTAGCCTAAAAGGCACTGCACCATATGGCTCCTGACTGCCTCCAGACCTCATCTTGTACCACTTGCTCCTTGTTTACTTGTTCTCTAGCGACAATAGATTAGATGTTCCTCTAAAGTAGGGGTCAGAAAACTAAGAGGGGCCACATTTTGTTGGAAGCCTATTTTTATACTGGCAGGGAACGAAGAAGGGATTTTACATTTTTAAAGGATTGTAAAACAACTTACAACAACAGGAACAAAAACAAAGAAGAATATGTAACATGAGACCTTATGTGACTTGCAAAGCCTAAAATATTTGCTATGTGGCCCACAGAAAAGGTTTGCCAACTTCTGCTTTAAAGGCTTATTCCTCCTGCATTAAGATCTTCACGTTAGCTGGTTTCTTTGTGTCCTCCACTACCAGTCTTCATGTGGCTGAAAGAGAAAGTATTGCTCAGTTGTGTCCAACTCTTTGCAACCCCATGGACTGTAGCCTGCCAGGGTCTTCGTCCATGGGATTCTGCAGGCAATACTGGAATGGGTAGCCATTCTCTCCTCCAGGGGATCTTCCTGACTTAGGGATCGAATCCAGATCTTCCACGTTGCAGGCAAATTCTTGACTGTGCTACCAAGAAGTCCTTTTAATTCCGGTGTGAACTTAATTCAGGTGTCACCTCACATTTGAGGCTTTTCATTCAGTTCAGTCGCTTAGTCCTGTCTGACTCTTTGTGACCGCATGGACTGCAGGACGCCAGGCTTCCTTATCCATCACCAACTCCCGGAGCTTGCTCAAACTCATGTCCATCGAGTTGGTGATGCCATCCAACCATCTCATCTTCTGTCATCCCCTTTTCCTCCTGCCTTCAATCTTTCCCAGCAGCAGGGTCTTTTTCAATGAGTCAGCTCTTCACATCAGGTGGCCAAAATATTGTAGTTTCATCTTCAGCATCAGTCCTTCCAATGAATAGTCAGGACTGATTTCCTTTAGGATGGACTGGTTGGATCTCATTGCAGTCCAAAGGACACTCAAGAGTCTTCTCCAATACTACAGTTTGAAAGCAGCAATTCTTGGGCACTCAGCTTTCCTTATGGTCCAACTCTCACATCCATACATGACTACTGGAAAAACCATAGCTTTGACTAGACGGACCTTTGTCAGTAAAGTGATGTCTCTGCTCTTTAATATGCTGTCTAGGTTTGTTGTAGCTTTTCTTACAAGGAGCAACCATTTTTAAATTTCATGGCTGCAGTCACCATCTGCAGTGATTTTGGAGCCCAAGAAAATACACTCTGTTTCTGTTTTCACTGTTTCCCCATCTATTTGCCATGAAGTGATGGACTGGATGCCATGATCTCAGTTTTTTGAATGTTGAGTTTTAAGACAGCTTTTTCACTCTCCTCTTTCAGCTTCATCAAGAGGCTCTTTATTTCCTCTTTGCTTTCTGCCAAAATAGTGGAGTCATCTGCGTATCTAAGGTTATTGATATTTCTCTGGGAAATTTTGATTCCAGCTTGAGCTTCATCTAGCCCGCATTTCACATGGTATACTCTGCATACAAGTTAAATAATCAGGGTGACAATATAATACAGTCTTGGCATACTTCTTTCCCAATTTGGAACCAAATTTTCCAATTTGAGGCTTTTGTTGACTACCTAATATGAATACCTTACCATTGTCCCTTAATCACATCACCTTTTTTGTTCTTTAAACACTTATCTGGTATTTCTTATTACATTTTATTTTTTCAATAACCATTTCTCCCATGTAGAAATATCTTTTCTCTCTCGTATACTACTTTTGAGTATTCCTGACCTTGTATTTTAGATGAAAGAGAGGGATAGTAAATACTTGGAGCCTGTTGCATAGTTGGTGCTCAGAAAATGTGTTGGATGAATGAACTTCCAGGTTATTTCTGAATATGAAGTTTAGGGCTTGTGCTTTCTTTTTTGTCCTCTCTGGGAGGACCTACAAGTCAAAATGCAATGAAGAGCCATTTTAGAAAGGAGAGGCCAAACAATGTTTCTCCTTTAACAGAACAGATAAGCTTCTGTTTTCCTTTTCCTTGCTTTCCCTGGAAGAGCCCATTGATAGAAAAGTGGGAGATTCTCCCCAAAGTGGTGTCTTAAGGACATCTTATTTTAAGAAGAAAAAAAAAAAGAGGAAAAATGTTTCTTCTTTCAATGTTTTAAATTTTGAGAAAAGGTTTTTAGAATGCTAAGACTAGTCAAGGTCACATTCTCTAGGAACCTCTGAGGCCTTTGGGTGAAGGGTTTAGATAGGGCCCCTGCTTGAGAAATAAATTTAACACAAAGAGGAGCCAGGCCTGTGCTCAAAAGAGAAGCTGAGAACATGAATAGGGCTTGTTCTAAGTGATCAGGTACGATGCAGGAAGATAAAGGCCCAATAAGCACAGGTCCTGCATTTTTCTGGAGTTTAATTATTTCAGATGATCAGGCCACCTGTTTTGACTTTTGGTTGAAAAAATATGGTCACTAAAGCAATGGGAGGCAGGAATTGTAAAGAAAATATGGGCATTGTCCTCTGGGCATGTAAGATGGGAGGGATAAAAGTTAAGCTTTAGAACTTGAGGTCTGGAGTCAAAATAGATCTGAGCTTATTTATCCACTAGGCTTCTCAGTTGGCTTAGTGGCAAAGGATCCACCTGCCAATGCAGGAGACAGAGGAGATGTGGGTTCGATCCGTGGGTTGGGAAGATCTCCTGGAGAAGGAAAAGGCAATGCACTCCAGTATTCTTGCCTGGAGAATCCCATGGACAGAGGAACCTGGCTGGCTACAGTTTGTGGGGTTGCAAAGAGTTGGACATGACTGAGTGACTAAGCACATCATGTAAATAAGTGATCAGATAGTATAAACATCATCATCACCAGAGTGTGAAGAAATTCTCTGAAACTATGGGTGTTGAAACTAATAATAATAAAAAATCTGTACTCTCTAGCAGTTTAAGGATATATAATATTGATTTCTGCTTCCATAAATAGGAACTTAAGATAAGGAAAGAGGTAAGGTAAGAAATGTCTGGATAGCAAGATCATTGTTGTTAGAAGAAGCATGGGCTTAACACAACTTGTTTGACCCTCAGTATTAAGTGGAAAGGAGACAAGGAAATCTGTATGTGTGTAGACCTTCCAGATAAACCCATCTTCTTGTCAGTGTCAGCTTTGGATTTCATACATTGACCTCTGTTACTTTACAGTTTATTAAAAATGCCCTTGTACTTGCTAATATAATTCTGATTAGTTAGGTAGGGCAGCTGTTATTATCTCTGTTTTATTCTAGAGGAATCAAAGACTGAGAAATTAAGAACATGGGTTTTAGAGTCATATTGCTAGGGTTTTATTCCTGGTTCTTCCACTTCCCAACACTGTAACCTAGGGTGAGTTACCTGAATTTCCCAGAGACTCAGTATCTTTGCCTGTGAAATGGAAGTAATGAAGATATATACCTCTTAGGATTGTATGAAGTTAGTCATTATGTAAACAAAGTACAGGCAAATAGTATGTGCTCAGTGAATATTTGTAATTGTTATCTCCCAGGGCCAGGCAGCTAATAAATGCAATGCTAGTCTCTAAATTTAGATAATTGGATTTCATACTGCATGACTTTTCTACACACCACCTCCCATAATATTAATAACGTTGACTCTCTGCCACTGTGATGATGTATGATGCATAACAATAGGACAGGTGGTCTAATTTGTTTTTCCAAAAGTGGTAGGAGATCCATCTAAAGTATCCCTTTTGGTACAGTTGGCACACATATCTGTTTCTCGGCCTCCTCAATAACAGGACAGCTGTGGCTTCAGGACAGAGATATACCAAAAAGCTTGGGACTTTGTTGGAGCAAAGTGCTAAGGATACCAGTCTGCCACATGAGAAGTCAGAGACAGCCTACATTAAACTGAAACAATGCGAGATTTGTAGGATAGTTGAAAAAGCGTGCTAACTAGTAAGTTGGAAGACTCGAATTCTAATCTCGAATCCATCACTTATAACTGTATCTTGTAACATCTTTGAGCCTGGGTTTCCACTTCTTTCTTTCTTTTTTATTTTTCTAGCTTTATTGAGGTATAACTGACACCCACATATTTAACATAGGGATCCCAGTAGTCACCTTTGGTGCTGTCACCTGTTCATACAGTTTCTTTGTGGAAATGAAGAAAAGATGCCTTTTCCTCTAGGCAGATTAAAGGTCTGCCACTATGAGTCATGAGCCTGGTGAGCAGAGCCTGTGGGAGATTTCAGGCTCTACTAGCCTCCTTGGCCAGCTTTCTGGTGCACTGCAAAAGCAAACACGAGGGCCCTGTTAGTGCTATTTCTCCACAGCAAGTGAGATAATAAGTGGAGTCTGGTAAAGTCTAATCCCCTCTGAATGTAAGGCACTGATATCACACAGTTTCAGATACCAAGATCTAGGGGTGACATGGGTAGAAACATTGACCATTGCCCTTCCCTTTGGTTCTGGTGATCCTGGTGACTCATTAACTTGTACAACACCTACTGCATACCTCTATAGAGACTATGGCCAAGAAAGATTTTGTCCATGTGTTCCAGGCCTGGACTAGCCTTGTTCTCTAGTCTAAGACTGAAATCAGCTCTTTTGATGATTCATCCTCTTGGGAGCAATCATGTTGTTTTTAGAACACTCTGGAGTGGGACTGGGTCCTGCCCATAGATGGAATCTGCAATCTTTTGGTTAGAATTTATCTTTGGTCTTCAGGCAAAGGTCACTGAATAAAAGCTTTGTGTCAGGGGGAGAAAGGAAAGTTGTTCAGTCGCTCAGTTGTGTGCAACTCTTTGTGACTCCATGGACTGCAGGATGCCAGGCTTCCCTGTCCTTAACAATCTCCAAGAGCTTGCTTGAACTCATGCCCATTGAGTCAATAATACCATCCAAGCATTCTCATCCTCTTTCTCCCCCTTCTCCTGCCCTCAATCTTTCCTAGCATCAGGATCTTTTCCAATAAGTCAGCGCTTTGCATTAGGTGGCCCAAGTATGTTAGGTTCACCTTCAGCTTCAGTCCTTCCAATGAATACTCAGGATTAATTTCATTTAGGATTGACTGGTTCGATCTCATTGCAGTCCAGGGGACTCTCAAGAGTCTTCTCCAACACCACAGTTCAAAAGCATCAATTTTTCAACACGCATCCTTCTTTATAGTCAGTGCAAATCTCACATGACTACTGGAAAAACCATAGCTTTGACTATATGGACCTTTATCAGTAAACGGATGTCTCTGCATTTTAATATGCTGTCTAGGTTTCTTGTAGCTTTTCTTCCAAGGAGCAAGCATTTTTAAATTTCATGGATGCAGACACCATCTGCAGTGATCTTGGAACCCAAGAAAATACACTCTGTTACTGTTTTCATTGTTTCCCCATCTGTTTGCCATGAAGTGATGGGACTGGATGCCATGATCTTAGTTTTTTGAATGTTGAGTTTTAAGCCAGCTTTTTCACTCTCCTCTTTCCACTTCATCAAGAGGCTCTTTAGTTCCTCTTTGCTTTCTGCCAAAAGGGTGGAGTCATCTGCGTATTGGAGGTTATTGATATTTCTCCTGGCAGTCTTGATTACAGCTTGAGCTTCATCTAGCCTGGCATTCACATGATGTACTCTGCATACAAGTTAAATAAGCAGGGTGACTATATACAGCCTTGACATACTCTTTTTCCCAATTTTGAACCAGTCCATTGTTCCATGTCTGATTCTAACTATTGCTTCTTGACCTGCATACAGATTGCTTAGGAGGCAAGGAATTTCATCTGGTATTCCCATCTGTTTAAGAATTTTCCACAGTTATTGTGATCCACACAGTCAAAGGTTTTTATCGCACTCAATGAAGCAGGAGTAGATGGTTTTCTGGAACTCCTTTGCTTTTTCCATGATCCAACAGATATTGGCAATTTGATCTCTGGTTCTTCTACCTTTTCTAAATCCAGCTTCTATGTCTAGAATTTTTCAGTTCACATACTGGTTGAAACATTTCGAGCATTATCTTGTTTGCATGTGAAATAAATGCAATTATGTGGTAGTTTGAACATTCTTTGGCATTGTCTTTCTTTGGGATTGGAATGAAAACTGACCTTTTCCAGTCCTGTGGCCACTGCTGAGTTTTCCAAATTTGCTGGCATATTGAGTGCAGCACTTTCACAGCATCATCTTTCAGGATTTGAAATAGCTCAACTGGAATTCCATCACCTCCACTAGCTTTGTTTGTAGTGATGCTTCCTAAGGCCCACTTGACTTCACATGATAGGATGCTTGACTCTAGGTGAGTGATCACACCATCGTGGTTATCTGGGTCATTAAGATCTTTTTTGTACAGTTTTTCTGTGTATTCTTGCTACTTCTTCTTAATATCTTCTGCTTCTGTTAGGTCTATACTGTTGCTGTCCTTTATTGTGCCCATCTCTGCATGAAGTGTTCTCTTGGTATCTCTACCTTTCTTGAGAAAATGTCTAGTCTTTCCCATTCTGTTGTTTTTCTCTATTTCTTTGTGCTGTTCACTTATGAAGGGTTTCTTATCTCTCCTTGCTGTTCTTCGGAACTCTGCATTTAGATGGGCATAGCCTTCCTGTTTTTCCTTTGCATTTTGCTTCTCTCTTTTTCCCAGTTATTTGTAGGCCTCCTCAGACAACCATGTTGCCTTTTTGCATTTTTTTTTCCTTGGGGATAGTTTTGATCACTGCTTCCTGAACAATGTTATGAACCTCTGTCCATAGTTCTTCAGGTACTCTGTCTATTTGAGCTAATCTCTTGAATCTATTTGTCACTTCCACTGTATAATCATAAGGAATTTGATTTAGGTCATATCTGAATGGCCAAGTGGTTTTCCCTACTTGTTTCAGTTTAAGTCTGAATTTTGCAATGAGTTCATGATCTGACCCACAGTCAGCTCCCTGTCTTGTTTTTGCTAGACTATCTACAGCTTCTCCATCTTCGGCTGTAAGAAATATACTCAATCTGATTTCAGTATTGTTCATCTGGTGATGTCCATGTGTAGATTCGTCTCTTGTGTTATTGGAAGAGGGTCACTGAATAAAAACTTTGTGTCAAAGGGAGAAAGGAAAGTTGCTGAACCATAATTTACTTTCTCTTCACACCTCTGAAGCCCAAACTATCTGCTTGGCTGTTTATATCAAATAGGACACAGACAAAATGTGGTCCGCTGGAGAAGGGAATGGCAAACCCCTTCAGTATTCTTGCCTTGAGAACCCCATGAACAGTATGAAAAGGCAAAAAGATAGGACACTGAAAGATAAACTCCCAAGGTCAGTAGATGCCCAATATGCTACTGGAGAAATAACTACAGAAAGAATGAAGAGATGGAGCCAAAGTAACAATACCACCCAGCTGTGGATGTGACTGGTGATGGAAGTAAGATCTGATGCTGTAAAGAGCAGTATTGTATAGGAACCTGGAATGTTAGGTCCATGACTCAAGGCAACTTGGAAGTGGTCAATCAGGAGATGACAAGAGTGAACATTGACATTTTAGGAATCAGCGAATGAAGATGGACTGGAATGGATGAATTTAACTCAGGTAACCATTATATCTTCTACTGTGGGCAAGAATCACAAAGAAGAAATGGAGTAGCCATCATAGTCAACAAGAGTCCGAAATGCAGTACTTGGATGCAATCTAAAAACGACAGAATAATCGCTGATCGTTTCCAAAGCAAACTATTCAGTATCACAGTAATCCAATTCTGTGCCCTGACCAGTAATGCTGAAGAGCTTAACAGTTCTATGAAGATCTACAAGACCTTCTAGAACTAACACCCCAAAAAGATGTCCTTTTTATTATAGGGGACTGAAATACAAAAGTAAGAAGTCAAGAAATACCTGGAGTAACAGGCAAATTTGCCCTTGGGGTACAGAATGAAGCAGGGCAAAGGTTAGTAGAGTTTTGCCAAGAGAATGCACTGGTCATAGCAAACACCCTCTTGCAACAACACAAGAGAAGACTTTACATATGGACATCACCAGATGGTCAATACCAAAATCAGATTGATCATATTCTTTGCAGCCAAAGATGGAGAACCTCTGTAAAGTTAGCACAAATAAGACCAGAAGCTGACTGTGGCTCAGATCATGAACTCCTTATTGCCAACTTCAGACTTAAATTGAAGAAAGTAGGGAAAACCACTAGACCATTCAGGTATGACCTAAATCAAATCCCTTATGATTACATAGTGAAAGTGACAAACAGATTCAAGGGACTAGATCTAACAGACAGAGTGCCTGAAGAACTACAGACAGAGGTTCCTAACATTGTACAGGAGGCAGGGATCAAGACCATCCCCAGGAAAAATAAATGCAAAAAGGCAAATTGGTTGTCCGAGGAGGCCTTACAAATAGCTGTGAAAAGAAGAGAAGTGAAAGGCAAAGGAGAAAAGGAAAGATATACCCATTTGAATGCAGAGTTCCAAAGGATAGCAAGGAGAGATAAGAAAGCCTTCCTCAGCGATTAATGCAAAGAAATAAAGAAAAACAATAGAATGGGAAAGACTAGAGATCATTCGAGAAAATTAGAGATACCAGGGGAACATTTCATGCTGAGATGGGCACAATAAAGGACAGAAATGGTATGGACATAACAGAAGCAGAAGATATTAAGAGGTGGCAAGAATACACAGAAGAACTGTACAAAAAAGATCTTCACGCCCAGATGATCATGACAGTGTGATCACTCTCCTAGAACCAGACATCCTGGAAGCCAAGTGGGCCTTAGGAAGCATCACTGTGAACAAAGCTAGTGGAGACATGGAATTCCAGTTCAAATCCTAAAAGATGATGCTGTGAAAGTACTGCACTCAATATGCCAACAAATTTGGAAAACTCAGTAGTGGCCACAGGACTGGAAAAGGTCCATTTTTACTCCAATCCCAAGGAAATGCAATGCCAAAGAATGCTCAAACTACTGCACAATTGCACTCATCTCACATGCCAGCAAATAATGCTCAAAATTCTCCAAGTCAGGCTTCACCAGTACATGAACCATGAACTTCCAGATGTTGAAGCTGGATTTAGAAAAGGCAGAAGAACCAGAGATCAAATGCCAACATCCACTGGATTATCAAAAAAGCAAGAGAGTTCCAGAAGAAATCTACTTCTGCTTTAGTGACTATGACAAAGCCATTGACTGTGTGGATCACAACAAACTGGAAAATTCTTAAAGAGATGGGAATACCAGACTACCTGACCTACCTCCTGAGAAATCTGTATGCAGGTCAGGAAGCAGCAGTTAGAACTGGACATGAAACAACAGACTGGTTCCAAGTAGGGAAAGGAGTATGTCAAGGCTGTATATTGTCACCCTGCTTATTTAACTTATATGTAGAGTATCTCATGAGAAATGCTGGGCTGAATAAGCACAAGCTGAAATCAAGATTTCTGGGAGAAATGTCAATAACCTCAGATATTCAGATAACACCACCCTTGTGGCAGAAAGTGAAGAGGAACTAAAAAGTCTCTTGATGAAAGTGAAAGGAGAGTGAAAAAGCTGGCTTAAAGCTCAACATTCAGAAAATGAAGATCATGGTATCTGGTCCCATCACTTCATGACAAATAGATGGGGAAGCAATGGAAACAGTGAGAGACTTTATTTTGGGGGGCTTCTAAATAACTACAGATGGTAACTGCAGCCATGAAATTAAAAGACGTTTGCTCCTTGAAGAAAAGCAGTACCAACCTAGATAGCATATTAAAGAGCAGAGACATTACTTTGCCAACAAAGGTCCATCTAGTGAAAGCTATGGTTTTTCCAGTAGTCATGTATGGATGTATGGAGATGGACTATAAAGAAAGCTGAGCACAGAAGAATTGATGCTTTTGAACTGTGGTGTTGGAGAAGACTCTTGAGAGTCCCTTGGACTGCAAGGAGATCCAACCAGCCCATCCTAAAGGAATTCAGTCCTGAATATTCATTCGAAGAACTGATGTTGAAGCTGAAGCTCCAATACTTTGGTCACCTGATGCGAAGAACTAACTCATTTGAAAAGACCCTGATGCTGAGAAAGATCGAAAGCAGGAGGAGAATGACAGAGGATGAGATGGTTGGATGGCATCACAGACTCAATGGACATGGGTTTGGGTGGACTCCAGTAGTTGGTGATGGACAGGGAGGCCCTGTGTCCTACAGTCCATGGGGTTGCCAAGAGTTGGACTCAACTGAGCAACTGGACTGAATGGAATTGAGGACAAGAGACTCTGCTTGTATGAGTCACTAATCAGAAGACAATTTAGAGTCAGACAAACCTGAAATTAAGTCCTAGTTCAAATTAATTTTGTTACCTCGGACAGGTAAATCACCTTTCTAAGTTTCCATTTTCTTGTCTCAAATTAGGGACAATAACCAATACTTACTGCATAGATTTATTACTTGGGTTAAATGAACTAATAAGTAGAAAGCATTTGGCACACTATGTATGTGCCATGAATGTTACCTCTTATTCCAAGGCTGTCTGCAATAGACTCTACCTGTCTTTGAGGGAGAACAGAGGCATGAGTTCTAGTGCCTTCCCTCAAAAAACTTAAGATATCTGGTTGAGGAGTTAACATAATTATACCAGAAAAGGTAAATAGAAATGCACAGCTATAAATGTGTGGTACAGATAAATGCTATTTTTAGGAACTGGTGTTTGAACTCGGCCCCAAAGAAAGGTAAAATTAGGATAAGTAGAGAGGATGAGCGGAGAAGGCAATGGCCCCCACTCCAGTACTCTTGCCTGGAAAATCCCATGGACAGAAGACCCTGGTAGGCTGCAGTCCATGGGGTCGCAGAGTTGGACTCGACTGTGCGACTTCACTTTCACTTTTCACTTTCATGCATTGGAGAAGGAAATGGCAACCCACTCCAGTGTTCTTGCCTGGAGAATCCCAGGGACAGGGGAGCCTGATGGGCTGCTGTCTATGGGGTCACACAGAGTCGGACACGACTGAAGCGACTTAGCAGCAGCAGCAGAGAGGATGAGAAGGGTACACCATATGGGACCAGTAGCATCATTAGTAGGGTTCAGTAGACATATTTACCTGGAGAAGCAGGGCCAATGGTATCTAATAACATAGGTTGGGATTAGAAGGGGAAAGTTCTAAATACTAAGGTAGATGTTTGCTCTTGCCCAATAGATAACTATGAGTGATGTGGTGAAACTTGAACGTGAAATTGGCCAGCAGGCAATTGGAATGCTCTTGGGAAAATGCTTAAAGCTGTAGCTAAACCTTTGGGGAATGGAGGTTGAAATTGTGGAATCTGGTGATACTTCTGCAGCAGCTCCTTGAGAGGTGCCTGCTGACTCCAGTCTAATGCAGGCGACTTGTGAACAGCATTTAAAATGAAATGGTGAAGCTGTCACCATTTCAAATGGTGAAGATTTGAAGAACAACTTAAAAGATTAGGTAGAGTTTGCTTTTTTGAAGTCTTCTTAAAGAGCTCATGGCCTTTCACAATAATATTTTAAAATGAAAAAATGTTAAATAAAATGGCAGTTATTTTAGGGGGAGAAGAAATAACTCATATAAAGATTAATTATATTTTCTGAAATCATTCTGCAATTTTTCCAATCTCCAGAAGGTTCTTGTAAGTGAGTTACCATGACAAAAGGAGGAAAATGATCAGGCTGTAGTTGATTGAAGGAAGGTGCGTGCGTGCTCCGTTGCTCAGTTGTGTCCATCTCTTTGCCCTATGGACTATATAGCTGGCCAGGCTCTTCTGTCCATGGGATGAAGGAGGTGTGCTGTATCAAAAACAGTTTGTAGAGGAGAATACCTTGTGGTTAGGAGGCTCAATTTGCCACTGGATAAAATCTAAAAATAGTTTGGGTCGGTTTTTTTAAGAAAACAAATTAAGTTCCTGTTTATGTTTACAAATTTTTGATGCATAAAATTTTTTATGTAAAATATCTTGGTCTACTGAACATTATTCAGACCCAAGGTGAACATGGGTACTTGAAATATTTATGAGTAGTAGGGGTTTTTTAATTGAAATATAATTACATATAACATTATATTACTTTCATGTGTATAACATAATGGTTTGATATTTGATCATTGCAAAATGATCACTACAATAAATGTAGTTAACATTCATCATCACTAATAGTTACAAATTTTTTTTTTCTTGTGATGGGAACTTTAAAGATCTATTCTCTTAGCTACTTTCAAATATACAATACAGTATTTATTAACTGTAATCCCTGTGCTGTATATTACATTTGTGTGGCTGATTTATAACTAGAGGTTTGTACCTTTTGGCAACCTCCATGAATATTAGGTTTTAGATTTAGTACGGTTGAATTCTAGAAACATAGGGAACATAAGTGAAGTCTGCTCATCTTTTTTTCTCTAACGGAATACACATGCTCAGTATCTAAGTCATCTCTGATTCTTGGTGACCCCATGGATTTAGTCCACCAGACTCCTCTGTCTATGGGATTTTCCAAGCAAGAATACTGGAGTGGGTTGCCATTTCCTCTTCCAAGGGATCTTGATGACCCAGGGATCGAACCCATGTCTCCTGCTTCTCCTGCATTGGCAGGCGGATTCTTTACCACTGAGCCATCTGGAAACACACACGTACACATTTACATGTCATTCTTTGAAATGAAATCTTCAAAAAACATAGGATGTAAGCACATAACCATATCTTTACTATTTCATCATCACATGAAATTACGATAAAGAAGAATGACAAAGTAGTAAACGTATTAGGAGGCTGAAAGAAGACTTAATCTTATTTGGTAAATCAAGAGTAAGACATCTTTCTACATTAGGTTATTATCAGAACAGTAACTATATTGTTCTTTTTTGTATCAGTTCAGTTCAGTTCAGTCGCTCAGCTCAGTCATATGTTGGACTCTTTGAGACCCCATGGACTGCATACACTATTCATACATTGTTTTCATATTAGAAGCTTAATTTTTCAGGAAATACAAACTGCTGAAGCTTAAAAATTTTGCTAATATGTATCAATGCTTTAATGTTATGCCTTTCATCAAGTCCTGTTTTCTTTAGAAATATAGCTTTAAGGAAACAAAAGTTTGGAAAATAATGAAAATTTAGAAACAAATGTCCTATAACAGGAGAAAGGGTAAATTAATTCCACCAAATTTTAGTATGGAATATCTTCATTAAACATTAAATAGCGTGTCTTTAAACTAGTGTTTTTGAAATGCCTTTAATGGCAAGAGAATTTGGCTTCATCTAAAGTTAAGGAAATACTTTCAGTTTCTAAATTATAAGTACAATATATTTTCTCCTTTGATTTTTCTCTACATTACAGTCCTGAAGCCTGAATTCCAAAGATGAATATGGTCCTGATCCTGGAGCTTTTGGAGGAAAGACAGATGTGTAAACAGAGAGTACACAAATATGGAGAATATTATAATAGAGATATGTGTGGGGGACAGAGGTGTATATAAAGAAAGGAATGGGCAGTTTTGCTTACATGGTCAGGGTCAGCTCTCTTAGGTGAGTAGGAGCAGGTTATCAAGAGGTACAAAGGTATTTCAGGCAGAAGGAATATGTGCATAGGCTTTATACTACATGGCACAATCCATCCAGGGACCTGTAGCAGTAGTTTGGTATGGCTAGGAAGAAGAGTAGAAGATTCAGGGTGTATTGTATTCTCTTGGCAAGGGAAGAGTAATTAGAATTTTAGAAAGGGGCATAAAATGGTAAAACTGTGAATGATTACTCAGGCTTTAGTGTGGAGGCCACATTTGGAAGAGTACTTATGAGAGACATTCCTTAGAGAAGGAAATGGCAACCCAGTCCGTATTCTTGCCTGGAAAATCCCATGGACAGAGGAGCCTGGCAGGCTACAGTCTGTGGGGTCACAAAGAGTCGGACAGGACTAAGCGGCTGAGCACAGCAATGAGAAACATTAGGATGTTACTGCTATAGTTTAGGTGAAACAAAGTGCTGCCTGTGAATGCAGAGGGGGAAATGTTAAGCAGAAATTTGAAAGTGAAAGTGAAAGTTGCTCAGTTGTGTCTGACTCTTTGCGACCCTGTGGACTATACAGTCCATGGAATTCTCCAGGCCACAATACTGGAGTGGGTAGCCTTTCCCTCCTTCAAGGGATCTTCCCAACCCAGGGATCGAACCCAGGTCTCCCGCATTGCAGGTGGATTCTTTACCAGCTGAGCCACAAGGGAAGCAGAAATTTAGAAGGAAAAATTAACAAGTTTTAGTGACCAATCCCTGACAGCTCAGTTGGTAAAGAATCTGCCTGCAATGCAGGAGACCCTGGTTTGATTCCTGGATCAGGAAGATCGCCTGGAGAAGAGATAGGCTACCCATTTCAGTATTCTTGGGCTTCCCTTGTGGAACTAGTCCTGAATATTCATTGGAAGGACCTGATGCTAAAGCTGAAACTCGAATACTTTGGCCACCTGATACTAAGAACTGACTCATTGGAAGAGACCTTGATGCTGGGAAAGACTGAAGGCAGGAGGAGAAAGGGATGACAGAGGATGAGATGGAAGACATCACTAACTTGATGGACATGAGTTTGAGCAAGCTCTGGGAGTTGGTGATGGGCAGGGAAGCCTGGCGTGCTGCAGTCCATGGGGTCCCAAAGAGTTGGACACGACTGAGTGACTGAACTGAACTGAATCCAGTCCAGTATTCTTGGGCTTCCCTTGTGGGTTAGGATTAGGTTAGGGTTAGGGTTAGGGTATAGAATCTACATGCAAGGCAGGAGACCTGGGTTCGATCCCTGGGTTGGAAAGATCCCTTGGAGAAGGGAAAGGCTACCTACTCCAGTATTCTGGCCTGGAAAATTTCATGGACTAACAGTCCATGGGGGCTCAAAGAGTTGGACACAATTGCAGCCATGAAATTAAAAGATGCTTACTCCTTGAAAGAAAAGTTATGACCAACATAGATAGCACATTAAAAAGCAGAGACATTACTTAGCCAACAAAGGTCCGTCTAGTCAAGGCTATGGTTTTTCCATTGGTCATGTATGGATGTGAGAGTTGGACTGTGAAGACAGCTGAGCACCGAAGAATTGATGCTTTTGAACTGTGGTGTTGGAGAAGACTCTTGAAGGTCCTTTGGACTGCAAGGAGGTCCAACCAGTCCGTCCTAAAGGACATCAGTCCTGGGTGTTTATTGGAAGGACTGATGCTGAAGCTGAAACTCCAGTACTTTGGCCACCTGATGAAGAGCTGACTCATTGGAAAAGACCCTGATTCTGGGAGGGATTGGGGGCAGGAGGAGAAGGGGATGACAGAAGATGAGATGGCTGGATGGCATCACCGACTCGATGGACATGAAGTTGAGTAAACTCTGGGAGTTGGTGATGGACAGGGAGGCTTGGCATGCTGCGATTCATGGGGTCACAAAGAGTCGGACACGACTGAGCGATTGAACTGAACTGAACTGAGCGACTTTCACTAATGACCAGTTGGACTTTTCCATCAGTGAGGAGGAAGAGAAAGGACGAAATCATGTCCAGATTCTTAACTTGATTGACTACATGGATAGTGGTACCATTTAACAGGATTTAGATAAGAGAAGTGCTGTAGGGTCCTAAGAGAAGCTGTTACTTAAGTAGTGGTTTGGCACTTAGTAGAAAGATTTATTCTGGAAACCTAGATACTGGTGAACTCAGTTTTCCAGTTTATGAATGTAACACTTTCTTTTGGAGAGAGCAGAGTTAGGAGAACTCTGGGGGAAACTGTCTTTAGAGGCCAAGAGAACTGAGAATAAGCTTCAGAAGTGAAGAACCAGGAGCCAGTATCTTCAAAGACAATGGAATATTGTAATTAGTTGGCTACTTCTCTGTAACAAATTACCACAAGCTTAATGGTTAAAGAAAACGCCATTCATTTATTAATTTATGGTTCTTTATGACTCGGGTTCTCTGTTTAGGGTGTCAGATTCACTTTCAGGTTCGTTCTTTTTGGCTGAATTGCCTTTGCAGGACTAGGGTTCCTCTTTTCCTTCTAGCTTGGAATCTTTGGAGGGCCACCTTAGAATTCTGCCTACTATAAGAGTGTTATGAAGGATAAATGGAGAATAAAATAAAAATCGCTAAGTTGTCAGTTGGTCATTGATGAGTAAGATCAGTAGCCAGAGCAGTTTTTGTAGGATGGTAGGGCAGAAACTAGATGCAGTAAATTTAGGGAGTCAACTGGAAGTCAAAGGAAGTAAAGCTTGGATTTAGAGGTTTCTTTTAAGTAGCTTCTCTGGAATGGGAAGGAGAAGCCTGGACATAATTAACTTATGAAATGGATCTCAAGGAAACAAGATAGAATGAACTCTAGACTACAGCTAGAGGGATTAATGGAGACTTGTAGGGGAACTCAGTTTCTTTTGAGGTAGGAGGAAAGCAAGTATGAGTGGGGATATGGGTAAGTTTGTAAAGAGGGAGGGAGGCAGCTGAGAAATTGAGGAAATTACTGTGTAATATCCTCAGTTTTTCCATAGAGGTTAGAGACAGGGTTAATAAAAAGCAGGTGAAATTTTGGAATCAAAACAATCTTAGAAAAAAAAAAAATCTTAGTTTTCTAGATTACTTAGGGGATATCTTATTTATCATAGTTGACCAGAATGATTTTTCCTTCCTTAGACTGTGAGGCCTTTGAAGTCAAGGGATTTGTGCTTTTGTCTGTGCGTGTGTGTGCCTCTAATACTGGTCTGGCATATAGGAATCCTACCTCCCTCCACTGGCCCCCCAGTATATTTCTCTAGCTTCAATGACCCAGACTTAAGGCTCCCCTTCCTACTTGGCCAGATTTTGCTGTTTCACCTCTACCTTAGAGAAGATAGTTAACCTTTGCAAATACATGTATATATTTTATACATTTAAAGAAAGTAGAACAAAAAATGGCTTCCCTGGTGGCTCAGACAGTAAAGAATGTGCCTGCAATGCAGGAGACCCAGGTTCGATCGTCAGTCAGGAAGATGCCCTGGAGAAGGGAATGGCTATCCACTCCAGTATTCTTGCCTAGAGAATCCTATGGACAGAGGAGCCTGATGGCTCCTCTGGCTCCTCTGTCGCAAAAAATGGGACATGATTGAACAACTAACACTTTCACTTTCATAACAGAAAGACAGAAAAGTACAAAAATCATGTGTCCTGTTTTCTGAATTTTTAAAGTAAATACACATGTGTAACAGGTATCCCTGAAGCCCCCTTTTATATTCCCCATAAATCATTATTTTTCTGCAAAAGTTACCAGCATACTATCTTTTGGACCCATAAATTAGTTTTATTAGAACTTTATATAAGTGGAATCATATATATTCTTACATGGCAGACTTCTTTCACGCCGCATTGCATTCATGCAGTTCATCTAGGCTGTTCTATAAAGTTGGAGCCTATTCATTATCTTTGCCTTATGATATTCCATTATATGACTCTATCATGATTTACTTATTCAGTCTGCTGTAAATGGATATTTGGGTTGTTTCCAGGTTTGGGCTATTATGAATAATGTTGTTTGGAGCATGTCTTTTGGTGACCATCTGTTGCCATGTTTATTGTGTATATATCTAGATGCAGGATTGCTGGGTCATAAGGTGTGTGGAATGGGCAGATTTAATTCAGATGACCATTATATCTACTACTGTGGACAAGAATCCCTTAGAAGAAATGGAGCCCTTTGAGTCAGCAAATGAGTCTGAAATGTAGTACTTGGGTGCAATCTCAAAAACGACAGAATGATCTTGGTTCATTTCCAAAGCAAGTCATTTAGTATCACAGTAATCTAAGTCTATGCCCCAACCACTAATGCTGAAGAAGCTGAAGTTGAACCGTTCCATGAAGACCTACAAGACTTCTAGAACTAACACCAAAGAAGGATGCTCTTTTCATCATAGGAGACTGGAATGCAGAAGTAGGAAGTCAAAGAGATACCTGGAGTAACAGGGAAGTTTGGCCTTAGAATACAAAAAGAAACAGGACAAAGGCTAACAGTTTTGCCAAGAGAACGCACTGGTCATAGCAAAGCACCGTCTTCTAACACAAGAGACAATTCTACACATGGACATCACCAGATGGTCAATACCGAAATCAGGCTGATTTTATTCTTTGTAGCCAAAGATGGAGAAGCTCTATAGTCAGCAAAAACAAGACAGGGAGCTGACTATGGCTCAGATCATGAACTCCTTATTGCCAAATTCAGACTGAAATTGAAGAAAGTAGAGAAAACCACTCAGCCATTCAGGTATGACCTAAATCAAATCCTTTATGATTATACAGTGGAAGTGACAAACGGATTCAAGGGATTAGATCTAATAGAGTACCTGAAGAACTATGGGTGGAGATTCGTAACATTGTACAGGAGGTGGTGATCAAAACCACCCCCAAGGAAAAAAATGCAAAAAGGCAAAATGGTTGTCTGAGGAGGCCTTACCAATAACTGAGAAAAGAGTAGCAAAGGCAAAGGAGAAAAGGAAAGATATACCCATCTGAATTCAGTGTTCCAAAGAATAGCAAGGAGATAAGAAAGCCTTTTTAAGTGAACAATGAAAAGAAATAGAGGAAAACAACAGAATGGGAAAGACTAGAGACCTCTTCAAGAAAATTAGGGATAACAAGGGAACATTTCATGCAGAGATGGGCACAATAAAGGACAGAAATGGTATGGACGTAACAGAAGCTGAAGATATTAAGAAGAGGTGGCAAGAATACACAGAACCATGATGGTGTGATCACTCGCCTAGAGCCAGACATCCTGGAGTGTAAAGTCAAGGAGGCCGTAGGAAGCATCACTATGAACAAAGCTAGTGGAGGTGATGGAATTCCAGGTGAGCTATTTCAAATCCTAAACGTTGATGCTGTCAAAGTGCATCATTCAATATGCCAGCAAATTTAGAAGACTCAGCAATGGCGACAGGACTGGAAAAGGTCAGTTTTCATTCCATTCTCAAGAAGGGCAATGCCAAAGAATGTTCAAACTGCCACACAATTACACTTATTTCACATACTAGCAAAGTAATGCTCAAAATCTTTCGAGCTATAAGCGCTGCAACAGTATGTGAACCGAGAACTTCTAGATATAGAAGTTGGATTTAGAAAAGGGCGAGAAACCAGAGATCAAATTGCCAACATCCTTTGAATCATAGATTAGCAAGAGAATTCCAGAAAAACCTCTACTCTGCTTCACTGACTGTGCTAAAGCCTTTGACTGTGTGGATCACAACAAACTGTGGAAAATTCTTAAACAGATGGGAATATCAGAGGACCTTATTTGCCTCCTGAGAAACCTGTATGCAGGTCAAGAAGCAACAGTTAAAACCAGACAGGGAACAATGGACTGGTTCAAAATTGGGAAAGGAGTACGTCAAGGCTGTATACTGTCACCTTGGTTATTTAACTTGAATGCAGAGTACACCATGTGAAACGCCAGACTGGATGAAGCACAAGCTAGAATCAAGATTTCCAGGAGAAATATCAATAACTTCAAGTATGCAGATGACACCACTCTTATGGCAGAAAGCAAAGAGGAACTAAAGAGCCTCTTGATGAAGGTGAAAGAAGAAAGTGAAAAAGCTGGCTTAAATCTCAACTTTCAAAAAATGAAGATCATGGGATCTGGTCCCTTCACTTCGTTGTAAATAGATGGGGAAACAATGGAAACAGTAACAGAGTGTATTTTCTTGGGCTCCAAAATCACTGTGGACTGTGACTTCGGCCATGAAATTAAAAGATGCTTACTCCTTGGAAGAAAAGCTATGACAGACCTAGACATTAGGTTAAATTATTAAAAAGCAGAGACATTACTTTGCTGGCAATGGACCATATGGTGAAAGCTATGGTTTTTCCAGTAATCATATATGGATGTGGGAACTGGACAATAAAAAAGCTGAAGACTGAAGAATTGATGCTTTCAAACTGTGGTGTTGGAGAAGACTCTTAAGAGTCCCTTAGGTTGCAAGGAAACCAAATCATCAGTCCTAAAAGAAAGAAACCTTGAATATTCATTGAAAGGACTGATGCTGAAGCTGAAGCTCCAATACTTTGGCCACCTGATGGGAAGAGCTAATTCATTGGAAAAGACCTTGATGCTGGGAAAGATTGAAGGCAGGAGAAGAAGGGATGACAGAGCATGAGGTGGTTGGATGGCATCACTGACTCAACGGACTTGAGTTTGAGCAAACTCCAGGAGATAGTGAAGGACAGGGAGGCCTGGCGTGCTGCGATTCATGGGCTCGCAGAGTTGGACACGACTGAGTTGACTGTACAAGAACAAGAAAGTTGTGTGGACATTTGCTTTAATAGATCCTAGTAAATAGTTTTGCAGTATAGTTGTATAGTTAAATTCAATTATACTTCCACCAGCAGTGTTTGAGAATGAGTTGCCTTATATCCTTGCAAATATATGGTATTTGTGTCTTTTCCAGTTTTTGCCATTTTAGTTGCATTTTGTATTTCTTTGGTGACAAGTGACATAGAGCACATTTTCATATGCTTTTTGAACATTTGAGTATCTTTTGTTGAAGTCTCTTGCCCAATTTTCTTTGGGATGTTCACTGTTATTAATTTGTAAGAGTTCTTCATGTATTTGAATTATAATTATTTTGAATATTACATATATTTCTCCCTTTCTTTGATTTTTTCACTCTGGCTTTTGGTAAACAGATGTTCTTAATTAGTTTAGTTTATTAAATTTTTCCTTTATATTTATTGCTTTTGTGACCTGTTGAAAAAATTTTTGCCTGCTCTAATGTCATGAAAATATTCTCATATGTTCTTTTAAAGACTTTCTTGTTTACCTTTTACATTTAGACCTACAATCCATCTGGAATTGATTTTTGTGTATGGTGTGGTAAGGATGAAGGTCTCTTTTTTGCCATATGGACATTCAGTTGACTCCAATATCCTTTTGAAAAGACCATCCTTTCACCACTGCAGTTACTGTTGTCAGAAATCTGGTCACCATGTTACAGGAAGGGGGACCCCTTTCAGGGCCTAGAGTGGGCTCTTGTGTAAAACTTGGAAATGAATTGCCTAAGGAAATACGTGTGTTGACAAAGCAAGAGCCTTTGTTGGTAAAGGGTGCCTGAGTGGAGAGCAGGAGGATAAGGGAACCTTGGAGAATTTACTCTGCCATGTGGCTTGTAGTCTTATGTTTTATGATTAGTTTCCGGGTTATCTATGACCAGTCATCTCTGGTCCATAGTCAGACTCAGGGTCCTTCCTGGTGGCACATTGATCTTTCAGCCAGGATGGGTTCTAGCACAAAGGATTCTGGGATATTGGTTGTCTCCTCACTCTTTTGGCTCCTCCTGAATTCTGGTTAGCTTTTGGAGGCAGGACCGTATTCCTTATTGGGACCTCTTGTGGACAACTCAGGCAAGCAGTTATCATCATGTCTGGCCAAGACAAGTGGTTAGGTCAACAGTTTCCTAAGAACTATACATTTGTGGATCTATTTCTAGACTTTTGGGTCCATTTGTCTATTTGTTTATCCTTGTGCCAATAACCACACAATCTAATTACTATTGCTTCATAATAAATCTTGATATCTAGTAGTATAAGTCCCTCTAAGTGTTGTTTTTTTTTTTCCGCCTAGGTATTGTTGGCATTGTTGCCCTTTACACACAATTGTAAATGTAATTAACAAATATTTACTGAATATCTATTTATTACGTCCTAGGCACAGTGATATATGTTGGGAATATAGCTGTTAATAAGATAGGTGTGATCCTTCCCTTAGTTGCAGAAGCCACTACATAGAGATGAGAAGAGGGCCTAGGATGGAGTCCTGAGGAACTCAATACTTAAAGTCAGCAAAGAAGACTGAGAGAGAGCATGAGTGTGCATAGGGGGGCAAGCAAGTAATACCCAAAAGGTAAGAAAACCAACAAAGAACAACCTGAAGAAAGCCAAGGGAAGAAGGTATATCTAGAAAGTGTGGTCAATGTTGCTGCAAGGTCAAGCAAGATAAGACTACCAAAACATCCTTTGGACTTGGCTCTGATTGTCTATTGCATAATGAAGCAGTTTCTGTAGGGGGCAGGGTGTGTGTCTTTATCAGATTGTAGACTGTTTGGTAGGAACAAAGTTCCTTGTTTAATTAGTGCTTAATAAATATTACTGCATGATGATCACCCAATGGTCTATATACTGCTGAGCATCCTAAGGGCCAAAATGGTTATCTATTTTATACCACTTCCCATTCTTGCTGCTGATGAAAAAGTAATTGCTCTTTAATATAAATGGAGAATAATTTAATACTTAACTCAAACCTTGGCTATTTTAGATAATCCAAAACCATACTTCATCCATCCATTCATTCATCCATTTATTCATTTATCCAGCAAGTATACATGGAGCAACCATCAACTACCCAGGACTCATGAGAACTGTATTGGAGATGTAAGTAGGGAAAGAAAGGAAAAAAGGAAGCCTGGAAAGATGTATTGACCCAGGTATATCTTAATGAATTAACTTTGCAATAATTGCAAAATTCTCTATTTTTAGAGCTTTCCATGATTATTCAAAAGGAGTCTGTGGTTAAGCTTTGTGACTTAAAGACAAAATTTTAGAAAGTGCTTCCTTTTTGGTTAAATAAAAAAACAAGGGTTCAGGAGAGAAGATCTTTTTTGGGAGTCCTCCTATAATTTATTGTTTGCTTGGTATGTATTTATACCTTGGTATATAAATATATGGACTTCCCTCGTGGCTCAGATGGTAAAGCATCTGCCTACAATGCAGGAGACCCGGGTTCAATCTCTGGATCGGGAAGATCTCCTGGAGAAGGGAATGGCAACCCACTCCAGTATTCTTGCCACCACCCCCATCCCCTAAAAAGCAGCTCTGTTCTTTAGGGCTCTGACTGAATACCCCCTAGGAAATTTGTTTCAGATGAGTGTTCAGTCCTGTTCTATCTATTCATAATAATTATAGATGGGATCCTCTCACCTGGCCAATTAAAAATACCCGCTCTGAGGCTGGCCATAGGTTTTTCTGTTAGGGTCATTTAAACTCAGTCGGAGTGATGAGCTAAGTCTAATAAAAAATTAACTTATCATCTATTAAAAGGAAAACTCCTACAATTATGGGGAGGATCTACATGGTTAACACCAGGCTATGGTCATTTAAGTTTAAAGGCTCCTCTATGTTGGGAACGGTTAAATCATACTAAAAATGGTCAACCTGGTAATTATGAGACAAGGCTGGGTGCTTTATGAACTATGCCTGTTATTGGTATAGAACTCAGTGGATTTGTGGCACTAATTTATGGCCTTGATGTCTACAGGGATGATATGAAGGTGTAGCCTGGGATTCCCATGAATTTAAGGTCATACATGTTAACAAATTACAAGTAACCCCAACCAGTCCTCCACTGGTATGATCCCAATGGGTCAAAGATCTGTATTCTACTGGTATGACCATTTAGCAGCTTGTGTGTGTGTGTCTGTGTCTTCAATGGGGTTGGAAGATGTATGCAGGTCAGGAAGCAACAGTTAGAACTGGACATGGAACAACAGACTGGTTCCAAATAGGAAGAGGAGTACATCAAGGCTGTATATTGTCACCCTGTTTCTTTAACTTCTATGGAGTACATCATGAGAAATGCTGGGCTGGAAGAAGCATAAGCTGGAATCAAGATTGCCGGGAAAACTATCAGTAACCTCAGAGATGCAGATGACACCACCCTTATGACAGAAAGTGAAGAGGAACTAAAAAGCCTCTTGATGAAAGTGAAAGAGGAGAGTGAAAAAGTTGGCTTAAAGCTCAACATTCAGAAAATGAAGATCATGGCATCCGGTCCTATCACTTCATGGGAAATAGATGTGGAAACAGTGTCAGACTTTATTTTTTTGGGCTCCAAAATCACTGCAGATGGTGATTGCAGCCATGAAATTAAAAGACGTTTACTCCTTGGAAGAAAAGTTATGACCAACCTTGATAGCATATTCAAAAGCAGAGACATACTTTGCCAACAAAGGTCCGTCTAGTCAAGGCTATGGTTTTTCCAATGGTCATGTTATGGATGTGAGAGTTGGACTGTGAAGAAGGCTGAGTGCCGAGAATTGATGCTTTTGACTATGGTGTTGGAGAAGACTCTTGAGAGTCCCTTGGACTGCAAGGAGATCCAACCAGTCCATTCTGAAGGAGATCAGCCCTGGGATTTCTTTGGAAGGAATGATGCTAAAGCTGAAACTCCAGTACTTTGGCCACCTCATGCAGAGAGTTGACTCATTGGAAAAGACTGTGCTGCTGGGAGGGATTGGGGGCAGGAGGAAAAGGGGATGACAGAGGATGAGATGGCTAGATAGCATCACCGACTCAATGGACGTGAGTCTGAGTGAACTCCAGGAGATAGTGATGGACAGGGAGGCCTGGCATGCTGCGATTCATGGGATCGCAAAGAGTCAGACACGACTGAGCGACTGAACTGAACTGAAGCCTCGACAACTTTCATAAGCTTTAAATGATAGTAACTGGGCTATTGAATTCTGAGACCTCTATGATGAGAAAGGCAGTACTAAACAACTGCAAGACCCTTGACACCTTACAGCATCTCAGGGAAATATCTGTGCTATAATTCAAACTGAATGCTGTATTTTTGTACCTGATAAATCTTTTAATGTAACACATTTGAACCGCATGAAAAATCAAATTTCTGCTCTAAGTGACCCATTCCCTAGTCTTGACAATCTTTTAAAAAAAAAACGTGTGGGAAGCTCATGACTAAAATATTCACTTTTAATTCTACTAATGTTATTAAGTATACCATTTGTATTTTGCTTGTTTCACAAGATTTTTAATTCTTGTATTACCAAGTATATGACTGAGCCTTCAGTGGAAATGATGACTAGACTTGAAGCAGTTGATCAAATGTATAGTTTGATACATGATCAATGATTGTAATAGTGTAACTCTAGAAGGCAATGGCACCCCGCTCCAGTACTCTTGCCTGGAGAATCCCATGGATGGAGGAGCCTGGTAGGCTGCAGTTCATGGGGTCATGAAATGTTGGACACGACTGAGCAACTTTACTTTCACTTTTCACTTGCATGTATTGGAGAAGGAAATGACAATCCACTCAGTGTTCTTGCTTGGAGAATCCCAGAGCGGGGGAGCCCTGTGGGCTTCTGTCTATGAGGTCCCAGAGAGTTGGATATGACTGAATTGACCTAGCAGTAGCAGCAGCAGTTTATAAATATATGAGTCATTTTCTTTTTAAATTTGAGTGTTCATTTTAGTAACAGAAGAGCAGAGATAGTTCATTTTCAAATACAATAAAATTATGTTAAGTCAAGTGGGCCTTAGAAAGCATCACTACGAACAAAGCTAGTGGAGGTGATGGAATTCCAGTTGAGCTATTTCAAATCCTGAAAGATGATGCTGTGAAAGTGCTGCACTCAATATGCCAGCAAATTTGGAAAACTCAGCAGTGGCCACAAAAGGAGTGGAAAAGGTCAGTTTTCATTCCAATCCCAAAGAAAGACAATGCCAAAGAATGTTCAAACTACCGCACAATTGCACTCATCTCACATGCTAGTAAAGTAATGCTCAAAATTCTCCAAGCCAGGCTTCAGCAATACGTGAACCGTGAACTCCCTGATGTTCAAGCTTGTTTTAGAAAAGGCAGAGGAACCAGAGATCAAATTGCCAACATCTGCTGGATCATAGAAAAAGCAAGAGAGTTCCAGAAAAACATCTATTTCTGCTTTCTTGACTATGCCAAAGCCTTTGACTGTGTGGATCACAATAAACTGTGGAAAAATTCTGAAAGAGATGGGAATACCAGACCACCTAACCTGCCTCTTGAGAAATTTGTATGCAAGTCAGGAAGCAACAGTTAGAACTGGACATGGAACAACAGACTGGTTCCAAATAGGAAAAGGAGTACGTCAAGGCTGTATATTGTCATCCTGCTTCTTTAACTTCTATGCAGAGTTCATCATGAGAAACGAGATGTGTATAAGAGACAGATCAAATAAAATTCAACTCTTTAAAACTAAAATAGTGTTTTACTTAAATATTAAAAAATAATTTGACATGTTTATGTTTCACTGAATAGGACAGTGACATCTTTATTCAAGGCAGAAAGTAGATACAGTTTCTTTTAAAACTTTTTTCCCCCTGATGTACATTTTTCCTATCTTAACCTCATTACCCCAAGGCTGGAATCTCACTACATCTTAACATCAACTGGTGTTATCTATAACTTCTGAAAGCAATTCAACTACCAGTTTGCTCACATAGGCAGAAGGTATTATCTCTTGTGGGATTTGGTTCAATGCCATTCATACAAGGGGTTCAGAATAAAGTCACTTGATGACTGTGCTGATTGAACTAAGAATTAAAAATGTCAAACATCATTTAAAACTATCTTAATTCTCTATTTCCCCTCTTCACCAATTAGAACTAAAGTAGTATTATCAGAGGCTACCAATTTGCAGAAGTCAGTAGTCTTTATTTGTACTTATTTCCAAGGGAAAAAAGAAAACAATTTAAGAAGAAAAAATCATTTTGAATCAATCTACTACAAGCTCTTTTTAAAAGAAGTAAATAAATGGTCCTCTTATTCCTACTATGAACTTACTGTATATTCCCCATTTTTGTTCCTTCCTCTATCTTTCTAAAGAAAAATTTTCCTCCGCCAACGAGTTATACTTACCATGTTCATTCCAGGGTCTGTAAGGATGAACTCAGTTAATCTTACTCCTGAAGACTTCCCTAATCTACCGAACTCCTACATTTTAAAGTACTTCAATATAGTTTGAAAAAACAAAAGTTCCTCATAAAATACTGAAGGAGATCAGCTCTGGGATTTCTTTGGAAGGAATGATGCTAAAACTGAAACTCCAGTACTTTGGCCACCTCATGCAGAGAGTTGACTCATTGGAAAGACTCTGCTGCTGGGAGGAATTGGGGGCAGGAGGCGAAGGGGACGACAGAGGATGAGATTGTTGGATGGCATCACTGACTCGATGGATGTGAGTCTGAGTGAACTCCGGGAGATGGTGATGGACAGGGAGGCCTGGCATGTTGCGATTCATGGGGTTGCAAAGAGTCGGACACGACTGAGCGACTGAACTGAAGTATAGGCAGTGCTAATTTATTTTTGTCATTTATCAAAGGGCCAGAGACCAAAGTTTATTTTTCTTCACTCTGTATATTATTAGTAGACCTGTACTTGGGATCAGGTGGATTGCTAAATGCCCAATTAAACCATTTTCAAGTACACCTGAATAATAAGATTTTCTACCTTACCAATAATATCTCAGCATATTAATTTTAAATAATCTTGAAAAATCTATTTCTTAAAACAAGTCTTTATATGGATTTTATGAGGAACTTTTGTTTTTTCAAACTATATTGAAGTACTTTAAAATGTAGGAGTTCGGTAGATTAGGGAAGTCTTCAGGAGTAAGATTAACTGAGTTCATCCTTACAGACCCTGGAATGAACATGGTAAGTATAACTCGTTGGCGGAGGAAAATTTTTCTTTAGAAAGATAGAGGAAGGAACAAAAATGGGGAATATACAGTAAGTTCATAGTAGGAATAAGAGGACCATTTATTTACTTCTTTTAAAAAGAGCTTGTAGTAGATTGATTCAAAATGATTTTTTCTTCTTAAATTGTTTTCTTTTTTCCCTTGGAAATAAGTACAAATAAAGACTACTGACTTCTGCAAATTGGTAGCCTCTGATAATACTACTTTAGTTCTAATTGGTGAAGAGGGGAAATAGAGAATTAAGATAGTTTTAAATGATGTTTGACATTTTTAATTCTTAGTTCAATCAGCACAGTCATCAAGTGACTTTATCTGAACCCCTTGTATGAATGGCATTGAACCAAATCCCACAAGAGATAATACCTTCTGCCTATGTGAGCAAACTGGTAGTTGAATTGCTTTCAGAAGTTATAGATAACACCAGTTGATGTTAAGATGTAGTGAGATTCCAGCCTTGGGGTAATGAGGTTAAGATAGGAAAAATGTACATCAGGGGGAAAAAAGTTTTAAAAGAAACTGTATCTACTTTCTGCCTTGAATAAAGATGTCACTGTCCTATTCAGTGAAACATAAACATGTCAAATTATTTTTTAATATTTAAGTAAAACACTATTTTAGTTTTAAAGAGTTGAATTTTATTTGATTGATCATTGTATGAATAATGCAAAGTAAACTTTCATTTTGACAAGTAAAATAAGGAGGTGTATGATTTAGAGCATATCAAGTAGAATCTTGAAATAAGTGATTTGTACCTTCACTGAAAATGAAGTAGAAATCTTGGTGGATAGATAATGTCCAAAATGTATGACTGAAACCTATCTTTAACCTGACGTCCAAGGTTAATATCATATTTAATATTAAGGTACTTTTCATTGTATAATATTACATGTGTTTAAGTATGGTCAGATTTTAAATATCTTTCCCTAGTAGTCCACCTCCGCCCTTCTTTATTATTCCCCACCCCACCTCTTTTGGTGTGGTTGGGTTCCTACTGCTGGCTACCCAGTCATTACCATTCAAATACCATTTAAGGTAGCTCCGCTGGGTTTATTTATTTGAATCTTGTAATCCAGTTTCTCTTTTAACCTCGTTTCCTAAATCAGTTGACAAACCGGTTTATTTTTTCTTAACAACTCGTGATTTAGATTGGTTAGGAAGATAAAATGTAATCCGGCACAACCTCTTTCCCTTGGAATCAGTATTTGCAAGGCTTCCTCCTTTCGTGGCTGAGCGTGCTTAAGTCGGGCAGAGTACCTAGTGAAGGACTTCAGCCCCCACAGTTCCTTGTGTGCGCATGCCCTCTCTTCCTACAGTTGTCAAAGTGCTTTTGCCAGGCGGTCACATAATCAACCTGAAAGAAGAAAATAAATACTGTACACTTTTTAATTTTATCGATCCTTAAAAACTGGACCCTCAAAGGTAACTGCTGCTAAGAATTTGTTACTTGAGATTGGGTGATTGCATGTAAAGGAAGCTCTATTGTGTGTGTGGTGGGGGGAGGGGAAGGAGGTATCTATTTCCCGGACTTTGCTGTAAATAAGAAAAAAGAAAAAAAAAGACTAACAAAAACCCACCCAAACGAATAGACTGTACAAACAGTTACTGACATTGCATATTAATTTTGTAAATGTTATTTCAATCTATTGTTTATCTTTTGTTTAAAAGGGTCTTATTTATTAAAGATGGGTCTTGACCTTGACAGAGTGAATTTATGCAGAAAGTGAAATTAATGTCTTTAAGAAATGTTAAGAAGAGAAATGAGTGTTCCTAGTATGATAAAAATTTTTTAATTTAATATATTAATATTACTTATAGCCTTAAAATAGTCTGAGTCTAGCTTACTTTGTGGCTTTTTTTTGCTATAGGACAACATTAATTTTTCCACTATAAACATATAGTTTAAACTGAAGGCATTAACAGAAGGCATTGGTACTAGCATCAGAAAAGCTATGATATTAAAATTATAATCAAATGCATATTTCAGCCATGATGATATGGCTATTGTAAAGACAATTCTAGCCCACTGGGAGAGACTCAAATCCCAGATTATAATGGTTTACTGCAGCACTGCTTAAACCAAGTATGAAAATGTCTCTTTCTATGTCCATTTTCTTTGGCAACAATAGAACTTTGTGTTGCTGTGAATCCAAGCTCTCCTTGCCTCTTTGTCATATTTACAATACTGATCAAAGTCATTATTTTAGACCAAGGGAATTAAGGAACACAAAACCAATCTTAAATAGGTTTTATTGGTAGTAGTTGGCCATTTGTGATGTGTATTATACTGGGTTGGGTTCTTTTGGAGGGGTGGGTTGGCAAGGGAGGAGTTAAGGTGGCTGTGAAGCTTTTCCTTGAGCCACTATTTTGTCTATGTATGAAACTTTAGAATGAGATATTAACCATTTTGAAGATATTCTTCAATAAAATAGAAGAACTACTTTTAATCCCATTTCTTAGTCTGACATATTTTGCTTAATAGTTAAGAGCAGTAGCAAATCCATTTCCCAGCACATTTATTTTACAGCAGTTATTATCGTGAGAATATCCAAAGGCAGAACTTCTGTATCTGAATGCCATTTTAGGAGTGTCCTGAGAAAGATGCTTCTCCCAGTATCTGAGTTAATTAACTATTAAATATATTAATAACTTTGTTGCAAGTATACTGAATCACCATCTAAAAATAATTATGTATTTGGTCATATGCACCTTGAACATTTCAAAATACTTGTTTTCAGGGTCTCGGCACTGTAATATTCATATATTTAAAGCAATTAACGTGTTCTAAAGGACAAACGAACTCAGTGGTAACTGTGGGTATGGAAATCTCCTGGTTTTGAGCGATTACTATTTTCATCCTTGAATGATAAAACAGGCTGTATGGCAGAGGTGAATATAGCCCTTCTATGCGAAATGGAAAATACCATACACTCCTTATATGGCTAAATGAAGCAGTGATGGCAATGCACTATAATTACAATGTATGAGAATTTGCGACTTTGTACTGTGCTATTTTTAACACGTTAGCTAGCATATGGTAATTCAGGGTCTTCAAACCATAATCTTTCACTGTTATACTAGTGATAAGAGAATAGGTTCTAAATTTGCCAAAGTCTTGTGACCAAGGCAGCAGCAGGATTCAAAAAATGAAAAATCTGGCAACCCCAGTATTATCTTGACTTCATACTTAAATCTGAGGATTTTTTTAAAAGCCCCACCCCCACCTCATTTCATAGACAGTCCCCCGTCCCCCTCCCTCCTTTCTCTCTCCTTCTCCCTCCCTCCCTCCGCGTGTCTCTCCCTCTCTCTCTCTGACCTCAAATCCAGCGAGAACATTTCTTCACTCTGCAGAGAAATTCTCAGGCTCCTGTTGACACCTGATTACTGAGATGCCAAGAAATCTCTTGTGAGGCAGAATTGGAAACGAGAACATTGGAGAATAAGCAAAAAAACAAAAACAAAACAAAACAAAAAACACCCATCTAATCCTTAGAGTAACAAGAAGCAAGCACTTGCAAATGTTTCAGTAGATTTTTACCTCNCAGGAAGCAACAGTTCGAACTGGACATGGAACAACAGACTGGTTCCAAATAGGAAAAGGAGTACGTCAAGGCTGTATAGCACCCACAATTAGATATTAGACAGGTTTAAGAGTTTTTGTTTTTGACAAGCAAGAGAAAAATATATTTCTTTTCCCAACCATCCCATCATACCCCTACAATATCAAAAGACATCAAATAAATGCATCTTATATTAATAAGAAATTTTAGGGCACAATACAGTAACCAGATACATTATAGATAGCAAAAAATCAGTATTGTTCTTATATCCTAGCAACAACCAATTAGAAAATGTAATAATAAAAAATACCCTATTATAATGGGACCTTAAAATCCTAAGATTAATTCTAACAAGAAAGCATAGTACTTATTTTAGGAAAACTACAGGACTCCATGGAAAGACTGAAAGCAGGATTTGAATAGATAAAATATGTATTGTGTAGACAGGAGGAAAAAGTAAAAAAAAAAAAAAAAAAAAGCCAAAAAAACATTATCCAACTAAAAATAGAAAAGAACTACCCTAATCTGATAATGAATAGTTCAGAAAAGATGGAAAATAAATACTTAATGTTTAGCTACTGAAAATTATCTCTCTGAATTTAGGAAAATAATGTGTCCACTATTGCTTTTATCCACTATTGTATCGAAGTTCCTATCCAGGGCAAAAGAGGAAGAAAGACAAATAAATGGTAGGAAGTTTTAAAATGAAAAAAAATTCTTATTATTTGCAGATAACGTCAGGTATTCCAAAAGAAACTACAAATATGCTATTAGAATTAATAAGTAAATTTAACAAAGTTACTGTACACAAGAACAAAATATAAAAATAACTATATTTCTATATAGAAGCAATGAGTAAACATGAAAATTTGAAAAGAAACTACTTGTAATAACATAAATATAAAATACTTAGAAATAAATATGACAAAATAAATACATGAACTCTACACTGAAGCTACAAAATAATATTGTTGTTAACTCACTAAGTCATACCAACTCTTCTGGACCCCAAGGACTATAGATGGCCAGGCTCCTCTGTCCATGGGATTTTTCAAGCAAGAATACTGGAGTGAGTTGTCATTAACCTCCCAGGGGATCTTCCTGACCCAGGGATTAAGCCCACATCTCCTGCTTGGCAGGTGGATTCTTTACCACTGACCACTAGGGAAGCCCACAAAATAATACAGATACATATTAAAGAGGATATAATTAAATGGAAATATATATACATTCCCGGTTGGAAAGACTCAATTTTATAAAGATATCGCATCCCCAAATTGATCTATACATTAATGTAATCCCAACCAAAACCCAGTAGGAGGGTGTATATATGTGTATTAGTGTACAAATGTAGGTATATGTCATATTTTGTATGAAAATTGATATGGAATTGTAAAGGACCAAGAATATCAAAGGCTATCCATCTAGCTATCATCTATTTTTCTGTCTCTTAGGAGTTGGTTCTGTTTCTCTGGCTGAATCTTGATATAATCCATAAATATTTTGGATTAAATAAATCCATTCCAGGGATGGGAATACCAGACCACCTGACCTGCCTCTTGAGAAACCTCTATGCAGATCAGGAAGCAACAGTTAGAACTGCGCATAGAACAAAAGACTGGTTCCAAATAGGAAAAGGAGCACATCAAGGCTGTATATTGTCACCCTGCTTATTTAACTTATATACGGAGTACATCATGAGAAACACTGGGCTTGGAAGAAGTACAAGCTGGAATCAAGATTGCCAGGAGAAATATCAATACCTTCAGATATGCAGATGAAACCACCCTTACGGCAGAAAGTGAAGAACTAAAGAGCCTCTTGATGAAAGTGAAAAAGGAGAGTGAAAAACTTGGCTTAAAGTTCAACATTCAGAAAATGAAGATCATGGCATCCGGTCCCATCACTTCATGGGAAATAGATGGGGAAACAGTGGAAACAGTAGCTAACTTTATTTTCTTGGGCTCCAAAATCACTACAGATGGTGATTGCAGCCATTAAATTAAAAGATGCTTACTCCTTGGAAGAAAGTTATGACCAATCTAGACAGCATATTAAAAAGCAGAGACATTACTTAGTCAACAAAGGTCTGTCTAGTCAAGGCTATGGTTTTTCCAGTAGTCATGTATGGATGTGAGGGTTGGACTCTAAAGAAAGCTGAGCGCTGAAGAATTGATGCTCTTGAACTGTGGTGATGGAGAGTCCCTTGGACTGCAAGGAGATCCAACCAGTCGATCATAAAGGAACTCAGTCCTGGGTGTTCATTGGAAGGACTGATGTTGAAGCTGAACCTCCAATACTTTGGCCACCTGATGCAAAGAGCTGACTTATTTGAAAAGATCCTGATGCTGATGCTGGGAAAGATTGAGGGCAGGAGGAGAAGGGGATGACAGAGGATGAGATGGTTGGATGGCATCATTGACTCAATGAACATGAGTTTGGGCAAACTCCGGGTGTTGGTGATGGACAGGGAGGCCTGGTGTGCTGCAGTTCATGGGGTCACAAAGAGTTGGGTACGACTGAACTACTGAACTGAACTGAACTGAAGAATAATTCTAAAGCATGCTATATTTAGCTTCTTCTGTTTGCTGGTCTCTTCAGTGTCTGATTTCCGCCCTGACCCAAGGCGGGTGGTGGAAGTCACTTTTCTTTCTTTCTTTCTTTCTTTCTTTTTTTAAATTAAGGCTCACTTGGTCAGTCGCGCTGTGGGGAGGGAGGGATACTGCTACCAAATAGCTCTGGCGTGTATTCACAGTGTCTCAGCTCCGCTGGGCCTGCCCCTACACCCGGCGCACACCTCTCAGGCTCTATGTTTCTCCGCCGGGAAGCGTCTGAGGCTGGTTGGTGGGAATGCAACTTAGTACAGCCACTATGGAGAACAGTGTGGAGATTCCTTAAAAAATTGCAAATAGAACTGCCTTATGATCCAGTGATCCCACTGCTGGGCATACACACTGAGGAAACCAGAATTGAAAGAGACATGTGTACCCCAATGTTCATCGCAGCACTATTTATAATAGCCAGGACATGGAAGCAACCTAGATGTCCATCAGCAGATGAATGGATAAGAAAGCTGTGGTACATATACACAATGGAGTATTACTCAGCCATTAAAAAGAATACATTTGAATCAGTTCTAATGAGGTGGATGAAGCTGGAGCCGATTATACAGAGTGAAGTAACCCAGAAAGAAAAACACCAATATAGTATACTTACATATATATATATGGAACTTAGAAAGATGGTAATGGTAAACCTGTACGCGAGACAGCAAAAGAGACACAGATGTATAGAACAG